>CM047806.1:115050681-115380098 GCA_026214975.1 Gentiana macrophylla
ATCATATGACAGCAACAAATTATGGTTCTCGAGATATTGGAAAGATGAGCTTAGTAAAACAAAGTGAAGCTGAGTAATAATGCTAGCATAACTGTGGAAAGCAAAAGGCAATATCGTGAGTGAAGCTAAATGGAATAATTGTAATTTCTAATGTATACTATGTTCCGTAACTTAAGAACAATCACTAAGTATAGGGCAATTGGAAGAAAAGTGATTAGCAATTTTGTTTCAAGATAGAGTTGTAAAGTGTTTCATCCAACAAAAGGGTGATTATGCAAGACTAACATGAGCAGGAATGTAATGTTTTGTCTATCTTTTGCCATTGCATCAAAGAGTATCATGTGCCTACAAAGTGAAGTATCAGATCGTAAAAGAAACTCACAAATGGCATTGTAGATTTGGGCATTTGAACTACCAAGGGCTAAGAACACTCTCACGCAAGAAGATGGTTGATGGATTGCCTAAGTTGCGCATTACATGGGAAAAGGTGTGCACTACCTGCTTAATTGGAAAACAAAGATGTAGAACCTATACCAAGGAAAAGTGTGTGAGAGCAACAAGGCAACTTCGCTTAATACACTCGGATATATGTGGTCCAATCAAGCCAATGTCCAACAAAGAATAAGAGGTACATTTTGAGTCTTATTGATGATTTCACTCGAAAAACATGGGCTTATTTTTTTACATGAGAAATCGTAAGCCTTTACCATGTTTAAAATTTTAAGATCCTTGTTGAGAAAGAAACAGAGGATACATCACAAAGCTTGAGAACGGATAGAGGTGGTGAGTACATGTCAAATGAATTTCGAATCATTACAAACCAACCAATGGGATTAACGGGCAACTAACAATGAAGATTCACTCCTCAAAGAAACGGAGTGGTGAGAGAGGAAGAATAGACCATTATGAATGTCGTCGGATCAATGTTAAGAGAAAAGCGATGCCAAATAGCTTTTGGCCCGAGGTCATAGTGGTGTGTGCACATACTAAACGAAGTCCAACAAAGACACTTCTAAAACACAAAACACCACAAGAAGCACTGGAGTGGGAAAAGCTAATGGTAGACTATTTTCAGATATTTGGATGTATAGCACATGTCCATATACCGCATCAAAAGAGAAGTAAGCCGGACAACAAAAGCGTAAAATGCATCTTCTTGGGGATAAGTGATGAGTCCAAAGCTCGGAGATTGTATGATCCAGCTTTAAAAACAATCATTATTAGTAGAGATGTTATTTTTGAGGAAGAGGAAAGTTGATTGGAGCAAGATCAAGCAGAAATAATCAAGACAACTGGAGGTGGCCAGGATGAAGACAAAGCAGGTGTATGAAGACAACGGATGATCGAGGTCGAAATGTAAGGAAATTCGCATCATTCAACTTCCGAAATTCGGATAATTCATCTCCTGGATCGTGTTCAACCTCTGGATCACCTCCAATTGAACCAAGAAACGAGGTAACCGAACCTAGTTTAACCTGCGAGGAAGAGGAATCGAGAGAGAAGAACACCAAAGATGGCTCAATGACTATGTTACGGTGAAATGATGATGATCAAGAACTGAGTGCAATGATGGTAGTTGAAGGAGATCCCATCTCTTTTGATGAAGCATCAAAGAGTGAGAAATGGAAAAAAGCAATGGTAGCTGAAATAGAGGCCATTGAGAAAAATCAAACTTGGGAACTTACCACACTGCCTAAAGGAGTCCAGACTATAGGGGTTAAATGGGTGTTTAAAACAAAGTTCAATGAAAAAGGAGATGTGAGAAGTATAAAGCACGGTTGGTGGCAAAGGGATATGCCCAACGCCATGGCATAGATTATAATCAAGTCTTTGCTCCAAGAGCTGTGACTTGACACAATTCGAATAATTATTGCCATGGTCACTCAATTCAATTGGGAAATTCTCGCAACTTGATGTGAAGAGTGCCTTTTGCACTGGGAACTTAACGAAGAGGTGTTTATACAACGTACCAAGGCTTCATAAAAAAGGAGATGAAGATAAGGTCTATAAGTTAAAAAGGCAATCAGATGGACTCAAGCAAGCACCAAGAGCGTGGTACAAAGAGAGGATTGAAGCATACTTTGCCGTGAGAACAATTTGAAAGGAAAATGTGTGAAGAATTTAAATCATCTATGATGTTGGAGTTTGAAATGTCTGACTTAGGGAAGATGAGACATTTTCTTGGAATAGAAGTCAAGCATTGTCCTGATGGAATCTTTGTCTGTCAAAAGAGATATGCACATGAAATATTGACAAGGTTTGGAATGGAAGACAGCAACTCGGTTAGAAATCCTATTGTGCCAGGAGCAAAGCTGTTGAAGGATGAAGATGGACCGTGTCGATGAAACTCGCTTTTAAGCAAGTTGTTGGAAGCCTCATGTACTTAATCAGAATTCAGGCCGTACATGATGTAATGTGTAAGTATAATAAGCAGGTTTGTGTCTAATCCAAAGGAGGTTCATTGGTTGGCAGCAAAAAGGATGCTAAGGTACCTGAAAGGCACAACGGATCTTGGGATTCTTTATAAGCAAGGAGAAGATAATCTAAGACTCATTGGCTATACAGACAGTGATTATGCAGGTGACTTAAATGATAGAAAAAGTACATCTGGATATGTTTTCTTTATGGGATCAGGGGTTGTTTCTTGGGCTTCAAAGAAACAGCCAGTAGTTGCTCTATCTACTACAGAGGTTGAATATATAGCAGCAGCCTTGTGTGCTTGTCAATGCGTGTGGCTTAAGAGAATTCTGGAAGCATTGGGAATGAAAGAGAAGAAAACAAGGACAGTGATCATGTGTGACAACAGTTCAACCATCAAATTGTCAAGGAATCCGGTGTTTCATGGTAAGAGCAAACACATTGATGTAAGGTTTCACTTTCTGAGGGACCTGGTGAATGATGGAGTTATTGAACTCAATTATTGTAACACTCAAGATCAAATTGCTGATATCATGACAAAGCCTTTAAAGTTGGATCAATTTGAAAGACTCAGAAGCATGCTTGGGATGATTGAAGCTGGTAGTATAAGCTAAAAAGGAAGAATGTTTAGCTTAAGGGAGGGAATGTTAAGTCTATTTTCAGTTTAAATTGTTTGAATTAGTGTTTCTGTTGCAAAATAATCTCCTACATTCTAGGGAGTGGACTAGGTAGACTTAGTCTATTGTTTGTGATTCTGTTTCCATATTTTTAGCACTGCAGTTAGGCATGCATTCTTCTTGTAATTGCTGGCTATTTATAAGGCCAAGTTTGAGATCAATAAAACACATTCCTTCAACAATTGCTTTGATATTTAACATGCCCTTTATCGAAAACCGGGATATCACAAAGGTACGTCTTTTACACTTTATAGCACGGCCACTCTAGACACTTGGACATATATCATCCGATTAGATACAATTGCAACTACTTCAGGCATAAAAATATGCAAATTGAATACGTCTAGATTACTTTTTTTTATTTTTTCCTGCAAAGCGATGGGCATACAGGCAAGTTACCATATCACTTGCAAATTCACACACACACACATATATATATATATATATATATATATATATATATAGGTCATTAACTTTGATCCAACTAAGTACCATGTGAATCAAAACACCTACCCACAGTACGCAGAAGAATTTTCCTGTATGCAAGGGATATATTACTCACATATAATCTTATATTTAGAAGTTTATATTAAGGTGGGTTCTATTTGGACCCCTTTTTATTACTTGCACCACATTAATGAATATTTTTTCGGTGAAAAACGTCACTTACATCTGGTGTTTTAGTGGCATACCAACGCCGGTGTCACCGACGCTGGTATGCCACTAGTGAACACCAATGAAAAGTCATGGACCGACGTTCTAAGATTTAACACTTTTATATAGGACGGTCGGCCACACTTGTGTTCCTTGTGGAACACCAACGCCATCGTGGATCGACGTTGGTGTTCCACAAGGAACACCATGTGATCGACTTCCTATATAAAAATCATGTGGTGCCCAAGCGAATTTTTTGTGGTACAAGTAGTAAGTGGGTGCAAGTAGTAAATAGGGGGGGTCCAAATAGAACCCCCCTATATTAATTGTGCAAAAATGGTCGACCAATTTTTTTCTTATGCGACTAGAACGACGTCGTTTCAATAAGCTACAGGTCTTCCTCACCTGTTTCGTCTCATACGTTTTTTTCGTTTGCTCTTCTTCTTATTACGTAAATCAAGCTCTGTCTTAATTACTATTCATTTGTTCTCTTAAACATATTCCAGAGAATTTCGATGCATATCTCTTCTTCCTTAATCACATCACATTGCTATTGTATTACTACTATTTCTCTTGGTCACATTTGTGAAGCATTTATCAACAATTTTATTGTTTCTTTCTGCATTTGACAGAAGTATACTTTTTTGATATTATCTATTTCTTATCAATGTGGTGGGTTAAATGGCCTTTTTATTTGCTATATGAAAAAGAAGATTACTTCTTCCTTGATCATTGTTGTTTGGGGCATAAATAGGGAGACGTTAAAGTTCTGTGTTGTTTGGGGCATAAATGGGGACATGTTAATGTTCTGTGTAAACTTATACCGTGGATAATATATCTTGCATTTGAGAGATTTCTCATGACTTTTGCTTTTCATTCTTCACCATACGCTTTGTTTGACGCCTGGCTTTCTTGTACAACAGGGGAAGTTGTTTGGTCTGGGGAGATGATGGGTTCTTCTGTTGATTCATAGTCAACGTATACCCGGCCGTTTTTAGTTTTGCTATCGGAATCCTTCCTCATTGTTCCATGTGAGTTTGCAATTTCACTACATACACTGTTCTTTTTTAGACGATTTGCTTAATTTGTTTGCTCCATACACCACTTAATTGGATTTGTCCTTCCCTTCTTCATTCAGCCAGTATTATCGAAATTCTCATATGATCATCAGTGTAACCTTTCATATGGGTTTGAAGCGTCTTCCCTTTCGAATTTCAGTGGGATGAATTGATAGTGGTTGGATTATATTGCATACATACATACCCATTAATTCGATTTTGGTGGTTGTAGTAATTTATATATCATTCATTAAAAACCTTGGCTTAATTACATACATCCTGACCTATTCCTATCAATCCTGTTAGTTTGTGTGAAGGTTTTGGTTCCTTTTCCCTTGCTCGTGGTCTTGGTTTGTTTGTTTTGTTTACTGGTTGTAAAGAAAGAATGTGTGTGAAATTGTTGCAAGTGTTTTGCTGATGCTGTGTTCCAATAATTGAACTTTGTGAAATCAGGTTTCTTATATTTGTCTTATATGAAAAGAGTTATATGCGCATGATTAAGCAATTATAGTAAAATGCACGGTTTACTTGATTTGATTGCCTTATAAAGTTGATTTTATTTCACTCACATGGTAAAGTTGTTTAACTTGAATTTCATTTAAAAGCATCCAAATTCCAAAGATTCCATTAGTGCATCTGTGTAAAAGTTAAGAGAGCTACTTAATGATTCTTCCATAATGTAAATGCTGGAATAGCAAATAACAACACATCTGCATCTCTTACGGTCGTCCCAGAAGTCAAAACTATGACCAAGCAAGGCGCCAGTAGCATAAGGGATCAAATGGATATGGAATCCACCGGTACGGAAACAAGATCACTTAGGCGATGCTCGAGTCTTCTGAAGAACTAATTGGGGTTCTTGTTTATACCTTTACTCTATTGACGTGTTTTGGTATATCCTACTGCCTTTTGAATTCACTCTAACTTAACAAGTAAAGGCAAAAAAAGATTCGAATATTACAGAAAAAACAACGCATCGTCATATAAGCATCCTCTTACGCATTTATGTTTCAGCAACACTTACTTCCTACTTGCTACTTCCTAATATATCAATGTGAATCTTTTAATCGTGTTTGGTGAGCATCCTCTCTGCAAGATTCATCAAATTAATATACAATTACACACACCAAAGGATATCTTCTAATCACCGACAATTGGTAACTTTTCGGTGTATGTTGGTTACTGAAGTTAAATGAAATAGAACTTTTCAAGCACTTCCAACCTCGTACAACAATTCTAATAAAAGTGCCCCTTTTGCAAAGCACTTCCACCCTATTATCCAACTTCCCACATTTAGTTTCTTGAGAAAATCCAAATGATTAACATATATATATATATATATATATATATATATATATATATAGGTGGAGTTCACAACACATTCCAAATTATCCTCTTGACATTATACCTGTCGAAAACTCAAACTCAAAATCGTTTTAATGCATCATCTGTTTATAATTAGAACTTAGATACTATGAATGAATATCAAATTGACAATGGCTGCAAATGCCTATAGAACACAACACGGAGTCCAAGATAGGACTACCGCAGAATCTGCTAATAATGCAGGTTTCTCAGACAATTAAAAGATGGTGAGATTTTTATTTAACACCGACCCACATGACCAAATACTTAGTTCACTAAAATACGATGTCTCAAAAAAAAATCGATGAAGAACAAAATCTAATTCTTGACGACCAACAAGAACTTTTACAAGATGTTGTATCTACTTTAATACATACTATCTCAATACATTTTTTGGAGATCCATCAAATTAAAAGAAACATCAACTACTCTCGAACCTATCTTGTAAAAAAACTCGGTGATTTCCAATGGTATAAAAATAATTTCCTAACAAGATTAATGCAAAGGATGATTCTAAGCAGCCTTTTTGAAAGAAAAATTCTTAGCCGGAATACCAACCTTGTTAGGAGAAAAGTCAGAATGGAATTCATGAAAATTCGGGCAACCAAATTATTCCTTACGATCAATACACATATGGACAACTAGTTAGCGTTATTCCACAAGAGGAATGAAAATATGCCAAGACCTCAACTTTCAAAAACACATAAAAATGGGAAATAAAAAAGGCTAATATAGAACTTGGGCCTTTTGTCAAGATTTGACAATAATCCTTTTAGACATGAATCCTCTTGCAAAGGAAATTGCAAAAACTCACTTATAAAAACAAACAACCTATAAACCTAATAGGAATTTGTATATAAATAACAAACAAAACAAACAACCTCAAACAATAATTTCTACAAAACTAAAAATATTGGATAAAAGACATTGAATGTTATAGATGCCACAAAAAGGACATACATCGAATTATTGTAAATTAAAAGAAGACTTAATGAACTAAATCTGAAAACGAAATTATGAATAAAATCTCAAACTTGCTTATAAATTCTGGTAGTGATACAACTAATGAAGAAAATACAGATAACCATGGAAAAACAAAAATGGACGATACATTAACAAGTACTTCTGAATCAGAAGGAATCATTGAGAAAATGATAAATGTTATCTCAAAAGAACAACAAATTTTATTGATATATTACAACAGATTAATGACCCAGCCTTGCCACAAAATATCTTGATAAGTTATTAGAGACTTTTAAACATGAGCCTGATATGCATTGACAATATTGAATAATATATGATGCATTCACAAATCGGCAGTCGGAAAAAAATCGATTTTCGTTATTTTGATAGTGAAAGTTGTAAAACAACTTAAAATCAATTGACAATTTGCTATTTGTTGATGTTTTAACATTGCTATTTGTTGATGTTTTGGGCTAATGATAATAAATTCTTGTGGTTTTGAATTTAGGAGTATCGATTCGGTTCGCGTGGGTGTAGCGAATCATAGAGGGCCGTAACGGGTGTAGAGGCGTCATTAAGGGTCAGAGAGGACCGCAAAACCCAAAAGCATTTTACAAATGTGTAAAAAAGGTAACATATTTTTTATAAAGGGTTCTATCGGCACACGCATAATTACTTTTGGCACCCATTATTTGAATATTTTTTCTGCTGAACAAAACGTCTTCAACACCAACGTCAGTGTCACTGACGTTGGTGTTGAAGGAGGAACACCAGTGGACTGACGTCCTTAAGTTGTATCACTTTTATAACGTGAAAGTCAGTGACACTGGTGTTCCTCCTTGAACACCAACGTCAGTGTCACTGACGTTGGTGTTCAAAAGCCGATACACCAAATAATACCCCATATGCTTTTTGGTCTGCACCAACAATGTAGATAGATCGCCAATCCCATTCAACTTGCTAAATCTGATATCTGATCTCATATCCATGATATATGTCTCTAGTTTCTCCTTTAAAGTCTCACATTCAAGATAAGAGAAGTCATTGGGATAAAACTCGGTTAACTTTATCAACCTTTGCAAATCAAATGCAAAGAAAATTATCAAGTTGACTCAAGCTACCAATACAAATAAGCAACTCGTGTTGATCTCATTGAATCGCTCATTCATCATTAAAAGTTGCATATCCACAATTCCATAAAAGCATTCCACACGATAATGAAAATCATTAGTAATGTGCTTGTTTGGATTACGGCGACGACAATTAGCTGAGTACCATATTCATCATCCATCTTCAAACAATCAATCCCATGCTCATTGCAAAACTCAAGTGATACTATTTAAAAGATCCTCCCATCCATGATCTCTTAATGCTTGCAACCGGCACTTTGCATGTTTAACATATATCATAGCATTCACAATGTCTTCTTCTTTCTTTTGCAAAGCTTGTGACAACACATTCGTGATCTTTAATATTTTCAACATCAATTGCAAATAGAAGACAAAATCAAATGATAAAAGATAGTTCAATAAACCGTCTCGCTTGGGCCTCTTTTTTGTTGAATGTGTAGCATCACTTGAAACAATTGTAAGAACATCAAGAACAGTAGAAAATAAATTAACCAAGTTTATCAAAAAATCATGATGAGATCCCCAACGTGTATCTCCGGCTCTCTTAAGACTTAACTCTTGGTTTAAAAGAACTATTAACTCTCTCCTTTCCCCGTGTCAATCAAACCACTATTGATGCCTTCCAATATGTAGTCTCTTTGGCTTTGTCGAATCATGTCTTTACGCTTACAAGAGGCCCCGACAACAGTCACCAACATGGATGTCTTATAAAAGAAATCTTCAACATCTATAAGTTTTCTAGCCACTCCAACAAGAGCCAATTGATGTTGATGAGAAAAACAATGAATATAATGTGCAAACTCGCTTTCTCTCAAAATCAAAGTTTTCAACCCATTGAACTCAACATTCATATTACTTGCCCCATCATACCCTTTGACCTCGGATTTTCATTGCACTCAAGCCCAACTCAAAGAAAGAATCCATCAATAGCAGATTTTAAGATCAAAGACGATGTCTCCGTCACATGTACAACCCTAATGAATCTCTCTGCATTCCCACGAGAGTCAACAAATCGAAAAACCACACCATTTGTTCTTTTCCCGATACATCACTCAACTCATCCACCAACAATGCAAAATAATCATCTTTAAACTCTTCAACTATCCTTTGTTGTATCTCTTTAGCAAAACACTTAATAACATCTTTCCTCGAATTTTAGAGATGTTTTTGTTGATTTTTGGAGCATTTTCAAGGACAACTCTCACGAATAGCCTCACTTATATCAATGAGAATATTCAAGTAATGCAATAAAATTCCCCTTATTTAAATAATCATCGGACTCATCATTACCACGAAAAGAAAACCCCTGATGTAACATAACCCTACATAAATTAATAGTAGCACTTAAGCGAACCAAGTAATCCTTTTTTCAACATATGTATGCTTATGAAAAGAAACCTCAATAGATCGCTCTTGCTTCATTAGATCCCCACATTTCCTCAATGACAAATTATGAGAACTCTTAGCCGTTCCAACATGGGCTTTTAACCTCTCTGCTTTATTCCAAGAACTAAAACCTTCACTTACAAATGCACCGCCACTACCTTGATTACCAAATTCATTTCTGAACAAATAACAACACAAGCAATATGCTTTGTCTTCTATAGTGTTGTATTCTAACCAATTAGAATGTTCATCAAACCACTTCACATTAAATCGACGATCTCTGCCACCACAATTAGTCAAAGGAAAATCATGACCACGGGGTTGACAAGGCCCCTTTAACAAATAAGCTCTTCTAATTTCATTAATTTGATTGGGATGATATTCAGTTATTTTTCTCCTTAATGCAGGATCTGCTGGCAGGCTATTTAAATCAACAAATTCTCTAGCACCACTAGCTAAACCAGAAGTCATAGAAACTGATGCCGCAACACTAGATGCATTCACCCCTGAATTCTCAATCTCAATCGCATTTTTCTCCGGTGCTTTCCGACACTTCTTAAAAAAAGAATGTAAAGAATGATCATGTTCCATTTTTCAATTATCTGTTAAAAAAACCATACTTTTACTACTTATTATCAATCGAGACTTAAAAAAGATGAAGATGTATATTGTACATTCTACATTGTATAATACATTAATATACCTAACAAAAACGCCTAATCAACTTAACAAATACTTCTCCAATCTCAACTTCAATTAAACATTTAAGTTGTATACACTACTACTACACAGTCTACACTATTACAATATTATTATTAATTCATCCCAATTCCCCAAATCACAATGCAGTGAATGCACCCAAACCCAATTTCTCTTATAAAATATTAAAGACTCAAAACATTCACACATCACACTCTCCCGATTCCAACTTCATAAAGTTCAAACAAAGTAGTTCCCACAAAGGCACAAGCTGACAAAACACAAAAGCTGAAAATTATTTATACTTAATAAAATTTCATTAATAGAAATATAGAATACATTACCTGGCTACCTGCTCCCTCTCCCTGCTCGGCTGCTGAGCTGCTCCTCCTGCAAAGTCTTCCGTCCTTGCTCCACAGCGCACGGAAACGAACGCTACTGCAGCAAAACAAGAAGCCGATGAATGTAAATCGGGTCGGGTTCTCCGTCCTCGGGAGACGATTAGGAATTTAGGAGAAGGTGAATTGAAATGGTGAATCAGTGAATGTAAGCCGCTGATTCGCTGAAGAGGGGAGGAGGTGCGACTGATCTGATTTTTGGAATGAAATTGGTAGGTAAAAACGATGGAATGGAGGGATTAGGGTAAATTTTTTTTTTTTTAACTGAAAAGCAAAACGACGTCGTTTTGCAACAAAAAAATTCTGAAAATCCAGTGGGGGCCATGCACCCCCCCTGTATACGCTCGGTCCGTCCCTGCACCAAACCTATTTTCACAGCATCAATGTTGAACCGCTGGAAAGTCGAGTCTCATATGACCGCTGGAAAGTCGAGTCTCGTATGAGGTTCAATTTTCCATAGGTGTCGTGCCATTAAAGGCATTCTTTTCAAATCTATGGGACGGATTTACGTAAATGGTGAACATGAAGCGTGAACAATTTGAATCCTATGAAGGGTAATTTAAATTTAAAAAAAAATAAACTATTTGTATTCATTAATTATTGTGGCATGGATGTTGATTTCAGAGTGTAAAAGCCAAGGGAGATGGTCCGACTGTGTGAAGTTTGAGTTTGATTTTGCAGCATTTTTTTAGTGTGTGTGTGTAAATGAGCTTTTATAAATGGGATGTCTTTGTTAGGAAAAGAATTAATAATCTGTTTGTTTTGTATTGAAGTTTTTTTTGAGTTGTTTTAGATACTAGTGTTTAATAAAATATAATAAAAGTAATTGAAGTAATGATTAAGAAACTAAGATGCTTTTTTGAAATTTGTGTAGATAAAGAAATGGTTGGTGATAGAAATTGAAGAAAAAAAAGTATAACTAATAAAATAATGGTAAAAAAGGTGATAAAGTAAAATGATGAGAGATGATTTAATATCTTTTTATTTGTAGTTGAAGAAATGATTAGTAAGAGAATCAGAAGAAATGATTGATGAATGACATAAAAAATAAAAAAATAAATAAAACCTCAAGAAAACTCTCTAACGAAAATAAACACAAGCTAAGGTTTTTTTTCTTTTCTGATGATGCGTTGTTTTTTCAGCAATATTGGTAATGGTGTGATGGGGAGTTGTGATTTTTTTATGGGAAGTTTTTTCTGTGACCCTATATGATGCGATCTGATCCCGAGGAGATCGACGAAAAGGATCAATACGAGCCGGAAACCCTAACCTAATCAAGCAGCAGCCTAGGAAGAGGGCCAAGAACAACTCAACGCTTTGCTCAAGAACGCTGATAAACTCTCGAAAGCGGTGCAATCTCTACGACAAAGAGATCACCGCTCATAGTCGATGTTCTTGATCAATCACGCAGACCAAGGAAGAAGAAAACTCTTGTGCGTAAAATAATATCAAAAGTCTGCTCTTACGAAATAATAGGTTTGCCTTTATATAAATTTCTGAGAATAAAATCATAAGGGTAGTTTGGTAATACCTAAAAAGGGGCGCCTAAAAATATAATAGGAATTAATAAAATAATCCTAAAAAATAACCTAATAATATAATGGAAAATAAACGACGTCGCGGACGTCAAGCTAATCCCTCCTCGTGATCTCCGAGCTCCGTAGCATAAATAACGCAACAAATAGCCTGCTCGTCGTCCGGCTTCACTTGTGCTTGCTCGTTACATATATCAATGATCAACGTGTCCAAAGCATCACGCATCCGTTTCTTCTGAAGCCGTGTCATCGGACCGTCTCGAATAACCAAATGATCAATCGGCAGCATCAGGACCAACGGGTCGGGAACCTCCGAAGGGATCGTATCTTTGGAGGTAGTCTATGGGTTCAACCCCGATATTCCTTTTTCTTTGGCTCCTTTGCCCGCAGGCATGCAGGTTAGCTTGGATGGTGAAGCCAAGACGGAAATGGTGAGAGATTTGCATGCGCAAGCTCGTGCGAATGTAGAGAAAGCTACGGCTAGGTACGCGAAGCAAGCCAACAAGGGCCGGAAGGAGGTGATCTTTGAGCCTGGTGATTGGGTCTGGTTACACTATCGCAAGGATCGTTTTCCGAAGCAGCGGAAGTCCAAGTTGCATCCACGAGGTGATGGTCCATTTGAAGTCTTGGAGCGGATAAACAACAATGTCTACACGAGGTGATGGTCCCGAAAGATATAGCTAAGACCGAACCCCGTAAGACTAGTACACAACTCGTTGATAACTTCAGGAAAGCAATTTGAGGCGAGTTAGACTCGGAGTCGAGATGTTGGGATTATTTATCAAAGAGGTGCATCCAGTACGCCAACTCCAATAGCAAATTTGAATCTGTGAAACTCTTCTGGAAGAATTCGTGGATCTATACCGGTGAACTTCCCACGGGCCTCCTCCATTACGGAGTATACAACACAACATCGATTTCATACCCGGGAATTCCTTACCAAACCTCCCACACTACCGTTTGTGCCCCAAAGAACAAAAGGTTTTGCAGGATCGTCGGCGAATTGATGTCCAAACAGATAATACGCCCAAGTACCGATCCATGTGATGTGCCCGCTCTACTAGTACCCAAGAAAGATAATTCATGGCGGATATGTGTTGACGGCCGGGCTATCAACAAGATCAATGTGAAATACAAGTTTCCCATGCCTCGAGTAGATGACCTCATGGATAATCTGTCGAGTTCAAGAATCTTCACAAAAATTGATCTAACGAGTGGGTACCATCGATTAGAATCCGACCGGGGATGAGTGGAAAATGGGGTTCAAAACACAAGAGGGTCTGATTTAATGGTTAGTTATGCCATTTGGAATGTGCAATGCTCCAAGTACATTCATGAGATTGATGCACGACGTCCCGAAACCATTTCTCAACAGGTTTGTCATTGTGTATTTCGATGACATTTTGGTGTATAGCAAGACAATGGAGGAGCATGTAGTTCATTTGAGGAAAGTGTTTGAAGTATTGAGAGAACATAAGCTTTTTCTCAATTTAAAAAATGTGTATTTGCAGTACCCAAATTATTGTTCTTGGGTTTTATAATCAGTGAAGAGGGAATTCACACGGACCCCCAAAAGATAGCGGCGATTCGGGACTGGACCACACCTACTACCATTACTACGTTACGGAGTTTCTTAGGCCTGGCTTCGTTTTATCGAAAGTTCATCAAGGGATTCAGCCTGCTAGCCAACCCTTTGACCGAGTGTCTCAAGAAGGGGAACTTCCATTGGGGGGAAGAGCAAGACCGAAGCTTTGAGGAGCTGAAACACCGACTTTCCTCTGCACCCGTACTCGCTTTGCCAGATTTCGAGAGGGTATTTCAAGTAGATACTGATGCTTGTGCTACGGGCATTGGAGCTGTGTTGTCTCAAGAAGGTAAGCCCATAGCCTTTTTTAATGAGAAATTGTCTGCTCATAGGGCCAATTGGTCCACCTATGAGCAAGAGTTTTACGGTCTTGTTCGGGCGTTACAACAGTGGGAGCATTATTTATTGCATAATGAGTTCGTTTTAAACTGTGATCATCGGACTTTACAGTTTGTGAATAGCCAGAAATACATAAACAGGATGCATGCTAGGTGGTTTTATACATCCAAAAATTTTCTTTTGTGGTGAAACACAAGGCTGGGCATTTGAACACCGTGGCTGACGCACTGAGCAGGAAACAGACTTTGTTGACGACATTACATACTGAACTTATTAGCTTTAACACACTTCCTGAGGAGTATGCGTTAGATCCAAATTTTGGGGAAATATGGGGAAAGTGTCAAAACAAAGAATTTCTGGAACGCTACCACTTGGTTCAAGGTTTTCTTTTTAGGGATGGGCAGCTGTGTATACCCCAGACATCCCTTCGAGAACTGCTGATAAAGGAGTTACATGAAGGCGGTTTGGCTGCACACACAGGGAGAGAGAAGACCTAGCACTCTTACAGGACCAATTCTTTTGGCCTCAACTCCGAAAAGATGTTAGCACGTATGTGAAGTGGGATTTGTCAAACTGCCAAGGGAACGAAACAAAATTCGGGATTGTATATGCCACTGCCTACTCCTGAAAATATATGGGAGGACCTCTCCATGGATTTCGTGCTAGGACACTGAAACACTGTGACTCGGTGTGTGTCGTTGTGGATCGGTTTTCAAAGATGGCTCATTTTATTCCGTGTAAGAAAGTGATGGACGCCAGTCATGTAGCACAATTGTTCTTCCATGATATAGTCCGTCTTCATGGTGTTCCCAAAACCATTACCTCCGATAGAGACGTCAAGTTTATCTCACACTTTTGGAAAGAGCTTTGGAGACGTTTTCGAACACAATTGCAACTCAGCAGTGCTTATCATCCTCAAACGGATGAGCAGACCGAAGTAGTAAACAGAACGTTGGGCAACATGCTTCGTTGTGTAGCTGCAGAACAGCCCAAGCAGTGGGACCAGGCCATCGCACAAATTGAATTTGCTTACAACTCTATGGTGAACAGATCCACGGGAAGATCCCTTTTGCAATTGTGTACACAAAGGCCCCAGTATGGTGACAGATTTGGCTCCCCTACCGAATGTTAAGAGCAAGGCAGCAGGTTCTTTGGCTGAAGCTATTCAAAAACTCCATAAGGAAGTCAAAGAACACTTGGACACCGCAAATGCAAAGTACAAACAGCAGGCTGATAAGAAACGAAGAGAAAAGATATTCCAACCGGGAGATCTGGTGATGATCCACCTTAGGAAGGAGAGGTTCCCAGCAGGTGTGAACAACAAGTTACACCCGAGAAAAGTAGGCCCTTTCACCATCAAGAAGAGGATCAACAACAATGCTTATGAGGTAGCTATCCCACGAGATTGGAAGATGCCTTCAACGTTCAATGTTGCAGATTTGTCCAATTACCATCCACCAGATGATGGAGAATGCAGCACCTTTCTAGAGGAAGAGACAGCAGCTGAAGGAGGGGGGAAGGAATGATGTGGGACCATCCTATTTGAACATCTGGAAGCTGGCTAGATATTATAATATTCTATTACTTATGTCTTTCTTTTATTTTCTGTTTGGTTAAATTAAGTCAGGCTTGGACATTAGGGTTCTCCTTTTCAGTTTGTTTTGTGTCGGCCCTAGGCCTTTCTAGAGAGATGAGAATATTAGAAGGAAAGGAGAACCCTAATCTCCTTAGTTTTTGCTTTTGTAACCAAACATTTGCTGCTGCAGAGCGTTTTTCTGCTATTTCTATTCAAAACCTTTGGCAATCCCCATTAAAGATTAATTAAAAACTCAACGATAAATATTATTTTCATCTACTCCTATCTATGATCTTATCATTTAGCTTCCACCACAATCAATGATGATGAATAATGTATGGAATTGTTGTGGAGTTAAAGGTAGTGCATGTATCTCCACCGTATTTTTGAATCAAAGAAACAACCGACTCACCCCTTTGCCCTTTGAATATTATTTGGCACATCCACCCTACTATGAAAACAATTATATTCATTGAAAATAATTTCTTTTACTTTTTTCTGTGACAAAACATATTGTCCACATAATTTGTTTGACAAAAATCCCGATACAGTCCAAACAATATTTCAACCGAAATCGATTAACTGAATAAGTTTTAACTCCAATAAATCAATGTCTAAATGGACCCACCCCCAACCCACCCACCCCCTTAGCCCACGTAACCCCACTCCCACGTCCCGCTCCAAAATCATACCCTTTCCGAAACAATAATTTACAACTAAAGAAAGACTCACAAATGATCTTTAAAGTTGAATGCAATCTGACTTATGTCGAAACAAATGCGTGATTAAACTAATAAATTTACAATGACACATAAAGTCACCATGGCAATATACACGATGGGAAGATGAATGTGGGTCTGTCCACTTTGCAGATCACATTGAGAAATTTACAGGAAGGTAAAAAAGCCATTGTGGTGAAAAAATAATTACGATGCGATATATACTATCACAATGTTGCGATGTAGGATTTTGATGATGCTTTTTAGGTAAAAAGACATTGATGATAAGTTGGTCATTGTATGAGCTCTAAGAAAAATGATATTGGAACAGAAATTTTGTATCGAGAAAGGTACTGAAGGCAATCTGAATGGTTGCTTTTTTTTTATTTCTTTCTTTTTTTAAATCATAAATCATAGTGGATGGTGTACATTTTTTTCTCTGTGTATTTTTGTGTATAAAAGTGATGTGCCTAAATCATCTTTTCCCATAACTAATTAGTAGCATATCTTCAAGAGTTAACTTCTTTGCACGTTTAAAAGAACTTCACTGTACAATCAGAGGCATAGTCAATGAAATGTAAATATGACAATTGGTTTTTTCTGGAAATAAACATTAATTCGTCTATGTAAAACAATTCATCGGCATGTTACCGCATGCACAATTTTAAAATATTAGATTGTGTAAAATATGTTCTATTTGAGTATTGATCCGGACACCATCGTTGTGCCACAACGAATGATACAACGGTCATCTGCATCGTTGATCTTGATTGTTCACATCAAAATAAATTTAGACTTATAATAATCAACGGAGCAGATGACCGTTGTGTCATTTGTTGTGGCACAATGATTGTGCCCGTATCTTTACTCATTCTATTTATGGAATGTAATTATGTAGTGTGTATTCTCTTGATTTCTCTTGATTCAGTCAAAAGATAGCATAGCCTTGATTTTAACCCTTACAATATCTTGTAATAATTTGTAATCTTTGTATTATATGTTTGTCTTGACATTTATGAGAAGGCACAGAAAAATATTTCCGAAATCTCTAACAAAAGCAGACACATAACAGGAATAAGGATAATAGATTATCGATTCATGAGTTTAAATAAAAATGATTATTTTGGCGGGGAGTATTTGCAAAATGTAAACTTACATATACATAATGCATGAAAAATTAGTACCTCGTGACGTGAATAACTCCCTCATATCATAATTTCATACGCACTCGCCGAACAAAGTCAAGCGTTTCCTATTGAAATAAACCATGAAAAGGTTGAGTAAAATTTGAAAACACAAACATGAATTTTGTCCAACAACCACCAAGTTACAAAACATTATTTGCCTGCAAACCAAGATCACCAAAATGAAATTTACAATTGACATTATCAATGAATACTTATTATGCGCGCCTAACAACTGTGTAGGGGAATGATGAACTTTAAGGTGCCCAAGCCTTAGTGATTGACCCCTACACATCCAGATAAACAATTCAAAATCCTTCTTTAGTCGTCAGAATTAAAAATTCACAATAAGAAACCTCAAAAGAAGATTTGAAGAACAACAACAACAACAACTCTACCGTGTAGCAGCCGTGCCGGAGGTAGACGCCGACATCCAAAACCGAAAGCATGATTGTGTTTTGCAATGCAACATGGAGATGGAGCAGCTTAAGAGATGATGCTCGGCTTCATAGGGGATTCGGGCCCAAAAAAATGTATGTTTCTGTTGGACCAAAATAAACGTATGAAAAATAATCACATATATGAATCATTAATTCAAAGCATAATTAAATTTTGTTCTTCAGTTGCAGAAAATGTTGGAAACCAAACAGAACAAAAGCAAGAACACTGATAAATTCATTTTCTGGTGTGGTTTTCCCAGAGGTATTGATTATCGTCGTCAAATACGGATTCACAAACGACTCGTAAGGTCCATCAATCCCATCCGACGGCTTCCACGTCCTCAATCACGTAACTTTTGCCCCATCATCCCTAACGCCTAAAATCGGTGGAAATCTGCACATAAAAACACACAAAAAGTATATAGATGTCATAATTTTCCCAACCCAAAAGAAAAATGAAATTATATAGAAATTAAGATGACCCGGAAGGAAGTAAGTCGGGTTGCAGAAAATGCATCTGTGAATATGCTATGAAGGATGCATCTATGGGAATATGGTTTTCGCTGTGTTGTTAATGGACCTATCTGGATTCTGGGAAAATCTAGGCCAAACGATGTAAGATTTCCACCCTCTTTTATGCACATGAAATTCGTATTGATTATATAAGTTCAGCTATTTATTTGTATGTTTTTAGTTTCATTTATTATGTTTTTTTTTTTGTGTTCTGTTTTGTTAGTTTGATGTTATGATTTTTTTGGTGTAGGTTTTCGGTGATGGTGGAATTGCTGCGTGTGGTAAATGAGTGGCCTATTTATTACTACGATGATGGTTTGAAGGTACTTGAAAGATTCTTTTTATGTGTTTGAAAACGAAAATAATATTTTGTAATAGAAGAGGATTACTGAAGAAATAAGGAGAAAGAATCGAAGCTTTACACTTCGAATCGGTCTATTTCATGGAATTCTCCTTCCAGGACTTATTCTCTATTAATTTCTGATTATATTCGATATTGACTAATTCGAACAATTATTTATGCCCTTCTGTGTTTAGGGCCTCTGATTGGCAGCCTTGGTGGTTCAATGACATGGCCTCTCGAATTTCCCGTTTTTCATGTGCTCAAAATCAGAGCTGCAATGCTCGAATCTCTAGATACTTCAGGGAAGTAACTGTTAGCCCTTATGTTTAATATCGTTTTTTTATTAGACTGGTTTGACTCTGGAAATCTGCCTAATTCCGTTGTAACTCGTGTGTAGAAAATTCGAGTGTGAAAGGTGTAACATTGCTGATGATCCGATGCTCCTTTCCTGATTCGAAAGATTTGCAGCCATTAATTGATGGAATGGCATTTCCTATGCTCAGAATCGAAGCCTTAATAATCGAATCTCCACCAATTCAGGGAAGTTTTCTGCAAACCGTTTATTACTATTTTTTGTTTAAGAAAACTATGATGTATCTGTTTTCTTTTTGTTTTTTTTATCTCAGCCTTTTGTTTTATACTTCAAATGCTTGTGATTTCATTGATGAATGGGTTCAGTTTGTACCCAAATTTTGAGTGCAGGTTGTAATAAATATATCTGCTTTTGATGGGAAAATGTGAAATTGTACATCTTAAACCCCATTAGCGACATGTTTTTTTTGGGGTGTGACTGTAGCAGCATGATTTGAAAGTCAAGGAAAATAAATTGGTGTATATCTACATGGTTGAGTTTCGAGAACGTAATAGATTCATTAAGATGCTTTTTGAAACATACAAACCTTCGGTTGCTAATTGACAGTGAATTTCCCATCAATTCTCATTAAAGAAGTCTGACATTGAAAGGGTTCGGGAGTCGGGACTTGGATAAAACAATGTTAAGCCTTAATGGACAGTCAATTTGAAACTAACTTTGTGGAACCAGTCTGTGAGTGGGGTAATTTCGTTATTTAAGGTCGGTTTAGACTAGCTTTGGTTCTAATATGTACTCTCAGGCTCTATAATAGTAGTATTAAGTGTCGTCAAGAGTCTTTGAGCCATTCTTGTCGGCCAGTCACGATCCAAGTCTACCGATGGCAAAGGTCTTTGAATTATACGTTACAAGACAATCAAACTTAAATGAAAGTCAACAATGAATTGGATATTATTCTTATCCTTTATAACCATGATTACAAATATCCAACGGTTACAACTCTCATGGAATCAATTAGTGGGACACGTGGCAACATCACATTTATTCCAACTTTAATCGTGGTTAATGCTACGATTACACGTCAAACACTTTATCCGATTAGCTTACCACCCACTACTTTCTCTATATATCTGATATATATACACACGAGACATTACTTACAACTTTCAGATCGATTTTCTCTGAAAATACACTGTGTGAACACAGATTTGAAAGCTTTCTTCATCTTTTTCATCTCTAATGGCAGACAAGGATGATATTCACATTGGAATGAGCCAAAGTGTCAGAGGTTTTGTTGTTGATGCTAACAAAACTGAGTTGGCTATCAATATTGGTAGAAGAATTAAAAGATATGAAGAACTAGAGGATGTCCTAAATCTCAGATTGGAAAGCATCTCCTACACGAATGTTGCAAATTTTTGGAGAAACATTGTGATAAGAGATAATAGAGAGGCATTTACTACCACAGTTAATGGCCAGGAGATTGAAATTTCCTCAAACCTGCTAAGAGAAGCATTTGGTTTTAGACCTGGAAACAATGCTCCAACCAATCCTGAAGAAATGGGGCTGTCAAGATTGGATTTTGTCGATAAAATAAAGACCAACAATGCCATCAAATCAACACTGAGCATCAATGTGAAACACATAAGGATGGAGTACAATCTGCTGAGTAAGAGAACATTTTGGGATTCAGTGGAAGCCTTGACACTTTGTCAGGACCCAAGATTGACCTATTAATCATCATCTGTAAGAGCATGAAGTTTGATTGGGCTGGATTCTTTGTCCAATACATGAAGAATGTGATAACAGAGGACAGAGAAGGGACCAGGAAGTCCAAGACATTGCCCTTGGGTTTGATGATTCTGGCCCTACTGACTCATTTGAGGGTTGCTGATGTTGAACCTGAAAAACTCAACAAGTCCAGATATAAGAAGGAGATCACCTATCTCATCCCTGGTTTGGATGATGATGAAGAGTTGGATACAGAAAGGACTGAGAGTGACAATGGTGGAGATGATGATGCTGGTGGTGAGCAGGTTAAACAAGTTACTAAGTCTGTTGCACCTAAGAAGGCTGCTGAGAAGAGAAAGGCAACCGATAATAGAAAGATCACTGAGATGCTAAAGCCTAAGAAAACAAGGAAGCAATCAGTAGAGACTGCTGAGTCTACTGAGGGTCCAGTTGAAGTTGAAGTCACGACTCTACTGATGTTGTAAAGAAGAAGCCTGCTGCTGAAATCTTGAAAGAGCAACAGAAGGAAGATAAAAAAAAGAGGAAAGCTGCTGAAATTGAAGTTGAACGACCTTCAAAGAGAATGAAGGAGATTGCTAAGAAAAAGAAACATTCTCTTCCAAAATTTTTCATTAAGGCCATTATTTTGCAGGGAAGTAGTACTATTCTCCAACCTTATTCTATTTTGAAGACAAAAATCATAGGCTACTTTGGAGACAAAATCACCATTATCCGAAAACATACAAATTCTTTTATCCGGCGCATTAGTTATACTGACCGGAACTTTAATTATTTGGTTAACATCTACCGGCCAAAAATGTTTCGAAAGTTTTTCCCGGTTCCAAGCATTATTATTCAAAAAATCCCTAATCCTTAAGTCATTGGATTGTTTCCTATAGGAGTAATAGGCAAACATTTATAATTATTAGGAAGCCAAGGGTCTTTCCAAATATTTATAGATTCTCCATTACCAATTATGAAACATGTACTATTTTTTAAAAAGTCTTGCGACGACATTAAGCTTTTCCAAACAAAAGAGGATGAAGATGGGATTTTGCAATCAAAGATGGAAGACCTATGGAAATATTTACCCTTTAGAACTTTAGAAACCAAAAGGTTAAGGTTAGAGTGAATTCTCCAAAGAGTTTTCGCAAGAGCCACAGTGTTAGCGACCTCTCTGATCCCTCTCTAAAATAGATTCCTCTCGCCTCTCTCTTTTCCTGCCTCCTATTTCGTCCATTGCCGCTCGACGCCGGCGGCTTCCCGCTGCCGGCGTCCAATCTTTTTTACTTTTTGTTTCTCTTTTTCTTATCACTTCCTTTTTTTGTTATCTCTTTTTCGCTATTGAGACTTGGTGCTGATTCGGTTGCTATTTCATCTATTTCCTCTACAATCTGGGGCTACATGTTATAGTTTTCCGACAAATCTAAGTCTTTCTTGACGGATTTTGTGCTCCCTTCCTCTGTTCCCTCTCATCCCTTTAACTTTCTTTGTTTTTTTGGCGGTCCTTGGCGGCGCGTGGTGGTCACCGTCACAGTTTTCCCTGGCTTTCCAGCTGCGATTGATTGCTCTTGTGATGATTACAGGCAGCGGTTGGTGGTCTTTGGCTGTAAGCGGTGGAAGTTTTGTGATTCCGGTGCTGGTTCTCGGGCTGCTGTCGGTGTTTGTGGTTGTTATCTTGTATCATCTGTTTTGTTTTATCTGTTTTACTTATGTTTGTCTGTGTTTGTATTTCAGATCGAGTCGGTAATAGATCTGTATTAGTCTGTTTATGCTATTAACAAGCTTGTCTATTGTAATGTTACCAAATCAAGTCTTCTCTAATGAGGTAGAATTTGATGGCCATGTCCTTTTCTTTTCTTTGCTGATGGTTGTGGTCCAGCTTTAGGCTGGTGGTGATCCGGATTTATTTCGGCTATTTTCAGGTGTTCGTTTGGTTGTAATATGTTTTTTAGTTTTAATGAATCCTTTCGTTTCTGAAAGGAAAAAAAAACACATATATAGTCTAATAATAGATGATATAAGTAATGTGATACAAGCAACATAATTAATGTAATACCATAATGTATATGTCACTTTAATATTATAATGAAGTGATGTCATGACCAAGATCATTACACACTTATAAAATTGAACACTTAATGCGACATACATATAACTTACATAAAACACTTATAACGCAATTTATGTCACATAGAAAACTTTAGTGTGACATACACAAGATATTGATCACGTATACTATCGAAAGATATTTTAGTCACATATAAAATATAGAAATCAAACTTGATGTGACTTGATTATTTTCAAACACATATCACTTAAGATAAGGACATAGTTAATTGTAGAGTAATTATGAAATATATTACAAAATAAATATATTTTGAAATACATCAACGCAAAATACTCAACAGTACCTTGGGTATCTTAAGTCCCAAGATAAAGATATGGTTAGTCATATTAACCGTGTTGCACCAGACCCTTATGTTACGTGTTGCACCAGACCCTTATGTTATGTACGTTATGTTATGTGATGTTATGTAAGGTACAAGAGCAGAGATATGTTAAGTTTAAGTAAGTAGAGATGAAGTAAGAACATGATAGACAAGACATGAACATGATATGGTTGATAGATAGCTTACGTAAGTTTGATCAAGTAAGTAATGCAACTTAACAAGTACGTGCAAGATAAACCGATAATAGTAAGCATGCATGTTTCATGTGCATTAAACATGTGTTTTGAAGTGGATTTCTTTATGTTTCAAGTGTTGTTCCATAAACTATTTGAGAACTGGATGAAGTAGATTCGTGTCGTGTCTCCCGGCATCCGACATACATGAATCTCCATTTTGATCTTCTTTCTCCTTACTGAGCTTGTGCATGAGCTCACTCCTTTATTTGGAATAAGAAGATTGCAGGTACATGTTGATTTGATGACGAGCATGGAGTGCTAGCTTAGGATGGAGCAATGAAGTCATTTAAGTTTTAGTTTCATTTTATATTTGTTCCTTCTTTTAAGACAAGTGAGTTGTAATGGATAATAATTTTGCTTTGAGTTATTTATGATTTAGTTTGACGGCAGTTGTTATCTCGTTGATGGTTGTTTTGGAAGGCCCTGAGGGTTTATTTCCCGAATCTTCAACTTGTTTTCTTCCGTTCGAATCTTTATTACTCTGATAAGAAACAAGACTTACGTGGGATTTAGGGTTTACTCTAAATGTCACGTGTCCAACGTCTAATGACTCGATATCCGGGGTAAGGGCGTTACACCCTCCGTCCCATTTTAATAGTCATGTTTGACTTTTCACACCGACAAAAAAAATGTAATTAATTTTTTAAATCTCATTAAATGATCAAATATTTTTACATTTATGACAAAGTATTACTTAAAGAGCATAAATATAAAAATATTTAATCATTTAATAGGATTCAAAACATTAATTACATTTTTCTTTATCGATGTGAAAAGTCAAACATGACTATTAAAATATGACAGAGAAAGTACTAAAAATTATAAAATAATATTGATACTTTTGCATAGAGTAGCGTTTTTCACACCTATAAATGTCTAATACACCGTATTTTTATTTTCGATTTTGCCCTTAATTTTTTTTTTTCCAATAATTCCGACCCAATTTTATGCCAAATGTTGATAATTTTAGTGACTTTTTTTTTTTGAGAAGGGAAAAGTCTATATTCCATTATACTCCTATCAAGTTTAAATGAATTCTATTAATTTACAAAATAATATATTCATAATTTAAGTTTATAATATACATTGATCATTATTCAGCATGATATAAAATATGGACATACTTACTGATATGCCCAACGGACCTCCGGATCAACCCGAATGAAGGCGGAACGGCAATGCCTCACTCCCAGCTCCACCTATCCGCCTGCGCATTAGGCTGGACCCGGAAAGCAGGCCAATCGACCAATGAGCCTGCAAATATCGCCTATGCGGGGATCAATCTGGGGTTCCCCCTCTACGAGAAGCTGGACATAGCGGGACCGCCCCTAGGACTTAAAGGAAAACAGGATAAGATCACGGTCTAACCAAACGTGAAACCGCTAAGCAAAATGCGGCTACATGCAGACTCGCCCCTGCGGCAAGCGACGCCAAACTGATCCTGGCGGTCTCTGTCTGTAGTCATGATTAATTAGAGCTAATTATACTTGTCAACGTCTTGTCATCATTAGCCTAAACATGATTATTCCGCATCTATAAACAGGGGGTCCTGTAAATCATTTAAGGCACGGAATATGAATATATGCAGATACGTTTGTTGGATCGATAAGGGCACAACTAAACACTCTAAAAGGGGGTGAATAGAGTGTGAGTTATTTTTAATTTCTTTTTGATAAGCAACACAAGTACTAGAAAATTAAGTGCGGAAAATCACTTAATAAACTATTCAAGTGTTATAAACCTACGTGATCAAACGAGTGTTAAGTGTGTGATCAAAATGATGTTGCGCGATGCAAAAGTGTTGTGAGGAGATCCACACAAATTCTGATATGATCAAATTGATTTAGTACAAAGCAACTGAACCTAATATATTAAAGCAATTATGCAGGCTGATAAAGGAGCAGCAAGTTGATCAATTAAACAAGTAGTACCCTGCAAGTTGTATTAAAAGGATCAACACAAATTCTTGTATAATTGCACCGAAAAGGGTACGCAAACAGAGGTTTAAGTTTATAGGCTTTTAGTGACGCCGGAAGTGACGCTTTCCAGCGTCACTAAAGAATCAATTCAGGTTATATTCAAAAACAGGTTGGTAAGGCAACAACAAACAAATATAATATAGCTAATTAATGAAGCATGAAGGTAGCAGGTTCTCACAAGTTGACTACTTAATCCACCACAGGTTATTTCCAAACAAAATATGTTGCTGATGCAAACAAAAAGGTTGTAAACAGCCACCTGTTGATGTCAAAGATAATAAGGGCAGCTTTGATACATATAAGTTCAAATATGCAAGATCAGAAAAGATTCCAAACAACTCAGATAAACTTTTACTGAAGAAAATGAACTACAGCAGTCTGGGTTACAATAGCAGTTCTGAATTTACAGTTCAAAACAAATTTTCAGTTCAGAACAATCTGAACACCAAAATTACTGTTCAAACACATTGATAAATACAGGTACAGAGCTGATCAACCTAAAGCTGATCACTCAGTTGATTCTCAGAAGTGATAGTTAAAACCAAAGGTTAAAACTATCAAAACTGTTGGTCGAAACTGAGCACAAAAGACCAGCAAATCAACAAGCTATAAACCAGGCTGGCAACATATTTATATTCCAAATAAAGTACTACAGCAAATATACAAAAGCTTGTCAAGTACCAAAATTGCAACAACCAAACAGCAGGAAAATGCAGGCTTTAGAAACAGCAGAAAGAGGTTCAAAGAGGCTAAGCAAAAGGCAGATTTCAGTACAATAAATGTCAAAGGTGCAGGCAGATTCAGCAAGATGACAGATTATCAGACAGACCACAAGTTGGGAAAGCGAGGGGCAGAAACTCAGGCAGTTTGAGTTTCCCACAGATTTATAAGGGAATGATCAAACAAGTGCTGGTCTTGAACCAGAAAAACAAGTCCCCGCAACAATTTAGAGATTCAGCTTGTCAAGCGTTTTCCACAAGGCTGTGTGCAGGTATTCAAACCAACCACACTAGGGGCAAGTCCTGAATTCTGAGATCACACAAGTTTGGTTTATGTACCAAAACTACCACACACTCAGCCTTGCACTTCAGTAACCAAATTGATGCAGTAGAACTGAAGTCCAAAACTTAACCTTATGCTCAAGGTAGTAATATTGTGGATCCCACCAAATCACTGATTTCAGACTTCTCAAACTTTTTGCAAATTTGTTACATGTTGACACAAGATCAATTTGCTAATGAAATATTACCTCAGGCCAATATCCTCTCAGGGCCTATTGCAAGTTCAAGCTTTCGAAGAGAAAGTCCTAATCTTGACACTGTGTACACTAGATTAAAACACACACAATTAGACATTATACCAACAAATAATACACAGGAGTTCACACAAACACAAAAGCATAGAATTTCAACAAGGTGCACAACCTTAAGAAATTATGTGTATAGAAACTTACTGAATCAAGACCAGAAGTTCTGAACAACAATTCTTGAAGACCAGAATCCTTCTTGGTTCCTTGAACAATCCAATGCCTACCCAGGGAATTTAGAAAGCTGATATTGCCAAGTCTGAACTTGCAATATCAGTCCATCGCTGAATTTCGAACTCCAAACTCACAAAGAAAAAGTTCTGTGATGGAGGATGTAAACTAAGTTTCAGGCCAGGACAATAGCTTATTCAGGCCATTAGGCGATACACTAGGTCAACTTTTGTGGCTACTAAAGTAGGAGAGCCATTGTCGGCCACATCAATGCCGGACGTGTCGTCCGAGTCATACCTCTCGTCTGTGTCGTACCTATCGTAATGCTCATCAGGCTAGCATAGCTCATCCACCTCCTCCGGCTACTCCACCTCCTCTTTTTCCTTTTTAGCCACCACAAACTTAATGTAATATTCCACACTGGATAGGTTCAAGACTTTTGAATAGGACTTGTACCAGATTCACCTGTTAACATTTGCAAACATCATCAAACATCTCTCCATATATATACACAGCAAAGAAAGAAGATTTCAATGGTACCTATGGTAAACACCAACTCCTTGATATTCAACTCGAAAGTTTTCAGTTCCGTCTCTTCTAACAACTTTGTAAACTCTGCTATGACCATGTTGTCTAATGATCAGATTACGTTTGAGGGGCCACCGTTGCAAAATTTGAAACCTTACATTTACACAAACTTTGCGTATGAGGTCGATACGCATACTCTCTATATTGTCTCTCCAGAATTCAAATTAAATCTGTCTTCATCACTTCATTCAAATTATAGCTAAAACTCACAAAAGTATACAAGTAATCAGTACGTGTTGATGTATATCGAAATACCATCATCATAATTAAAGATGAAAAGTATTTAACATTAACTTACTTATTCTTGTCAAATTCTGCTTCAACATAGGATAAATCTTTAAATCCGACATGCAGCTGCATGTGGTAGACTTTTAGTTATACTTGAATAAATTAATTGCAAAAATTAAAACATATTCTTATAAAATTATCTTTATGAGACTAATCTTTTCAGGAACTGAAATTCAATTACCGACCTGGCAATGTTATCAACCGATATTTTTTCATTGTTTTATTTTCGTTGCATATCGTGTACATTATTTCGGTTGATAACATTGACAGGACGGTAATTGAATTTCAGCTCTTGAAAAGATCAGTCCCATAAAGATAATTTTACAAAAATATATTCAAATTCTTACGATTAATGTATTCAAGTATAACTAAAAGTCTACTCACATACAGCTGCGTGTCGGATTTAAAGATTTATCCTATATTGAAGCTGAATTGAAAAGAATAAGCAAGTTAATGTTAAATAATTTTCCCTTTAATTATGATTGTCTTTCGATATACATCAACACGTACTGATTACTTGTATACTTTTGTGACTTTTAGCTAACATTTGAATGAAGTGATGAAGGCAGATTTAATTTTGAATTCTGAAGAGACAATATAGAGCGTGCGCGTATCGAGCTCATATGCAAAGTTTGTGTAAAGGTAAGGTTTCAAATTTTGTAACGGTGGCCCCTCAAACGTAATCTGATCATTAGACTTTTAACAGGGTTATAGCAGAGTTTACAAAGTTGTTGAAGAGTCGGAACTGAAAACTTTTGATTTGAATATCGAGGAGTTGGTGTTTACCATAGGTACCATTGAAATCTTCTTTCTTTGTTGTGTGTATATATATATGGAGAGATGTTTGATGATGTTTGCACATGTTAACAGGTGAATCTGGTACAAGTCCTATTGAAACTGTGAGTTGACACCAACTCATTCAAGAGTCTTGAAGGTATACAGTGTGGAATATTACATTAAGCTTGTGGTGACTAAAAAGAAAAAAGAAAAAAAAAGGAGGTGGAGAAGCCAGAGGAAGTGGATGAGCTATGCAAGCCTGATGAGCGATCTGGAGGTACAACACGCATTTAGAGGTATGACTCGGACGACACGTCCGACATTAATGAGGCCGACAATGGCTCTCCTACTTTAGTAGCCACAGAAGTTGTCTTATTGTATCGCCTCATGGCCTGAAGAAGCTATTGTCCTGGTCTGAAACTTAGTTTACATCCTCCATCACATTAATTAGAGGCAAACATTGCAACTTAGGTTGCTTATCAATGGTAGTGTTCAATCAAAAAGCATTCAACTATCTTCCCCCTTTCATTGTAGTGTCCACGAGCAAGAGGGAGAACCTTAGCTCTGGTTACCAAACGAGCTAGAACTGTAGAAGATCTACTATAAAAAATATATATATATATTAACACATGAGTTAATCCACTCAAAAAAAAAAACACACGAGTTAATCCAAACACTAAGATAATTCCACTGATCAATTCGATTTATAGACTTAAAATTTGTAGAGTTTCTGAATCCAAATCAATAAACTTTAAACCGACTTAAATATATAAACTGCCGGTAACCAAGTATATAGACATACCTCAAAGTCACGCTTCCTCCATGGAACGTGTCATTGTGCATTCGAACATCCCTGAACTCAAATTGGTATGTTGTAATCCCAGATATTACACCAAGAGAATAAGAGCTGAAAATGATGGAAAGAAGACAGCAAACGCTATTAAGAAAGAATCTTTTCTTGTGTTTCCACATGCTATGTACATAAATGGAAATCATAATTATCAGGATGGAGGGAAAATGTGTGCTCGCCGTCAAGGAGAATTACTGCAAATAAACACATCGAAATCAATGAGAACATATAAGGAGCAAAGAGAAAAGTGCAAGACATGAAATATCATCCCATATATCCCCAACATTTTCAAATATCATCCCATATATCCCACAACATTTTCAATAGAATGCCAATAACAGAGAATCTATCATATCTAACTAACCTTTTTGAAGAATCTCAACCTTGATTAGTGTGCAACAATTTGTCATGATACAACAGATCGAATTGAAATCTGCAGATGTAACATAAAAAACCTATTATTGACAACTTCAAAAGTCAATCAACTAAACCAAACCATTAAAAAAATTCAAATTACCTGCCCTCCGGTGTTATCATGATCTCGAAACATTGGAACCAACACATATTCACCAGGTTAGGAAACATAACAATTCACATATACATCAATAAACAGTAAGAAATTAATGAACCACAAACAATTCAAAACTAGGTTTAATTTTTCAGAAAGTTGACCAAAGAAATTTATAAACAGAGATTACTCATACAGATTCACTTTATTTATTGATAGTAATACAATTTATACTCAATTGAAATCAGAATTTTGGCATAGATAACTCATACCTGCTCTCGCAATGGATTATCTTTATCTCCAAATTTCACTGTAGTTCGAAATGCCTAGAAGAAAAGTATCATTAAAATCGAAGTACTTTAGGTAATTCTTCCTGTTCATAAAATAACAAGAAAAATGGATATGCCTAGAACATGAGTTCAGATGAAATTTTAATGGAACATACTATCATTAGAATCGCATATCCATTGCCAAAATCAAAGATACTATCATTAGAATCGTAAATCTTCTTCTTCATAAAAGATTAAAATCAAAATCAGAAAGAAAAGTAGGAAAATTACCATTGCCAAAATCAGAGATATTCAACTTGATGAACCTTAACTTGCCAAAATTAACTATATTCCAAAATCAACCCAGCCAATAGGGCCTTCAACCCAGCATAGAACCTCAAATCCAAGCCCATACAAGACTGTGCATAAAAAACCACCCAAAATCCATAGATCTTAACAGATTAGAAGATGATGGAATATACAAAAAGGGAAAATAGAAACCACCCCAAAATACATAGATCTAAACTTCTTTTTGAGAATGCAAAGATTAGAAGATGATGATGGTCCTGACATGGAATATACAAAAAGGATACAAAAGGGAAGAAGACATGTTTTGAAGAAAGGAAAAAGGCCGCCGGGCAGCGAAGAGTACAATAAAAGGGTTCAAGAGGAAGAAAATTAGACAGACTTCTTTCAATTGATCTTGTTGTTGGTCCATTATATAGAGGGAGCAATGATAGTGGCACTGTGTGTGTTTGACACGTGTCGGAACTTTAGAAAAAAAAAACATTGAGAACATAAAATGTTGTATACATATATAAAATGTTGTATACATATATCACAATACTAGATAGTAATTTATTGCTCATACGAAAAAATAGTTACATACGTAGTATTTAAGTCATGGTTAGGTTTGCTAATGTTATTATAGTATTAAACATATCATTATTGTTATTAAAAAAAAATGGTAATTGTGTGTTTTTTTTCCTTAAGAAAAAAAAATTACCGTTATTAAAATCGATACATTAAAAAAAATATTATAAGATGATTATCAATAATATAGGACTTTGAAATTCATTGCTCTTTTACTCCGTATAATATAAAAAAGAGTATAAATCTTTTGTTTCCTAAAAAAAAGACTAAAAAAATTGGATCAATGAACATATAAAAATAGTTGCCTATAGTTACCTATTTCATTCATGGTTACTAACTATTAAACACACCATTATTATATTCGATACATTAAAAAAGATATTATAAGATGATAATATGAAACTTTTATGTTTTATTACTCGGTATAAGAAAGAGTACGTGCTTAAATCTTCCGTTCCATAAAAAAAAATCTATGTTTTTTCACTCGGAATAAAAAACATTAATATTTATAAGCCAATAATTCTCTTGCGTTTTTTTTTTTTAATGTACAAGTTTCTTACGTTTGACAAAAAAAATTGTTATCAGCATTTTTTTCAGTATATTACTGTTATAATTTTTCTAGATAATGCTCCGAAAAATAGCAGTACAGTAATACTTCAAAAAAATAACATTACTATGATAATTATCTAGAAAAACAAAATTATAATTTTACGTATAATTATCTAAAAGGAATTAAATTATATTTACGTATAACAATACTGTTATAATGAGAAGAAAAAAACAATACTGTTATAATTAATGCATAGTTGTACTATATCCCTACATCTTTCAAACTTCCACTTATATTATGTGTACTGGTGTGTACTGTGAAGAAGGGAAGGGAAAATTCTTAGTTAGAGAGTCTCTATTAGATTCGACCATCAGATGTTTGCCGTGTATATATAAAAGCATAACTGTTTTGTTTTATTGTCCAAGTGGCGCAAATCTGACGATCGATGTAATAGAGACTCCCTACGACAGAATTACCCGTGAAAAAGAGGGTAAATACTTGTGTGGAGAAGGATTTTTGAGGTAAAACGATCAGAACCACACAATTTAAATACAAAATAAAACTGTATGGTTGTAGACACCACACAAGTATTTCCGAGTTAATAGCCCTTCTTCTTCCTAGCCTCTTCCTCTGTCTAAGGAAAAGCTACAAACCCTTCCACCACCCATTATTACACGTAAAAACAGCTGTCCTAACCGGGAAATTCTTTTGCGGGGACTCCCTACGGTGAGTACCCGCTAGATTTGCGCCATGTGTGAAAGATGACAAAACAACGCACACATGGCACACACGTGAGGCACATCTAGCAGGATACTCACCGTAGAGAATCCCCGCTTAAGAATACTCGATTCGACTACTCACGAGCAAGTTGAATATATTTATGTATGAATATACTCATTGATCCCGAAAAAAATTCTCGTGCGATAGGTATTGAAATATATTTAAAAAATAATTTAAATTATCACTTTATAATAACAAAACGTGTCAACACGGACGGTTGTTATACATTTTTTTTTTATAAAAGATGCAAATAATACTATTTTATTAAGTACCAAACAACATTTTAATGTAAGGTATTTTGATACTGATTAAAAAAAGTAAATGAAAACTATTTAATATAACAGTGTATAATAATAGTTACAACGTTTATAAATATAAAGATACATATAACGTTGCTAAAAAAAGATACATATAACGTGTATAATAATACTATCTCCGTCCCAAAATATAAGTCCATTAAGCTTTTTGGTTGTCTCAAAATATAAGTCCATTTAGATAACCAATAAGCATTTACTAAATTTTTCTCATTTTACCCTTCATTTATTATTTCTTCACCCACCTCCCACTATTTTACATTAATGACAATGAAAGGTTATTTTAGACTTTTATATCAAAATTAATGACACACAACTAATTTAACTAACTTTCTTAATTTGTATGAAAAACCTCAAATGAAGTTACATTTTGAGACGGAGGTAGTACATATGTAATAATATGTGTACACATATGATATTTTATTATACATTAATATTTATTCGACCTACAAACCTTTCCACCACCCACCCCTTGCACTCTACCTAGTACCTACCCATTAAACAGCTGTCCTACTCCCTCCCCCCCCCACCTCAGACAAGACACGTCTGAAGCCACCCATTAATTGTGGGAGGCACATGGGAAAGAAGGCATATATCGAGGGAGGCACATGGGAAAGGGGAAATTTTTAGGTGGTACGTACCTACGTAAATACATACTACGTGGCACAATCTCAGGCGTACCACCTAAAAATTTCCCCATGGGAAAGAGAATGGCACATCTTTCAAGTATCTGTAAATTTACATAAAGGTACATAATAGGTATTTGTGTAGAGAGAGAACAAAAGGATTATGAAATATAATACCAAAACAACAGAGACAAAACATAGATATATGAAATATATGTTTAATAAAATAACTTAAGCAAATATTTCACTATTAGACAAATAGAATTACGAGAACATCAGGACTAAACATTTTACAAGTAGATTGGTACTCAACATGCATTAATCAGAGATTCAGAGCTAAAACGAGATTAAAGAGCTGCTTAAACAGATTTTAATAGATCTAGACATGCATATATCGATTTAACACATAATAATTACAGACAATCCTTAATCATTCATATTCAACATAGATGCTAAGCATGTATTTTGAGATAAGCATCTTAATCACTAAAAGTTTAATTCAGGGATCGATAAAAACATGAATTAGACAGATACGTCAATTTATCATCATTTCGATGCAATCTCAGATTAACACAGATAGTCAATAAGCATGCATTCATTTTTTTCAGATTAAAGATTAGGCATTTAATCTCAAAAGAAAAGGCTTAGGTTAATCAAATATTAAATTAAAATAAAGAACTTCCCTTAAGATTTGCAGTATCGCGAACTGAATATTTCGGTTAATGCAGATCGGACATCAACGGCCTCGATATTTCACTTTCATCGGCCTCAGCTTTTCAGATTTCGTCAGATGGCCGGTCGGTTCCTCTACCTTCACGGACGGACCATGTGACTTGAGAGAGAGCATTGAACAAATCAGCTTAGCATAGGCGGTCCAATTAGAGTTGCAGATAATCCATAGAGCATATGTTAGGTACAGCAGAAGATTCACAGAGCTTTTCTCTAGAAGAAGCTATTTTGAGAAGGAAACTTTCATTGAAACCAGAAGAGGTTTGGATTTTCAAGAGTAGAGAGACGTTTGGTTTGGAGTTGGAAATGGGACAGGCAGAGCATTGAAAAGGAAGGACGGTTTGAGAGAAGATAATGTGGTGGTGGAGGATTTTCTGATAGGCATTAAAGGGAAGTAGAGTATGCTAGGGAAATCTCAAGGGGGGGGGGAAAGGGTTTAGGGACTTTGTTGTATATAAATGCAACGGAGGGGGTTAAGAAGTATATATTGTCATGTAGTGGAGAATAATATTATACGGATAAAGGCTTTGGAATGGTACTGGGCCACAGGGCCCAGAATTACTATGAAATTAGAGGCTGGGAAATATTTTGGGCTGGATATATAAATAAATAGCTTGCAGATTAGGCCTATAATATTAAGTAGATACAATACATATAAAATATTTATTTAAATACTAGGAAAATAAACAATCGTGCTCCGCACGAGCGTTGTTCCGGTTTGTATTTAATTAATTAACTCTGATACATTACGATGGCATGTCCGGCACGTGTCGGCTGATGAAATGAATATCCGACACATTTTCGTCACCTCCCGACATCGTATGCATACTTTTCGACACTACTGAAATTTATTTTTCCAATTTCTACTTAAATCTATTTTAACCGAAAAAATAAAGCTATTTTCGACATTATTTGCAACAACACATGTTCTACCAAAAACACGACACGACACGCTCCGATACACCCCGACGGTATATCCAACAAGTGTCGGTTGATGAAAAAAATATTAATTAAAATCTAACACACTGTCAATACTTCACGAACACTACTGAACCTTTTTTTTTGTATTCTCAGATCTAGGCTAATTTTAACGGTCATGGTAAAATACACAATTCAATTTCCATAGAAATTAAATCAACAATACACTATATAATGGGTTTAACAATATTTGTGGCGAAAATAATTTTTTTCAGGATATTTAATATTTTATATAAACGAAATATTTTTTACAAAAAAAATTCATTTCAAGAATTTTAATATTTCATGTAATCGCCAAACCCAATATTTTTAAGCATGATATAAAGATCGCAGAAGCGGACGTGTATTGTGGCGCTTATATCTTGAAAATAATTAATATCGCCAGTGTCATACAAACGATATGTTTTTTTATGAAATGAATTTATTTTAAGAAATTCATAATATTTCATGCGTCAAACACAATTTTTTTGCCATGATACAAAGATCGTGTCGGCAACAAGTCGTGGCCTTATATTTTGAAAATAGTCATACCTTTGCTACATATATTCGCACATTAAAAGGTGATACAATTGTATCCTCCAAAATGGAACAATTTAACTCAAACCATTCTTCTGAAAATAAATAAAAATAAAAAAATTTCTGGACTGGCCGATGAACAGTAATAATAAAAAAAATTAATAAAATATTTTGGACTGGGCCGATGAACAGTAAAAAAAGAAGGAGCAATGAAAAAAAAAACAAGTGTCAACATGGGTTGAACACTTGTTTTCTTATTAATAAGAGATGGAAAATATATATATATATATATATATATATATATATACACTAGCATTGCTTGGCCTTGCACCGCAAGGCCTTGATAATGCCTTCGGTATAGAAACATTGCTTGAAAGTAAATATTAAATATAAGAAAAAAAACTTGGTTTGGGTAATACATTTTAGATATGACTTAACCACAGTATTGTTCCATTTTTCTCACAGATTTTAGAATATAACACATGCAGATATGTTCTTAGTTTGTTTTCTACTTTGGTGTATGTTGCTCTTTTTGCTACTGTTTGAGGTTGGCACCCTCTCTCAGTTGATTTTGTTGCTCTCAGTACCTGTTTAGAGGCTTCTCTGATTAGGATTTGATCCCTTGGTGCTCCTGATGTCTTGTTAGTGTCCCAGCTGATGTTGGTGATGTTTTTAGGAGAGTATGAGGTGTGTTTGCTGATGGCCTTCTTCAATTTCTGTCTTGAGATTGGATTTAGGCTCTTTCAGTTTTGTTTGTTGCTGCAAGCTATCAGTGTTATCCTCTCGTTTGCTTTATGTTGCACTGCCTTCACTGCATCTGTTGAGGTTCTCTGGTTGTTTGATGTAGCCTTGAGATCAGACGTTGCTTTGCATTTGCTTTCTGCTCTTCAAATGTTATTGGTATTATGACTGGCCCTCCTTATCAGTATCCATTTCATGCTGCTGTTCTGCTTCTGCTAAGGTTTCCTTTGATTCTGCTTGGACCCTGCTGCCACTCTGGTTCTTTGTTGTTCCTGCTGGGGCTTTGTTTTAATGTTGTCCCTTGGTTTTTCCAAGAGATTTCTGTGATCCTCTGCTGCTGTGCTCTTCAGTCTTGAAGATATTGCTCTTTTGCTTTGTTTTCTTGGATTTTTGGTGGTGGTTCAGGATGCTAACTATTGCAAAAGGGTTGTTGGTCTTGATTGTTGCTTGGAAGAGATTTTCTCATTTTTCTAGCTTCTTTCTTTGCCAGCTGGTTCCCCTTTACTTGTGGTGGTTCTTGGCCTTTGAACCTTAGTTTCTGTGTGTGTTAGCCTCACATCAGGTTCTGACATATCAGGTCCTTCCTGATGTCTTGTTTGCTATTTTTGAAACCTGTTGTTTGCTCTTGCTGCTGATTTGTTCAATGGTGAGTGCTATGTTGCTTCCTCCTGTTGTTGGGCCTTGTTGTTCTCTTGTGTGCTCATACATCTTCAAAAAACTTCCTTCAGATGAGGTTATCTTTGATGTTTGTGAGGCCTCTTTGTCTGTTATCTTGCTTTTACAGGATTGCTCAGCTCCTTCGTGTTTTTTTGGTGCATATTTGGGTTTGTTTCTAAGTGTTGCTTGTTCTGTCCCTGATTTGGTCCTGCAAGTGTTGTTGTTGTCCTTTGTTGGTTATCATCCTCACTCTGATGATCTTTTCATGGAGTCTGCTGATGTCACCCTCGATGTCCTTTTGTCTTTGATGTCCTTCCTGCTTTGGTTCTTGTTTTCCTTGGGTTTGTTGTAGTTGGGTCATAGAGGTCAGTATTTGAGATTGCTTCAAGCACAAACTCTATGGTATGTATCAATTGATGTACAAAGATTTCATTGAACTCAAATTCATCGTGCTATGTGAATCTTGATTCGTCTCACCAAAGAAAGACTCTTACGAATCTTGAAAGAGCAACATAAGATCGCCATGGGTCCTCTCTGAATAAACAAATTCCCAAAAAAAAAAGAAAGTGGTAATAAGTAGTTATGTCCTCAAAAGATGAACAAGCTACAAACAGATGTATCAATCTATATGAAACTCAAAGAGGACATACATTATTCTCCTTTTCAAAAGAAATGGCTTTGGAATGAGCATCCTGGGAACAGCAACAAGAGTCATATAGTGTAATCTGAATAGAATAACAACATGAGATTCAAACGATTTCGAGAAACACTATGTTTCAAAACACTTACATATTACACAGCTCAAAGAAAAAAAGAATCCAAGAGGCTTTTAATCATGGAAAAGAAAGAAAAACAATTATTTGACTGGGTTGTCTTACGTCCAGGGAAGAGCTCGTTTTCACCAAAGCTCGTCGGTAGATCGAGTAGTAAGTGAGCAAAAAAACGAAACCAATCCGAACCGTAAACCAATCCGAATCGAACCGAAATAAACCAAACCAAGAGAAAACCGATCAAATCGGTTTGGATTGAAACCGAACCGAATTTAAATGGTCTGGTTTCGGATTACCCTGATTAGAAACCACCCAAACCGAAACCGAACCGAATTCCCAACCATATATATATGTAATAACAACTAACTAGTAATTAGCCCTGATGTACATTTGCTATGCTATTAAGTGGCTTTTGAATATGTTGTGTGCACTAATGTTATTAAGTAATTAGCTCTGATGTACCTTTAATATGTTTTTACTTTATATTAGTTACTTTATATTTAAATACTTCAGGTGAAAATTGTGATTTATAATAATGTGTAGTTCAGACTTGTGAAACCGAAACCAAACCGGATCCAAACTGAAACCAACCCAAACCAAACCATTGGGTTCGACATAGTTTGGGTTTGGTTTGGGTGGTAAAATATGTCGACCAAACCGAATAACTATGTGTAAAATCCGAACCGAAACCGACTAAACCGAACCGTGCTCAGCCCTAGGACTGAGAAACATATATATCATGACATGGTACAGATCAACTTTTGAGCCAGTACACCACTTTATAATGATAAGCATAGACAGGTAGCCAAATAGACCATTCAAAAATATCATCTCAGGAACAAATTGGCACCTGAATTTAACAAATCAGATCAACACGTTAATTTTCACCATAGCGACTACTTAAAACGTTTATGAAATAGATTTAATTGTGCAAGGAAGATACCATATATTCATGTTGTTCCTGAAGAATTTAGCATTGAAGAAGCACAATATGATCCTCAGGTTCATCTGGGCTACCCTAAGAAGAATAGACATTTTTCATTTTTAATGAGTTGAGGAATGTCAACTCACTGCGTGTACCATGCCATACAGGATCTACACCAAAAGGGTATGTATTGCCAACCTTTATCAAGCCCACACTACCAGCTTCACTGGAAGATAAAAGCAAATCATCATTGGGCAAGTAAATAATCAGACATATTCGCTACGGACCTGCGTCTAAGCATACTTGCAAGAAGCATCACGGCGAGGAGTATCTTTGGCGACCAAATAATTCAAATGGAACAGAAAAAATTAGTTGTATATCAATCCCGTGTAGATTGAAAAAGAGACATCAAGTAAAATTACGTAACGGCCTGAGAAAGTCATTTCCATAATGTTTCCAAGCTTATGCATTCATGAAACTCATAAACATAAGCCACCAAATTTCAGAAGATGACACATCAAAACAGGATCAGAGTAGAAGATCAAATATATATATGAAAAAAAATAATCATAACAATTGGACTCTTCTTCTTTTTCCACTGAACAAAATAACAGATTGGTTAACAGCAAGCTATTTACTTGGGAAAAAAACTCTCCTTACAATTCAGGGAAATAAATGCATGACTCGCTACATAAGAATCCGTATACCCGATCACAGCCAGTAGGACTAAGACTGATTCTTTTGCAGTTTTTGCAAATCATGAATCACCCGTAAGAGGTCAAGATCAGCAATGAAGTTGTCCCATAATCTGCTGTGCACTTACCTGAAGCATTACCGGAATAGTCGTGGGACAAACAACTTTCACCAAGACCCTTGTATGCAACTCTTAAAAACCACTATAATTACTAACCAGTCCCTTTTTTTTTCTCTGGAGCTCATGACATGGCACTTGATTACGTACATTTTTATCCCTAGAACAAGATGCAATATCAAGGGCAGCCTATATTCAAAGAAAGACACACATTAACATGTGCGATTCTTTGCAACTTGTAAAGGATCAATCTCAACCACTTTGCTTTTCACAAAATGCTCACAAACAAGAAGAATCTCATTCCTCACACAAAGAGAAAAGGACCACAAGACCACAAAAGGTTACGCAGAGAAAGAACATAAAGCCATGTCAGGCTAATTAAGAGAAGTTTGAAGATAAAAAGTATGAATAGATGAGAACAAAAACCTAAACAAACAATGAGCGCCATTTTGATGTCATGTTTTCTTATATTGACCGGAGGCATCCATAGTCGATTCACTAAAGATAAAAGGCATCCGGACTCATAATGCATCAGTAACATTGATATATTTCAAAATATAATACAGATCATATGAACGATGAACTAACTAAAAGAATAGAAGACCCACCATGTATTAAAAGTTAACAATACACACCACCAAATGCCGGATCCAAGAGCAACATAATATAGGGCATTAAAAAGAGTCTCCGGATGAGACCTTGTTATCAAGAAGAATAATATCAAAAAAAAAATGATTTCTTTATCCATGAACAATCTAGGGATACTTATCTCAAGGGGAAAGGTAAATTGTTCCCTGCTGATGAAGATTGGAATATTCATGTTCCTACTGCTAGAAACAACAGGTATAACCATACTTCTAGGGTAAAACCTCAGCAGAGGACTTATACAAGACCTCAGTAGTGACCTCAACAGACTCCATATTACAGGGCTGTTCCTAACAGACAGCAAACCAATGGTTATGCTAGTGCTTCTAACAATAGAAATCACTCCAAACAGCATTACGTACCAAAAGGCCAGAAAGCATATGTGAGTCCTACACAACCAAATGTTAGACCTTATGGATGTGTAGAATACATGTATGAACAAAAATATGATACTTTTCAAAGAAGACTTTATGGAAATTTTCCAAGGGTCATGCTTACCACTGACCACTATGGACCCAAACAGTTTTGGATACCTAAAATACATTAACTTTGTTTTGTAGGGTGTCTAGTAATTTGACAGTGGATGTTCCAGACATATGATAAAGAATAAGCATTGTTTGACAAACTATGTGGCAAAAGATGGTCCAAGAGTCAATTTTGGCAACAAGAACACACCAGGATACACAAGAGGATATGTCACACTTGTAAGAAATGGATTAAATATCATGAATGTTGCATTTGTGGAAGGACTGGACTACAACCTACTGAGCACTGGACAGTTTTGTGACATGGGTTACAAGGTCACTTTTGACAAAGGCTACTATGTTGTCATTAGTGAAAGAGGTGATCAAGTTGTGTTGGCTGGAAGAAGAAAACAAAACATGTATGTTGCGGATTGGTCTCATCATTGCTCCGAGAGACATGCCCGATTGTGCATACTAAGTCAGAACTGAATTGGTTATGGCATAAGAAGTTAAATCATCTAAATTTTGATGATATCAATCAGTTGGTGAAGAAAAAACTGGTGATTGGTTTGCCTGATATCACATTCAAAAAGGATGCTATATGTGATGCTTGTCAGCAAGGTAAACAAACAAAATCAAGCTTCAAGTCAAAGACTAAGCAATCAACAAAAAGAGTTTTGGAGCTGATGCATATGGATTTATTTGGACCAGTAACACCAATAAGTGTAACAGGAAAGAAGTACACTCTGGTAGTTGTGGATGATTATTCAAGATTCACTTGGGTAGTATTCATGAACAAGAAAAGTGAAACACTTCAAAAGATGCCTGAACTTTTGAAAAGATTGCAAAATGAAAAAAGTTTGACAGTAGTGAAGATCAGATCAGACAAGGGTACTGAATTTATCAATAAAGTTATAAGAGAATATTGTGAGCAGAATGGTGTGTTGCATCAACCAGCTGCTGCTGGTACACCTCAACAAAATGGGGTTGCTGAAAGAAGAAACAGGACTTTGAAAGAAGCAGGAAGGACTATGATATGTGAAGCATTATTGCCTAAAAGATACTGGGCTGAAGCAATTAACACAGCATGCTATACACAAAACAGGACCTCAGTAAACAAGAAGCTGCTGAAGACACCTTATGAGATTTGGAATGGAAGGAAACCTAACATAGCCTATTTCCATCCATTTGGTAGTAAATGTTTTATACTAAATCATAAGGAACTATTGAAAACATTCCAACCAAAATCAGATGAAGGAATCTTCTTGGGATATTCTTCTGTCAGCAAGGCATTTAGGGTACTGAATAAAAGAACACTGAAACATGAAGAATCAATACATGTTGTATTTGATGAAACAAAGTTTACTAGAATGGAAGATGAAGTGTCAGAACCTGCTGAGAATCCTCAAGTCACTGATCCAGAATGTGTTGATGTTTTGGAAAGGTTAAATAACTTAAAGATTTTTGATTACGCCTCGCTTGAACACCCTGCTGATAACACTACTGATGCAACAACTGAGGCAGTTCAAGGATCTGCTAAACACCCTACTGAAGCAACATCAGACCCTACTGAAGATGATGTTCTTGAGAACCAATCTACCCAAAATCCATAATGGTTAAGGGATCACCCTGCTGAGCAAGTTATTGGCAATATACAGCAAGGTGTGAGAACTAGAAGACAATTAGAAGCAATGTTCAATTATTTTCTATCTCAAATAGAGCCTAAAGTTGTTGAAGAAGCAATATCAGATCCAGATTGGATAATTGCTATGCAAGAGGAATTGAATGAATTTGAAAGAAATCAAGTTTGGACACTAGTGGAAAGGCTTAATCATGCAAATATAATTGGAACAAAATGGGTATACAGAAACAAATTGGATGAATCTGGTACTATTGTAAGGAATAAGGCCAGACTAGTAGCAAAAGGCTATTCTCAAGCAGAAGGAATAGACTTTGATGAGACATATGCCCAGTTGCAAGACTGGAAGCTATAAGATTATTCTTGGCATATGCTGCTTACAAAAACTTCAAAGTTTACCAGATGGATTTCAAGAGTGCATTTCTGAATGGCATTCTAGAGGAGGAAGTTTATGTTCAGCAACCTCCTGGTTTTGAAGTCAAAGATCTAGAAGATAAAGTGTACAAACTCAATAAAGCACTCTATGGTTTGAAACAAGCACCAAGAGCATGGTATGAGACCCTATCTTAATTCTTGAAAGACAATGGTTTTACCAAAGTTACCATTGACAAGACTCTTTTCAGAATCAATGAAGAAAACAGCACCCTGTTGGTATAAATTTATGTTGATGACATAATTTTTGGTTCTGAAAATGAATTGCTATGTGAAAAGTTTGCTAATCTCATGAAAAGCAAGTTTCAAATGAGTATGATGGGAGAGATGAACTATTTTCTGGGATTACAAGTCAAACAAATGAAAGATGGAATCTTCATTCATTAAACCAAATACACCAATGAGTTACTGAAGAAGTTTGGCATGGAAAACAACACTAAAGTGTCAACTCCTATGAGTACAAACATCAGACTGGATGAAGATAAAGAAGGCAAAGATGTTGATCAGACCTTATACAGAAGGATGATAGGCAGTCTGCTGTACCTCACTGCCAGCAGACCTGATATATCCTTTGCTGTGGGGGTTTGTGTAAGATTTCAATCAAAACCAAAGGAGAGCCGCCTAGCTGCAGTCAAAAGGATTCTCAAGTATCTAAAAGAGACTTTGGGAGTAGGGATTTGATATTCAAAAGATGGAAGCTTCAAGGTTATATCCTACTCAGATTCGATTATCTTTGGATGCAAGATTGATAGAAAAGCACCACAGAACTCCGCCGCTTGATGGGAAACAGATGGTTTCTGGTTTAGCAAGAAATGCAAATTCTATATCAACTTCCACTCGCTGGCCGAGTATATAGCTACCGAAGTCACAGTGCATAAATACTATGGTTAAGACAACGATTAAGGGATTATGGAATTGAAGAAAGAGAAATTCCCATAATGTGTGACAACACAAATGCAATTGCAATCACAGAAAATCCAGTTTTACACTCAAGAACCAAGCATATTGATGTGAGACATCATTTTATAAGAGATCATATTGAGAAGAAAGATGTGGTGGTTCTTTACATCCCTACTGAAGATCAACTTGCTGATATATTCACAAAACCATTGGATAGTGAAAGATTTGCAAAGTTAAGGACTGAACTTGGAATTATAAAAGATGACTGATATACCTTAATGATCAGCAGTGTACTGGAATTCACCAAGGGTATTAGTCTTTGCTATGTTGGGTGAGCTCACTTAGCAAACTAGTCATTGGTATCAACAATTCCATGTACTTATATATGTGTTTGAACAATTGAGCAAATGAAGTTGCCAAAGGGACTGGTCTTTGTCCTGTTGGGTGAGCTCACTTGACAGATCAGTCATTGGTATTAAACTTCATTTTGTATTATCAGTTGGACAAAACAAGGGTATTTGAAGATCAACAGAGTAACATTGTCATTGACATTTTTAGGTTTAGGATTCTTATCCTAGGAATATTTCTGATTTTTACCCTTTTGTGGTCCAGCAGACTTGGTAGCAGGTCTGCTACCAGTAGGTCTAAAAGGTTCAGCAGTCCTACCTTTGGATTTATTCTTTTTGTTAGGTACTGATGTCCTTTTGACTTCTGATTTTGTCTCTTTGAAGCATTCTCAGTAGGTTTCACAGTCTCAACAACCTTTTTGGGAGTTGGATATTGTGCAGGTACAAACTTAGGACCAATTCTGGTACTAGGTTCAGTAACCTTACTGGATCCACTCTTATTAGATTGTTGAGTTCCAAATCCAAGGCATGTTCTATCACCATAAGGCTTTCCATATTTGAATGCAGTGGAGGAACAAGATTGTTCAAGAGATTCAAAGACTCTTAATGAATACACAGCAGACTTATGTTGATTCTGTCCAAACTCTTTTCCTTTCCCTTGAGAATTCTTAATTCACTTTTAACCTTTCAACTTCGCTTGAAGAGCTTCTTTTCAGCCTTCACATTCTCATAACTGCATTGTATTATCCTCGCTTGATTAAGGATGGCATCCAAAGTTTCTTCATTGTCGAATTTTTAGGATTTGAGCCACAAGTTGATTCACAATCACTTTCAAAGCAGAGTATTTATAGATACTGCATTGTATATCTCCTCTGCTTTCATCCATGTTTGCCATTAAAGCATAATCATCCATATCAAGAACAAGTGCGGTCATCGATTCATTTCCTTTATCCTCGATTCAACTTCATATCTCGATTCATCTTCAAAGAACCATAGCTTTCTTGCCGATCTTCTTTGCTGAATTTTGCTCTTCAAGAGGTGTGGACAATCAGGTCTGAAATGTCCAGGCTTCTTGCATTTGAAGCAGAGATAATCAGGTTCCTTCTTCTGTTTTAGTTCAGGACAGTCGGGTTTGAAATGTCCTGGTTTCTTGCATTGAAAGCACAAGTAATCATTGTCTTTCTTGGATTCATCCTTCTTCTTTTCACTAGATTTCTTTGTGAAATTCCTTGAGAACCCTTCCGCTTTCATCATTCGATTTTCTTGCTCAAGAAGGCAATTTGCTCTTGCATCTCATCTAGTAGATCATCTTGAGCTCCTGATGTTTCTTCTTGATGTGTAGCAGCCAATGCAGTGGTATTTGGTTCTTCCTTTTCAGTATCGGGTATAAGTTTCTTACTGAATTCATAAGCCTTGAGATATGAAAATAACTTGAAAGTATCCTCTTCATGTAGACTTCTCATTTCTTCTATTGCATTTACCTTCATTTCCCAAACTTCTTTTGCATGTAGAGCTTCTAAGATTTTTGAGTTGATTTCTTCTTTTGAGTAGTTTACACTCAGTAGGGTGAGTTCATCCATGATGGCATTGAATCTCGATTCTATTTGTTCAATGGTTTCATTTGGTTTCATTTTGAAATCTTGGAACTTCTTCTTTGCCACACTGATTTTGTTCTTCTTGATTGCATCAGTGTCTTCACAGATTAATTGTAACTTATCCCAAAGTTCCTTTACAGTCTTGCAATCTTTCACTTTCATATACATATTGATATCCAAGGTTCTGTATATGATATCAAAAGCAATGTTGTTGAGGTTTGCTCTTTTTCTATCTTCAGCATTCCATTCTCTATTTGGTTTTGGAATATACTGAGTTTCAGTTCCCACTGTTACTGACTTAGTGATCTCCAGTGGTCCATCAGTCAGCACATCCATAATCTCATCATGTGTTGCAGCTAGAAAAGCCTGCATACGACATTTATACTCATCAAAACGTTCTAAAGAACATATCAACATTGTTCTAGCATACTGGTTGTTATCCATGATGCAAAACTTTTGAAAATCAGAGACTTGAAAAAGTTTTCAAAGTATTTTCACAAGCACAACAAGTAGGATTACTTGAATGTAAGCTAATCGCCCGATACCAATTGTTGGTCCCGACGTGGCCTTTTCTAGTGCTAATACTACCCCTAACCGACAAAGCGATGTATCGGGTCAAATCAGAAGTGCTAGTATGGTGAGTCGAGTATCGTTTCCTCGTGGAACTTTGTAATTCTTCTAAGTGTGGTTAAACACCAAAGAGTCATTATTAACTCGATCTAAACCGCAATTTTATAACACAGATCACTACTATTCTAGTCAACATAAAATAAATACGTAATTTATAAGTTATTCTAATATAATATATATAGATATATAAATATATATAGATGTGCATAAGTTGCAAAGTATATATATAGATATAAATATATAGATGCCAAATATATTATTATTAGAGAACTAGCCAAAGTTTATATAATTGATTTATACGATCTTTTCAAAGAATGGAATGTGCTCGATCTTTAGGTTCAATTGAGTAAATGAAACGGTGCACTCTCTAAGGTTAACAATTCCTCCTCACATTAGCGTGTGAAATTGTCATATGTCCATTGTCATCACCCAAAGTCCACAATCATTACGGTTTTTCCGAACAGTGTCCCGAGTACGATTCTACCTTTGAATAAAAGGAGTCATTCCGTTCACAAAGCGGTCAATTTTATTTAAAGGCTCCGGTTGTCAAGGCCGGGCGATTCAACTTTCCGGTTTAAGTTTCAATTAAACTGATGATTTTAACATTATTACGATCTTGAGTACAAATTTTAATAAGATCCATCTTTTAGGACAAATCGCCTTCGGTAGAAACTGGTTCCGTTGTCACGCTTTCACTCGCCAATTTTACCCTCCGGTTTTTCTATTAACGAGTTCATAACTTAATTACGAGGTGTCAATTCATAATTAGATTATGAATTCTTTCAAGTCAAACTTTATCAATAGAAAAGATTCAATTAACTCAATTTTATTCAATTTTACTTAGACAACATTCCTTTACCTAAAAGATCGAAATAAAACGATTACATAACTTTGGCTAGTTATTAGATTTAGCCTACTAACATTATACTAAAATATAAACAGTCAAAACAAACATAAATACTTTAGAAATTTTACCCGATTACAACGATTGAATCGTGTCGTATTCTTCCGGATGCTACAACAACTTCAACAACATTGATCTTCCGATAATTTCTCGAGCATTATAACGATACTACTTTATTTATGGCATAAGGCCTATATATATACATACTACTACTACTAAAAAGAGGTGAAGAAAATATATTTGGTACCCTTTATGTGCCTGCGCAATCTTTGCTTCTATTTATAAAGAGTTTTTCCCGACCGGATCGATCCGAGAAAGGGCCGGATCGATCCGGGAATAAAAAATATTATCCCAGGATATTCTCTCGGGGCCACATGCCGGTCTAATCATGATGTTTCCTCGGATCGATCCGAGGTACATCCGGATCGATCCGGATAGATTTTTTCCAATCTTAATCCGAAACTTGATAAAATCATAACTTGAGCTCTGGATCTCCAAATGACATAATTCAAGATGCGTTGGAAAGCTCTTGAGGAGATCTACAACTTCCATGAAGACTTCTTTTTTCAGAAAATGCCTTTTTGATGGGACATTTGTTCGTCGAAAATATAACTTGATACGGCGTCACGAACCATTGATCCACTTGAACTTTAAATCTCGTGGCACTTCCTTTATTCCTTCAAAAGATATGATTTTACTCCAAAAATGTCGCCACTGGGGTCTTGGTTTACCTAAGGTCTCAAAATACCAAAAATACCCACGTGAATCGACACGATTACACTCCGGTTATTAACCCGGTACAAAATTTATAACTTTTTATCATTTTTACTAGATTTTTATAGTATTTAGATTTATTCATAGCTATTAATATTTTATAAGATTATCTCGTTATAATTACTTATATTTTATATAAAAATAGTCGATAACGTATATAAAACATCGTAATTTTTATCATATAAATGTTATACATCAACTACTCCCACTTAGCTCTTTGATCGCCCTCATAAAGCGAAATAAGCGTAATATATAAAATTACGATAGAAATAATATAAGTGGTAGATAAAATTTTAAATTAGTAAAATATCATTTCAATATTATAAACATATTAATTATATCTTTCTTAGAAATTAATAAGATAAAAGTGTAGATAACTTTGATAAATTATTTATCAACTATTATTCAAATGAAATTTCACAAAATCTACTCAATAAATATAATTAAAATTCTAGAATTATTTTCCTTTCTCAACTTATATGAAATATTTGGAATCAAAGACTAAGTCAAGTAATTGACAAGATGGCTAATACTTTTAGGATAGGACATTGGTTAATCGAAAAGATAGAAAAAGAAATCAAAAGAGAGAAAGAGAGTAAATCGCGTCTTTACACCTTTACGTTTGATCAAAAATTTCGATTAATAATATCTCCTTTTCCAACTATTTTTCGATTTTCTCTCTTCTTTTTCCATATTAAGAACTAAAAGCGTGAGTGTGTGTAGAAAATCAAATTTACAAGCATTGCTTCATCAAGATTGATCGGAGTAATACTCTTTCGATCTAAAATTACGAGTCCGGTTTCCTTAAACTCGTAATCATTCTTGAGATCTTATGATTCGAATTTTATCGGAGCTTTATACCTCATAGTGATATAGGACGTTCTAGATAACACCCTACTGCACTCAAATCATTGGAAGCTACTACCGATATCCATGATCAAAGATAAGGAAGATACACAGTATTCGATTAATTCTCTGTAAATATGGTGCTTCGTTTATTATATATATATATATATATATATATATATATATATATATATATATATATATATATATATATTTTTTTTTTTTTTTCACCTCAAAGATACACCATCCTTAGCTTCACATGCTATCATCTCCTTTCATAAGACGCATAACTCGTGGGATTTTTAGGAAATGTAGACCAAAATAAGCCAAGGGTCGGTTATGATCAAAAATGGCTATTTCGAGTGAGGTCTTGATCACTCTAATCAAGGTTGAGGTAATTTTTTATGGTGTCAAAAATCTCATCATTCCTAATCCGATTCCATATTCATATTTCGTTTTACAAAGAAAATTATTCTAAAAAATTCATTATAAATATAAGTATATTTGCTAAAATTTCATATGAAACTTACTTGATAATATTTATGTATAGTTACATATACTTAAAATCTTATAAAGATCTAAAATCGACATATATAATATACTTATAATATATCTAATTTATTTTACTTAATTAAAATCTATTCTTACCAATTTATATTGTTTTTATTCATACTAATTATATACTATCTAATTATTTTGTTCCAAGAAAAATTAAACTAAGTATTGAGCAATTAAGTATAAATTTATATAAGAAAATTTTAATTTTTATTTACTAACTTACTTCCACTCCCCACTTACTTAAATGACATCGTCCCGATGTTCAATGAGTAAATAAAAAAATAGTTTGCAAATAAAATTAAAATTTTATATGATTTTGATTATTATTTATTATTTTTAGCAACCATATATTATTTTGATTAAAGAAAATGACATATATATTAAACACTATTACAAACTATAAATAAAAGTAACAAACAACAAAAAACAACTAATTTAAACAACTACCAACTTAACAACATAACTTCTAACTGATTATCAAACCGTAGATGAACATCCGGGAGTATCCACCGGAAGTAATCCTAACTGAGAATCACGAGATGGAAAAATCTCGCCGAGAGCAAACTCGAGCACGTGATTCGATTGGATACAAAGGTGAGAGATAACCTGGCAAATGGTAGCGGTCTTCCCCTATTACGCCTTTCTACCGCAAAATTAATTGCGCCTTAAAAATCAAAACTCCCCAATCAATGTATGCTCCTACGCTTAATGCATACAACAAAGAAAGATCTCATCATCCGTAACCCCATAAAAATCTCTAGTTGGATAGATCCGAGAATTAATGAAGCGTTTCCACGCCTTAAATGAGGGGTAAAGCCAGAGTTGAGGAATCATAGTTATGATCAAACAACGGAAATACTGAATCAAAGGCTTCTGCATTTATTTACAACATTATACGCATCCCCAAGTTCCCAAAGAAACTCGAAGTGTGGGTTTCGATCAAAAGTACATGGTGGGATTTGATAGATTTGATTTATGATGATGGTGAAAATGAAATAACGATTCCCTAATCGTAATAAGTTGAGACGAGGCTACCGTCGTTATCTCGAGAGTGAGAGACGCAAAGAAATCTCTAACAATCGAAATGTTTATTCGACCTCCTGGAGTCCTTATCAACTTTTTCCACCCGCAACCTCGGATTAGATTACGCCCCACACCGATCAATTTTTTTCAAGTGTTTAAGCCTTTCTCCATCGTAATAGGAGAACGGACGAAATTTAGATGTCTCGGGGCGTTATTATGAAAACAAGAGGCATGCCGCTTCGGGAACCACACCATCAGCGCGATGTGGTTCATAACTTATTAACCGAGGAGAGGATCGGTTAGACATTTCGATACATAGACTAAAAATAGAAGGAAGGGAAGAATGAGCAAAGTTTTATGGTCATTGTCTTTCCTTTTATAGAAATATATCTATCAAGCAAAAGTAGAAAAGATCTCTTTCTGCGCGTTTTAGTACTTGCCGGATCGATCCGAGAAAGGGCCGGATCGATCCGGCCTCTGAACTAGTAATGCTGTCAGGTCGGTATACTCACATCGGATCGATCCGGTGAAAAGCCGGATCGATCCGGAACATTACTGTTCACGGACAGAGTTGATTTTGCTTGAAAAATGTCTAGTTTTTTCTAGGGGACAAGTTTTCTTCCTAGTTTTGGTTCATTTTCATTTTATTATAACGATAAATTTTACTACACGATGCGTAATACCATAACATGCAATGAAAACATGAAAATCGTATTAAAATAAAATCCTTCCAAAATCAAAATAACTTAAAGTAAAATGTTTTAATGTCAAAAATCATAGAATGTTTAAAAATCACTCTCTTCATCACTCACCGACGTGGCTTGAACTTGGCATAGCTTGAGAACGGGTCGATTCTTGGGATGGATCTTGAAAATAAGTTGACATCCGCACCGAACTATCTAGTCCCATCGAGCTCATCTCTCGTGTGATATCGAAAAAGTGCTTCCCCATCTCGTCGTGGTATGGCCAAATGATCCGATCCAGTCCATTCGATGTTGCAATGCCGTAGTACTGCCGAAAAATCCCCTACACCACTAGTTTGAAATCCAAAGAATGTGGCATTTGTTGAAAATCTGAGGTGGTGGCATCGGTGGAATGAAATCGGGCAAGGTATAAGGTGGGTTTGGCATTCATGGAATATCCATCTCGGCATAGGTAGGGTTTTGCAAGATATTCATTTGATATAAACCTCGTATGCCTTGACGTAAATCTTCGCACCATAATTTATTTCTTTCCGCAAAAAAATTATATTGGCATTAGCACGATGAACATCATAGGCCATGGATTGAAACATGTCGTAAGTGATGGTATTCGGAAGTTGAGTTTGAGTTTGACCGGATGAAGGAGGGACATCGCTGGATGGATGTAGGTGAGGTCGTTGACGGTTAGGGGTCCAAAAGTTTATTCTTCCCCGCCGCCTAAGTGGTAAACTAGACCTATAAGTGTGTCATCCACCATCATCAAATTATCACTTGGGAGCTCACGAACTCCTATCCGGCGACACAGGAAGAAATAAAACACGGAAAAGGCATGTGATCGCTGTCTAGCGATCCGAGGCAAATTCCTTGGCCCTTCTACACATTACTCGCCTATATCCACAGTACATCATTAACTATAGCCCAAGCAATACACAAATCCTCTTTACCAAAAGATGTAAAATGCCGAGTCGGGTAAAGAGTATGACTAATAAAACGTTTAATGGCTTTCATATCCCGGATACATTTCCCATAGGAAAACCTGTTTTCATGCCAGACGGCAGTGGGATCTAACTCATTCTGGGCTACCGAAACAATATGATCAAAGTCTGCTGGTTCATCCAAATTCCAAACTGTATAATAATCCTCATTCTCCGGTATATCAGGAATACCATAAATAGCATTTATAATGTGAGGAGTAAACGGCACTGTCCTAGTTCTTAGGTTGACAGAAGTTAACTCACCTTCTTCCGTAGCATTGTGAGTTGCTACCAAAGAATAAAATTCAGCTACTAAGGTGGTGTTAATTTCTCCAGACCTTAAACTGGCTAATTCCATCCAATGCCGCCTTTCAAAAATCTCCTTCACCTCCCTTCCCAAATCCTTAAAATCCAAACCCTCTCGATTGCAACTAAACACTTGTCCAAATTTATTTTTCAATGCTTTCTTAGCTACAAACAGACAGTTCTTTCAAAACTAATCGCCAATTCTTCTTCATTAAAGGCCTAGTTTCTATAATCGAATTTGGGTAGGGATATGCGGTTTGCGTTTTTTACTAGCTTTTGATGATTCGGCCATTCTACGATAATGACAAAATAACAAAACAACAAAAAACAACACAAAACAACACAAATGAGTTACACAAAATTTTGGAATTAAATAAAGACTTGCTTAAAAAACGAAATTAAGAAAATAAGTGACTACAATGTTACCTTACAAAGCTTAAAAAGGTTGAAATTTGGCCGGAAAAGATGGAAATTTCGCCGGAATAAAAGTTGAAGCTACCCTTGAAAAATTCTTCAATTTAAATGCAACTTTGAAGAGAGGAATGGAAAATGAGAAAAGTATAAGAGGTGAGGTAGTTTAATGGTGATGTTGTGTGATGATTTGAAGAAAAAATTCGAATTGAGGGAAAAGGGAGGGCGGCTGTTTTTAAAAATGGAAGAAGAAGAAGAAAGGGATCCCGTCCCTTTTTAGGTTTTTTTAGGTTCCGGATCGATCCGGGGTTAGGTCGGATCGATCCGACCACTTTTTTTTTTTTTTTTTACTTAATAAAACTTCTACAAAATTTAAAAAAAAACTTTTTATAAAAACTTTATAAAACTTTTAAATAATTTCATAAAGATCCTATTTATAAAATTTTCAAAAGTTATATAAAAATTTTATAAATATTACAAAATTCACGAGGGTCCTAATTCCAATGCTTCTAAATCTTCCAGAGTTCTGATGTAACGTTCTATCAACCTAACCTTAAGAAATGAGGCGTTCGAATTTTCTCTTTGATCTCCATCGGGATTTTCGGATAACCACCTAATCGTTCCCTTCTTAACAACATTCAAACACTCATCCTGTGATTTGGTTGTGCTTTCCCTACATTTCCTTCATGCTCACTTTTTCCACAAATTTTCACACCTTCTTAAAAACTTTGCCCTTCTCTTTATCGAACTTCTCGATTTTCCATTACATAGTTCTTTCAGTCTGATCTCTCTCAACAATTGCTTGTTTTTCTCAAAAACTGAAGCTTCTATTTTAAACGCGACATCTTTATCCAATCCTAATTTCAAAAGCAATATAAAAATTCCTATTCTATCTAAAAAAGACATCCAGTTTTTTTACGCCTATCCGGTAAAAGACTAAACTACTTTAAACATAAATAAAACACATAAAAGTAGAGTAAAGATAGATAGCACTGGTATTCGGCCGAGTTTAACTCCTCCTCGCTTTTTCGCTTTCTTGATTTCTCTGCTTTTTGTTTGTCGGATCGATTAGTAGCATTATTTCTTCTTTCAGTGCGGTTCCTTCTCCTTCCACAAATAACTTTACTCTATGGCCATTGGCTATAAAAGTTGTATTTCCATCGCTAGTTCAACAACTCGCATTTGTAAACTCGTTACTTTAAATGGACCTGTCCCATCTTGATTTAAGCTTTCCGAAATAACTTTAAACGTGAATTGTACAAGAGCACTCGATCACCTACATGGAACTCACGACTATAGATTCTCTTATCGTGAAAGGATTTCGTCGCCTTCTTGTAGATTCGAGCGTTTTCATAAGAATCGAGACGGAATTCTTCTAGTTCTCATCAATTGAAGCAATCTATGATCACCGACGACCTTAGGATCGAAATTCAAAATTTAATAGCCCGTAAGGCTCGGTGTTCTAACTCAACTGGGAGATGACAAGACTTACCAAAAACTAACTTATAGGGAGAACAACCAATTGGTGTTTTAAAAGCTGTTCTATATGCCCATAATGCATCGTCTAGTTTAACTGCCCAGTTTTTTCGATTTGAATCCACTGTCTTTTCTACAATTCTTTTGATTTCTCTATTAGACACCTCTACCTGACCACTGGTTTGCGGATGATAGGGCGTTCCTAACTTATGCGTTACACCATATTTTTCAATTATCTTGGTAAATGGTCTATTACAAAAGTGTGAACCCTATCACTAATGATAGCCTCGGAATGCCATAACGTGTAAATATATTCTTTTTAAGGAATCGTATGACAACTTTGGTATCATTAGTGGGAAGAGCTTCAGCTTCTACCCATTTCGAAACATAATCTACCATTACTAGAATAAATCTTTTTCCAAAAGATATAGGGAATGGTCCCATGAAATCTATACCCCAAACATCAAATAACTCACATTCTAAAATAGGTTGCATAGGCATTTCATGTTTTTTAGATACATTTCCCCATTTTTGACAAGATTCACAAGATTTGACATACTTATAAGCATCTCTATATAGCGTAGGCCAATAAAAACCACATTGTAAAACTTTAAAAGCAGTTTTCCAACCTCCATGATGACCTCCTCGCCTCACGATCATGACAAAATGATAAAATACTTAAAATTTCATTATCGTGCACACACTTTCCGATTATCCCATCCGAACATTTACGGAAAAGGTCCGGTTCCTCCCAAGAATAAAATTTTAAGTCATAAAAGAATTTCTTCTTCTGCGCCAAGTCCAATGAGACGGAATATAATCACAAGGTTAAGTAATTAATGATATCTCCAAACCAGGTGACATTTCCTTAGAAGGAATTCTATTCTTTAATAACCGCATGGTTGAAGGAGTATCTATTCTAAAAGTTGCTCATCGAAATGAATCTTTAATTTCTATTCCTTTTTCTTCATCATTTTCCATTCTACTTAAATGATCCGCTACTACATTCTCACTTCCTTTTTTATCTTTAATTTCAATATCAAACTCCTGAAGTAAGAGAATCCATCTAAGAAGACGTGGTTTCGCATCTTTCTTACTCAGTAAATACTTCAAAGCTGAATGGTCTGTATAAATTATTACCTTAGAACCAACAATATACGATCTAAACTTATCTAAGGCAAAAATTACAATAAGCAGCTTCTTTTTCTCAGTAGTTGTATAGTTCATTGAGTTTGCATTTAACGTATGAGATGCATAGTAAATAGCTTTGAGAATTTTGTTATATCTTTGTCCTAAAACTGCTGCTCCTACAATTAAATCACCGCATCACACATAATCTCAAACGGTAAATTCCAATCTGGTGCTATTAGCACTCAGTGCAATGAGTTAATCTCGCTTTTAAGGTCTGAAAAGCTTCTTACATTTACTATCGAAGTTAAAAGGTACTTCCTTTTCAAGCAAATGACTTAGAGGCTTTGCTATCTTTGAAAAATCTGCAATAAATCTCCTATAAAATCCTGCATGTCCAAGAAATCCTCTTAGAGTCCTTAGATTAACTGGTGGTGGTAATTTTTCAATTACTTCAACCTTAGCTTTATCAACTTCAATTCCTATTTCGTAGATTCGATGGCCTAGAACAATTCCTTCGATACCATTAAATGACATTTTTCCCGCTTAAATTAAATTGGTATCCTCATGACGTTGTAACACTCTTTCTAAGTGCGATAAACATTTACCAAAAGAATCTCCGTAAACACTAAAGTCGTCCATAAAAATTTCAAGAATTTCTCAACCATATCGGAAAATATAGCCATCATGCATCTTTGAAACGTAGTTTGAGCATTACATAAACCAAACGGCATTCTTTTATACGCAAAAGTTCCATAAGGACAAGTGAAAGTAGTCTTTTCCTATCTCCTCGCTTTGCAATGAAAATCAGAAATAACTTTGAATAACCATCTAAGAAACAATGAATATTTATGACCACTTAACCGTTCCAACATTTGAACTATGAATGGAAGTGGATGATGATCTTTCTTAGTATGATCATTTAGTTTCCTAAAATCAATGCACATTCGATAACTGTAATTTCTCTTGTTGGAATCCATTCATTCCTATCATTTTCTTTCACTGTGAAACCTCCTTTCTTTGGTACCACTTGAGTTGGACTTACCCATTCACTATCTGATATGGGAAAAATTATTCCCATCTCTAATAGCTTAATGACCTCTTTCTTAACAATTAATCGCAAATTTGGGTTGAGGCGGCGTTGCGGTTGAATACAAGGCTTAGCATCTTCCTTCGTAATTATCTTATGAACGCAAATCTCAAGGCTAATACCTCGAATATCAAAGAATCGTCCATCCAAAAGCTTTCTTATGCTTTTTCAACATTCTAAGTAATTGATCTTCTTGTTGCTCGATTAAAGTTGATGAAATAATAATCGGTAATAGATTATCGCTTTCAAGAAAAGCATATTTCGATTTAAAGGTAATGGTTTCAATTCCGTGTTCTTTGGCGGATCTTCTATTGACGATTTAAGAACTGGTCCTTCTAGTTCTAATTCCAAGTACTTATGCCATGGTGGTTTAAAGGTAAAACTTTCATGTATCTAAAGAAAGAATTATCTCTTTCATTTCAATGTCTTCCTCATCTTCTTTATAGATAGACAGAGTTAAGCATTCTTCTAATCTGTCTTCAAAAGTTGGTAAATCGATTATCATAGACCAGAATGAATATCTTCTATAAAAGAACATGATTCGATGATGCATGATTCATAGCTTTGAAAATATTGAAAGTAACTTCGTCTTCATTGACTCTTAAGATTAATTCTCCTTTCTCGAACATCGATTAAAGTTCTTCCTGTAGCTAGAAATGGACGACCTAGAATAAGAGGTGCTTGAATAACCGCCTTCCATTTCCATAACTACAAAGTCTACTGGAAAATAGAATTTGTCTACTTTAACCAATATGTCCTTTATAATTCCTTTAGGGTACTTAATCGATCTATCTCGCCATTTGCAGAGTCATTTCATCTTAGTAAGCTTTCCTATGCCTAACTTTCTATAATCCTCATAAGACATGAGATTTATACTCAAGCTCTAGATCACATAAGACCTTCTTAAACAGAAATCCTCCAATTTCACACGGAATGGTAAAACTACCAGATCTTTTAGTTTAGGTGGTAACTTATCTTTGCAGAATTGCGGAACATTCTTCATTTAGGCATATATTCTCATATTCCTCTAATTTTTCTTGTTTGACGTAATTTCTTTCTAAATTTTCCATAGGCGAGTATATTAATCGAGCTTCGATAATGTGGATATTAACTTGAATATGACGAAAAGTGTCAAGAAACGAGCATACTTCTTATCGCTTTGCCTTTTGATTTGATCTTTTGGAGGGTAAGGTAAAGATTCTAGATCTATGACCCTTGGCTCCTTTGTCGCTTTCTCTTTTCCTTTTTCCTTAAACCTTTGAGTATTACTCGATTGCCATGTTTCGTGTTCTTGAATTCTTTCTTTTAAATTGTTCCACTGAATCAATCTCTACTTGATTCCTTCATTTCTTCCTGTTTTTCATCCTTGTTTTCATTATCTTCCATTCTAATGTGTTCTTTAAATAAAGTCCTTAAATCTTTATCCATGGGATCTTTCGTAATCCTTGGGATTTTTACCCAATTTTTCCTTTCACTTTCAGGTTCGAACTTTTATTTCTTTTCAAGAAATTGTCTATAATTTCTTCTTCCTCATCTCAGAAATTCAAGTTCATCTTTAGTTTTATCATTCTCACCATCTAAGTCATCTTCTACTTCATTATTCCCAAAGTTTTCAACTCCATTACTTCCACTGAGCTTCCTACTTCTCGTAACTACAACATTTACCTCTCTTGGGTTCCTTTCGGTGTTACTTGGTAATCCTCCCTGGGTCTCATTGTTATTACGCTCACCTTCCCTACTCAAATGATCTTCCATATTCCTTAATGAGGCTTCTATCGTTCTCATTCTCGTATCATGTCCACTAATAGATGTTTTCATTGAACTCATATCCTTAGTAGTTGTACTCAATAAAGTCACCATCGTTTCTATATTTTTAGCTTGAGTAGATACTACACCCATCATATTTTCCATTAGTTTTTCCCATTTTTCAACTCCTTCTGCAGGTTGAGTTGAACTTTGAGTTACTGGTATACTTTGAGTGGTATGTTGAGGATAGGATCTAGGTAATGATTGTAAATTCTGATTAGATGTGTTTTCTTGATAAACTTGATTATTATTCATGTTCCTATATGGAACTGGATACGGCGGTTGTCCTTGCTTGCTAGGGTTTTCAGACCATCGATAAGTAGGGTGATCTCTTCTAATAGCATTGAACGAGTTTGAGTAAGCATTGTTTAAATTTCTATGCTGCTGAAGAAAACTCACCTCCTCTCTTGAGTATCCTGTCGGTTCTTCAATCCCTAGTGGTATTTTATCCTGATTTGAGTATTCAGTTGGTGTACTATTTTCTGAACTTTGATTTTTGTTTGATTGTAGGCCATCAAATTTCCTACTTAAATTTTCTAAATGTGCTAGAACTTCAGTATTAGACGTACATTCTCCTGCAAAAGCTACTTTTCTGGTGCTAGAACCGGTTTCCCACATTCTCATTATTTTTGGAAATCTTTTCTATGGCATCGTAAACTAATTGAGCCTCACTCATCATTAAAGAACCACCACATGCATGGTCTACATCAAGACGTGAATCTTTTCTTAATTTACTGACGTAAAATTTGAATTTGCATGTCTAAGGAATAACCATGGTCGGGACACGCTCTTAACAATTTTTAAATCTTTCCCACGCATTCCCAAGCGTTTCTTCGATCCTTGTCTAAAATTAGCAACCTCGACTTTTAATTCCAAATTCCGCCCAGAGTGAAGTATTGTTTCGTAAATTCAGTTTGAATCTCCTCCCAACTTGTAAGTGAATGATGTGGAAGAGACATAAACCAATCTCGGGCTCGTCCTTTTAGAGAAAAAGAAACATAGTCATCCTTGTTAATTCCTTGTGAGCACCTTGACTTTTGGTCAGTATTGCATAGTTCTTCAAAAGATAGAGATGATGATGCGGATCTTCATCATCTTCTCCTAGAATTGGGCTCTTGCGTCAATTAAACCAAAAGATGAGATTTAATCTCAAATTATTCGCTCCTTCATTAGGTAAAAGTATGGGATTATTAGTCCGATTTCTTCTTATGGTTTGGTCACGAATAGGCCTTGGGTTTACTTGGGTTTGTTACGATTATTCAGTTTCGATTCGATTATTTCTATTATTATTATTATTTTGATTATTAAGGTTAACGAGGTTTTGTCCATGCCCTGAGCATGTTTCGACCACTTGTTCGGTGTTTCATCACCGATTTCACCATTCTCGTATTTACTTTTGAAGATGATTCGTCAGATTTCCACGACTAGTATGACCACGTTTTCTCTACTTTAACTCGCCTTTCGTAAGTGTTTATGTCAGGCTTATAAGGAGTGAGTGGGGCCTTACCACTTCGGTCATCAACTAACGAAAATAGAAAATAACATGAAATTGATAGTAGTAAAAATTGGTAACTTACCTATAAGGTAAGTACCGACGAAAATAAAATTAGAAATGAGATAAGAAAAGTGTTGACTTATTCTCTAAATTTTAAGCTAATATAAGTAGTAACCATAGACACAAAAAAGAAATTAGCGTCGTTCCCGCAACGGCGCCGTAAAGGCGACGTTGGCCTTTTCTAGTGCTAATACTACCCCTTAACCGACGATGTGTATCGGGTCAAACTGTAGTGCTAGTATGGTGAGTCGAGTATCGTATCCTCGAGGAACTTTGTAATTCTTCCAAGTGTGGTTAAACACCAAAGAAATTTGTTATTAACTCAATCTAAATCTCAATTTTATAACACAGATAACTACTATTTTACTTAACATAAAATAAATACGTAATTTAAAATTTATTCTAATATAATATATATAGATATATAAATATATATAGATATGCATAAGTTGCAAAATATATATATAGATATAAATATACAGATACCAAATATATAATTAAAGAACTAGCCAAAGTTTATATAATTGATTTATACGATCTTTTCAGTGAATGGAATGTGCTCGATCTTTAGGTTTAATTGAGTAAATGAAACGGTGCACTCCTAAGGTTAACAATTCATCCTCACATTAGCGTGTGAAATTGTCATATGTCCATTGTCATCGGTCCAAAGTCCACAATCATTACGGTTTTTCGAGCGTGTCCCGAGTACGATTCTACCTTTGAATAAAAGAGTCATTCCGTTCATCAAACGGTCAATTTTATTTAAAGGCTCCGGTTGTCAAGGCGGGCGATTCAACTTTCGGTTTAAGTTTCAATTAAATCGATGATTTTAACATTATTACGATCTTGAGTACAAATTTTAATAAGATTCATCTTTTAGGACAAATCGCCCCGGGTAGGAAATCGGGTTCCGTTGTCACGTTTTCACTCGCCAATTTTACCCTCCGTTTTTCTATTAACGAGTTCATAACTTAATTACGAGGTGTCAATTCATAATTAGATTATGAATTCTTTCAAGTCAAACTTTATCAATAGAAAAAGATTCAATTAACTCAATTTTATTCAATTTTACTTAGACAACATTCCTTTACCGAAAAGATCGAAATAAAACGATTACATAACTTTGGCTAGTTATTAGATTTAGCCTACTAACATTATACTAAAAATATAAACAGACAAAACAAACATAAATACTTTAGAAATTTTACCCGATTACAACGATTGAATCGTTTCGTATTCTTCCGGATGCTACAACAACTTCAACAACATTGATCTTCCGATAATTTCTCGAGCATTATAACGATACTACTTTATTTATGGCATAAGGCCTATATATATACATACTACTACTACTAAAAAAGAGGTGAAGAAAATATATTTGGTACCTCCTTTATGTGCCTGCAATCTTTGCTTCTATTATATAGCGAGTTTTCCCCAACCGGATCGATCCGAAAGGGCGGATCGATCCGGGAATAAAAAATATTATCCCAGGATATTCTCTCGCAGGCCACATCTTTGGTCTAATCATGATGTTTCCTCGGATCGATCCGAGGTAAATCCGGATCGATCCGGATAGATTTTTTCCAATCTTAATCCGAAACTTGATAAAATCATAACTTGAGCTCTGGATCTCCAAATGACATAATTCAAGATGCGTTGGAAAGCTCTTGAGGAGATCTATAACTTCCATGAAGACTTCTTTTTCAGAAAATGCCTTTTTGATGGGCCATTTGTTCGTCGAAAATATAACTTGATACGGCGTCACGAATCATTGATCCACTTGAACTTTAAATCTCGTGGCACTTCCTTTATTCTTTCAAAAGATATGATTTTACTCCAAAAAATGTCGTCACTCGGGGTCTTGGTTTACCTAAGGTCTGTAAAATACCAAAAATACCCACGTGAATCTGACACGACACTCCGGTTATTAACCCGGTACAAAATTTATAACTTTTTATCATTTTTACTAGATTTTTATAGTATTTAGATTTATTCATAGCTATTAATATTTTATAAGATTATCTGTTATAATTACTTATATTTTATATAAAAATAGTCGATAACGTATATAAAACATCGTAATTTTTATCATATAAATGTTATACATCAACAGCCTCATCAATTTTCTTTTAAATGCCTCGGCCGTTTTCTTATGACTTCCTCAATAGCTTTCTCAGCAGCCTCTTTGGCAGCCGTCTCCGCCTCAGCAAGCTTACCCCTCAACGTGGCGATCTCCTCCTGCGCCCCCGCATAATCCTTTGTCAAAGATGCAACTTTCTCATTGATCTCAGCATCCAATTTAGAGTGCTCCTCCATGATTGCTTTCATCTTTTCCACCTCGCCACCGCGATGCTTAGCTTTCTTTTCGGCAGTGACCCTTGCCTTATCAGTCGCTCCCAGCTGCGCCGTCACTTTTCTCACCTCTGCCTCGCGCCTCTCAGCGGCCTCAAGTACCCTATTTAAACGAGCACCGAGCTGTGGAAAACAGAGGACAGTTTGCAAAAAAAAAAAAAAAAAAAAAAAAAAAAAGCTGGTCTTACGGAGAAGCGAAGAAGCCCAAATCGCCACTGAGATCTCTAATTTCAAAGCAATCTCATCTTGAGGCGGAGAGTTGTCTTGAGCATAAGCGGGCTAATATGCCCGACCAATCTCCACTTGAACAATGATCGGTCAAAGGGAAGTAGCCTGAGGAATCACATCGGCGATTGCTTCGCCAATCTGGCGAAGCTTTGGGCAGTCGAGACCCTGGGTGAAGCTCGGATCCAACCAGAGGGCCTCTTTCCCAGAATAGCCTCGAGGCAAAGTTTTTTGTGGCAGTGTCTCAGAGGGCGCGCTCTTCTCCACCGGAATTTCAACCTCTTCAAGATGTACCGGACTGGGAGCGGACCGTTTGGGTAGCGATCATCCTCCGCCTTCTCTCGGTTGAGGTCGCTTTACGCCGTGCGACTCTTTAGCAGGGGGATGAGTCTTTTTCGAGGCACCAGCCTGACCTGGGCTCGCAACAAGGGCAGATGATGTCGCAGCCTCCGGGTTAGGTGTCTCGGCGACAATCGAGGCATCCACAGATCGGGCACTCTCCTGAGCTTTCTTGAGCCTCCCATCGAGCATTGGTCGCCTTGTGCGCCTCCGCATTAAGCTTGTTTCGTGAGCCTGCGAGCATTTGGATCCATACCTACAAAAGGAAAGCGGTTTAGAGCCCAACAAAACAAAATGAGCATTTACAAATAAATACAAGTGGACAAAGAAAGTTACAAAGCGGCCTAAGTATAGATCGCCCCACATTCCGGACACTCGGAGGAAAACATTTGTTGATATGACAATCCCCAATCCAGTCCGGATCGCAGCTCTCAGGACCCATTCGTACCAAGGGCGCGGCATTCCCCCTGCCCACTAGGCCCGCCATACATACAAAAGGCTCGGCCAGATCAAGAAGTTCAACCCAAGAAACATTTCTCCGAGATGGCGCCGCCCCGTCCGACTGAATTAACGTCATCAGCCCCTTTACATAGCGCCGCTCACTCACAGGGGGGTCAAGGATTAAAAGCGTGGATTTGCCTCCGCGGACTTCTGCCCTAGGAAAAGGCCAACCTACCTTCGACTCGACTTTCAGTACCCGCTGCCCCCATTTGTGAAACTTATTGGGAAGCGGGAATAGTAGGCGGGGAGTCTTCGCCCTCAGGGAGACTTGTCCAGGAATAGACGTCCCACAGAAGGAATAAAATTGCCCCAGTAAAGTTAACGTCGGCTCGATCTTCAGAATCCGGCACATAACTGTGAAGGCCATCAACTGGATAATAGCCCCGACGGCAAAATCGGAGGGAAGCGCCAGCATCTCCTTGCGATCTTCACAAAGAAAGGATCGAAAGCGGTCTCGCACCGCATGCAAATGATGGAAGTGGAGGATAAGGGTGTCCTCGGAGCGGCGCGCGCTTACGTAATCCTTATGGTCCCCGGGTTTAAATTTATCGGACTCCTTCTCATAATCGAAAAAGAAAACCGATACACATTGGTGTCGATTCGAATATGCTATTAATGGTCTGTTGAGATCATTTGCTCTTGCACGGTCGGGACCATTTCTTATCAACGCCCTTCTCATACGCCGTCATGATCCCAAACTCTCGCATAGCTTCCGAGGATTGTTAGGGCGAGAGCTCTTGGTGGGTAGCGGCCGCGGCGGCCTCACCAACTGTCATGGTTTGGCTCGCAATTTTCCTCTTCTTCTTCTTCTGCTTTTTGCGGGCATCCAGATATCCTTCCGAGGCAATTCAGCATTTTCATCCTCACTGGACCCCATTAACTCATGAATCTGCGCGTCCCGAACATAAGCTTAAATGCGTGGTCGGAGCGCCGCTAGTACTCGGGACCGCAGTTTGTCCTTCGGCCGGGGACGCGATCTTTTCAGCCCCGTGAACAGTTGGAGATTTTTGAGCCTGCGCCTTCTCCTTAAGGCTCACTCTACGCGGCGGATTTCTAGCAGAGACAAAGGCCTCCAACTCAAAAGGGTCGGCATCCATAGTAGCGACCTCGTCGCGATAATCTCGCCAATATCTGCGCGAGTACTTTCCACTTTCAACCTCGTCCATGGTAGATCGCCAACCGAGGCCGCAGATAATTTGGGGTCATCCTCGGCGCAATCGTAAATCTCCTTTCCGCAGAATCATCGCTGAATGATCATTCCCGACATCCTGCAAAAACAAGGGAGGAAAAAGGTGGAGCTTTGGGACCTGGTATAATAATAAATTAGCCCAGAAGGTGATCGCACCCACTTCAATACCGCCTCCTCCGTTTTTGCAAGAGAGATCGCAAATAAAATTACAGAGGATAGCGAGGGAGCGGGTGAAACCCCAATTTTCCCAGAAAGCTATAATCTCTCCCGGGAAAAACCCCATTATTAATCGGAAACAAGGCAATGTTGCATCCCGTAGCAAAAGAATGACAAAATTGATATGTATGGAAAAACAAGGCGGGGATGGATGAGTAAACGAGTTAACGAAAAAGGATTTCTTACCGATTTGTTTGAGAAAGATGGGAAAACGCGTAAAAACTCGGGAAATACTCAAGGAGGTGGCGGAATCTTCAAAAGAACCACCGTGAAATCCTAGAACCACCGCAGAACGCCGTTGAACCTTCAAAGCTCGCCGAAAAACTTGAGAATTCTAAATCAACAAACAACGGAGAAAATAAGAAACGCTAAAAGTGTGAGAAGGGTGAGAAGCGAAAGCTTTATATAGGCAAAGGGCCACGATCGTGACGGTTGGGAACGCTTCATCCAACGGTTCGATTAGGCGGCGGTTGTCGGTTTGAAATACGAAAAGGCGTCCCATCGGTGCCACGCATACAACTACCTGGCGGTTGCAAAACGGCGCATCATTCCGCAGAGAGAACTGAAGGGGTCGACGTCGACCACGATTGACGGTCTCGCCCACAAAACAGCCCAGAGTTACTTGAAGGCGCGTGCTTTGAAAGCACGGCCCTTAGTGAACAAGTCGCATCGGCGACAAGGTCGCAAAATCGACCCAAAGTTACTTTAAGGTCGCTTGCTTTGAAAGCACGGCCCTTAGAGAACAAGTCGCATCAGACGACAAGGTCGCAAAAACAGGCCCAGAGTTACTTGAAGGCGCGATGCTTTGAAAGCACGGCCCTTAGTGAACAAGTCGCATCGACACGACAAGGTCGCAAAAGCGAACCAAAGTTACTTTGAGGTCGCTTGCTTTGAAAGCACGGCCCTTAGAGAACAAGTCGCATCGCATCTTACGACAAGGTCGCAAAACAGGCCCGAGTTACTTGAAGGCGCGTGCTTTGAAAGCACGGCCCTTAGTGAACAAGTCGCATCGAGGCGACAAGGTCGCAAAACAGGCCCAGAGTTACTTCGAAGGCCGCATGCTTTGAAAGCACGGCCCTTAGTGAACAAGTCGCATCAGACGACGAGGTCATAAAAGGTGTTGATAATCACTCCATCCTTCATATCCTCAGGGAATATCGTTAAAGCACGGAGTAGGGGGGCATTGATGGGTATAAATAATTCCACCACCTCAACGTACAGTGAGGGACAACCCACTGCGGCCACCCTCCGACATGACAAGAGAAATCGCCAAAGGCGGCCATCGTGTCTCACCTCGCGCGACCAAAGCATTTGCGGTCCCAGGCAAATAATGAGATCCTAGGAATCTCGTCTAGGCAAATCAAGAAGGGGCGAGGCCGGAAAAGGTGGCTCATGCGACCTCGAGAGAGATGGCACCCGATTGATCCGCATCTTTTCCCCACTTGTACCTTAGATATTTCGTCTTGCTTAGTATCTAAGTTAAACCTAGCTATTAGTAAAATATCTAATAGATTACTTATTCCCTAAGTTACCCACCTCTATATAAGGGGTGGTCATTGTAAACAAGAAGGATATGAAATACACACTATACTTGCAAGCCAAAGCTCATCCCATTCTCATTCCTCCATACCACCACCCGCCGGAGTAACACCACACCTTAAATACAACGGATATCCACCGTCTATACACCGCAAGGACACCTGTGACGATTTATACATCATCAATATATATATATATATATATTTGCAATATATTTTTTGCAATTAAATAATCATGTGTATTTATAATCACTCATGACTTTCCATTATTTGGGACACACGGAGAATATATTCATCCGCGTGATAAGGTGTTTGATACCAAATTGAGGTTCCATTCGAAAAGAAGAATCTATGAAAACTACAATCCGAGTTGGTGTTGTATCCTCGACGGCAATGATCGTACCTTGTTAACTAGATTTGGAAGAATCGGTGTTTAGTCAATTTATTACTTGGTATCGTGATAATCAAGCGTTCAAAAGGCGGCTAATAGCATTCTTGTATTTCCAAATGGTTTATCCCGACCATGACGATGAACTTCATTTTAAGATTGGCGAGAATAGGGTGAAGTTCGGCAAAGAGAGTTTGCAATGACAATGGGGTATAGATTTGGAGATGCAAACCTTCAGATTCATCCAGTCTCAAGGTGTTTTGTGGAGCCTTGTGAACTAAGAAAGTGCGCCAGGACTGTAACGTTGGCAAAAATCTTAGCAGCGATGAGGACAAGGCAATGCGACACTCAAACCATATATCGGATGGCTTTAGTGTATGTTATTTATGGCTTATTAATCGGACAAGACCACAATCTAATAATACCGAATAATATATTTTATATTGTCGAGGACCTAGAACTGGTTAGAACTTATCCGTGGGGGGAGTATCTGTTTAACAACTTCATGTGGAACTGGCGTAAACAGGTACAACACCTACAGTTACTTGGGCCGAAAAGTGACGAGAAGGCCTTTCAGCCAACGATATCCGGTTGTCTATATGCCTTACATGTGTGGGATTTTCATGCCATTCGACCATCGCTCAAGAAGGAAATTCACAATTTTGAGAGAGGGACATGAGAACGATCGTCCTAGCATGCTGAGGTGGAAGTTTTCGAACGGCGGGGTGTATTCCGGTAGACTGGCATCCAAACAGTTTGTTGTATGGGTAAGTATCGTATTTTCATTTTTATCAATCCACATTTTAAATATATTGTATCTAAAATCGTGTTTTTTTCATGTATTCATTCAGGAAGGAATGCCCGGTGATGTTCTGAGAACCCCCGAAGATAGGGATTACGTAATTTCACTAGGTTTGCCGGCGGCGGATGTTACGGTTGTACCTCGTCAATTACCGGTCCCTCCCGCCGAAACACACCACCCGTCCTTCCCGTCGAAACACACCGTCCGTGCCTCTCGTCAACACATAGAAACGTGGCGTCCCCAAATTGATGAAGAGGACGCCGACGGCGTGCCGATCGAGCGTCATGATTATCGCGTCTACCTCCGTGAACCTGCAAGGCGATGGCACTATAACCCTAAATGTGCAGGCTGAAGCACTGAGGCCAGTAATTACTCAAATCATCCAACAAGAGCTGGATAAAACTAACTCGGAGTTGAGTGTTGCGAAGACTGAGTTGGAAAAAACCAACTCCGAGTTAAGAGATGCAAATACCGAGCTTCAAAAGACTAAATCCGAGCTAGGAGATGTGAAGGCTCAGTTAAGTGAAACGATGCGTGGGTTAGCTGAAGTTAAGGCTGAGTTGGGATTTTTTAGAGTTGAACATTCAAAATTTGTCAAATGGGTAGAACTCCAGGCAGCTAGACATGTATGAATTATCTTGCACATAAGAATTTGATAGCCGTATTTGTATTGTTAACACACAAATCTGAATTATTAATAGGCTGGTAATCAGTCATCCCAGTCCCAGGCTGGCACACAGCCACGAGTCTCTCAGGGTGGTTCTGCAATCCCACAAGCTAGCCATGAGACTGATACACCTCGAGGCCACGATACAGAACCCGCTCAGAATCAGGAGAGGCCTGATCAACAAACACCTCCCATGCAGACCGCTGAGGCTGTTGGATTCACCACACCGAGCCTGTTCGTTTTGATGGACAAGCTGCCTCCGATGATAATCCGCCTCCGCAAGACTTCGACCCCGACGATCTAATAGGTAATTTGTATTATTAACATAGGTATTTTATTGTTTGTTATCGTTAATTGATGATCTCGATTATATTGGTATGGATACTCCCGAGGCTACGACAAGGACCGCTACTGACACCAGTCAGGCCGCTATATTTGGTAAGTTATTTGATTTTTCATTTTGAACCTAGATATTACATTGTGAAAAACTATCTAACTCGAATCCCATATTGTTTGTAGGAAGTTAATGTATATAGATTTATTATTAACATTAAAAATCCTATTTTATTCTTTGTCGTTAATTGATTATCTCGATTATATTTGGTATAGACACTCCCGAGGCTACGACGAGGTAGTACCGCCACCACCGGACATCGGTTGTGGAGCGTGAGATCGATTTTAGTAAGTTTGTAGATTTTTAATTTTGAAACTAGAAATTACATTGTGAAAAACTATCTAACTCGATAATGTATTGAATATTGTTTAGCTGCTGATCCAACTGATATTCAATTGGGGAAACTAAAGGCTGATGATGCAACTGACAGAAGATTGACAACCCGTCAGACTACTAACCAACCACGATATTTAACTGATGGGTTGCACGTAGTCAGTCTGTCGTTCTACATTTTCTTTTATCATTGAAACCTTCAAAACATTATTGTTTTTTGTTTTCTTTTTGTTTTTACTTATTTCCTCTGAATTTCAGACAACCAAGGAAAATTTTGATAAGATGAATCGGAACCAAAAGCAGATCTGACACCGCTTATCCCATTTCATTTGCCGCAGATGATTGAAGAAAATTATATACATATTCTTCTGGTAGGATTTTATTTTTCATTCTGTGTATTTCCATTTACATCTTACCGCTAGGCTTATGCATTTTCGCAAATGTTGTGTCTGTAACTATTACGAAATAATTCTAGCAATAAAGTTTTACATGGATTTTAAGTGTTTCAAGCAAAGCAATCTCAACAACATAATCCTTTATTTACTCCTTATGAGTTGGAAGAGTTTCAGCTCTCCCACAGGTAGTAGGTCTTCTACTTTTTTATTATTTCAATCAGTTTGGGTGTTTTATTGGCAATTTGTAGTGTGTTGGTGGTACTGCATATGCTCAAATATCCACACAATCAACCAAATCTTTTTACACTCTTATAGATGACTCTCTCACGATTTCTTTTCATTTTTTTTTTTGCTTTTCTTATGTATGCACAATGCAGGTATGGCGTGGTGGAGGGCAGATTCATTTCATGATCACATTCTCTGACGTCGGTCTCTCAAACCGCCGAGAAATTGTCATGCTCAGGTCTGCTAAAAAATTTATATATGCAATTCACTGGCTCTTGATAATAAAGGCTCTCCGTTTCAATCAACTTATTCTGCAATTTAACTCACCCCGTGCATTATGCACTGGTTATTGGCTGGTATATATATATATATATATATTTATTTATTTGCTAAAACACCAAACGACGACGTTTTGATGTTAAAAGCTTAAACCACGTACGTAGTGCTGTGGATGGCTTCAAAGCAAACAACAGACCAGTTAATACCATTAACACAATCATGGGAGGTCCGAAGCGATCAAACCAGAAGGAGGAGGAGATAACAGATCCTGTGAAGCATGATCAAGTTTCTGGTAAACGACAGAAAGTATCAGGAGAAGTAAGGTACGGACCAGAGGACCCATTACCACTCGTCATTAATAATGAAGGGTTAGTTATTGAAGCTGTCATTAGTAAGAATTGGGTGAAAAAGATTTGTGTAGATACATGAAGTGCTGTCAACATTCTATACTACATGGCCTTTCAGGCCATGAAGTTGAAGGATTCAAACCTAATTCCAGTATCCACCCCTCTATTTAGATTTGCAGGCCCACCTATCCATCCTATGGGTATGATTACATTGCCTACAACCTATGGCAAGTTGCCTACGGGCAGGACCCTAATGGTGAACTACATTGTTGTTAAGGCATCGTCGGCATATAATGTTATGGGCCTAAGACCACCGTCTTGATGGCCTTATAGTTGGGTCGGCCCTGTTTTTTGAGGTACGAAACTTGGTTTGTGAGTTTTACAATATTTTTCGTATCTTATAATAAAAAGTCTTTTCACCAAAATAAAAAATTAAAATAATGCGAGGTAAATGTAGTGAGTCAACTCTAAGCAACTACAGGTGTTATATATGAACCTGCAATGATCGATGTTAAACAATATCCATCGTTTACCAGCAATTATATTCTTTTTATTTTATCGATCTTTTTGGCAAACACCATATTTAATTTTTCCTATCGTTTACCATCATGAAAGTGATATATTTTAATATTTACCAACATGCAATATATTTATTAGCTAGCTGCATCTTGACGATACAATACAATGAATCTGGGGCTTTTGACCTGCCAAAAATAATATCACATTAGTTTTTTTTATATACATAGATACATATTTTTATATATATATAAAATTGGTCCGTTGATTTATTATGTGTGGATTCACTGTATAAAAGAAAATAAAAAGAACTCAATCTGCAGCCCACTTTGCAACTCGATCAATGGCTCAACTTTCTTCAATTATTGATGGAGAGTAAATTCATGTTGTTCATATATCTCAGAAAATTACAAACCGATACACTAATAATTTTTGCTAACAATCTTAAGACATAATCGTGTATATATCCGGTAATCTGTGAATAAAGTGTTCTATGAATATGAATAAATTTTATACAAATTGTTTCTTTTTGAACATTGCCTATTTTGTTTTGGAAAGTTTCTATAATCGGTAATAAACAGATTATAAACGGTAATAATACGACTATTTTACCTACAAGAACAACCGTGATACATTGGTAATTTTCTGGTCGAGATATCCGGATCACACAGTGTCATTACGTGATAAAACTTTGTGGTCTAGATTTCTTCACAAGTCTAGTCAGACTAGGTAAAAATCTCCCCCACAGTTGTAACAAACTTCATCGATCCTGTACACTTGGTTTTAAGCAGTAGTATTTAAGCAGTATCACCCAAGTCCCCTGGACATAACTCAGATTGGTGAGAACTTGGGTGCGTAATTGCAAACCTTCTTTGCTTCGAATCCCGCAAAGGCGAATTTATACCTGGCCTTGGGCAGCCCATGATTCTCGAAAAGCACTGAGGGATCCCGATTTACATCTCCACACATCCCGAGGGACCAGGGTGTGGGGACCCTCTGAGTAGGGTTTACCCTTTTTTAAGCAGTATCACCCAAAGAAGGAAATCCAGTAACTTTTCCCACAGCAACAGTCTTCTCTGCAATGCGAACCAAAAACAATTTTTAGTACAAATAAAGAGAAAGTAGAGGAAACCATCACTCACTTAAAACCAACAACAAGATCTAATTCTAACCTTTGGTTCGAAGAGTGAACCGTCCAAGTTGAGCAAAATCTTTATATTTCTCGATACATATCATGTTATGCACCTGCCAATTGCATAAGAATTACGGCACTGTCAAAACATTTAACAAACGCAACAAGAATTAACAACACCACCGTAAAATCACAGGAGAAGGAGAAGGAGAAGATCCGGTGTTCAATTGAATATCTGACCTGAACGAGACAAAGAACAACCGCGCCATTCTTAACAAAAAAAGGATCCTTTTTTATAGTCTTTTTGGTTTTCGGATCAATCTGTGCCACCAATTTCGCAATTTCACATTCCTCAACTAGAGCATGAATATGCAACACAGCCTTGTAACCAGCAGTAAAAATCGCCTGGTATATAATATAACCCCGTCCAAATAAACAAGATATAATTAAATGTTATAAATAAAAAAAAAAGAGGGAGAATGGAATAGGCCAACCGACCGAAAAAACTAAAACTAAAACCGTAAAACGGATACATACGTTATCCAACAACTCTAATATCTGAAGCTGTGCATAGAACTCGGACACAGCATGTATCGGCTTTGCTGCGAATTTTTAAACATGATAAACACACGAGATAACCGACTCGATGGATTAATGACATGATGCAAAAATATAATATAAGACACCAAAACTTTTAGTAGCAGCAGTCATAACACAGCGGATTTAAATACAAATTAGTGAAAAACACATACCACAACTCGACAAAACAAAACCGGACAGTACTTCATCCTCCTCGACTCCTGATACCCTGACACGCAAATTTTCACCAGGTCCGGCACGCCTAACTTTATCTTCATCACAGAATATGGCAAGAACTTTCACATCAGCCTGCACATAACAATTCGCACAAATGAAAAAACAAACAAACAAACAAGAATATAGTACACGCCACGCGCGAAAAAAGAAAAGAAAAAACTAGCAATTAATGGGCTAAAAACTTAACCTTGTTTGGCATGATCAACAAATTATCCCCCTCGCGAATGCTTCCTGATTCTACTTTCCCCATTACAACGGTCCCCATATCCTTGAATTTATCAATGATAGGCATTCTGCAATATTTCAAACATTTAAAAAAAAAAAAAAACAGAAAATAAAAAGATGTTAATCCGTGCGGGTACTCAAAATATTGCACCTGAATGGAGCTTTAGGATCACGTTCTGGAAAATCAATTGTATCAAGAGCTTCAAAAAGGCACGGACCACTCCACCATGGACACACACTTTTATCTACTCTTGTTTTCATGTTAAAACCCTTGAGTCCAGAAATGGGAAGAAAACGAACATCTGTCAACACAAATACATGTATTAAAAGGCGATTAATCCATCACCAAAACTATGAATATATGTATTCAGTAAACCATAATTCATATGATACTACCTTTTTTCACGTTATATCCCGATGAGATCAAGAACGGAACCATTTTGGACTCAATCTCATCATACCTGGAAGAAACTGAGGAAATGAATAACAGGGGACATATTAAAAATAAACTAAGATTTTTTCTCTTTTTTGATGAAGAATCACACCTTTTTTTTGACCAGTTAACAGTGGGATCGTCCATTTTATTGACAACAACAAGAAGCTTAGACACACCAAGAGTTTTAGCCAGTTGAACGTGTTCACGTGTCTGTCCATTTTTCTCGTATCCGGTTTCAAATTCCCCCTTTCGAGAAGATATCACCTGGAAGCATAACACAAATTCAAAAAAATATATATCGAAAACAATATCCATTCAAATATATCTTAGCAAGATAAGGGAGAACAACTCACCAGCACACCTATATCAGCTTGAGACGCGCCTTTAATCATGTTCGGGACATAACTTTTATGGCCCTGAGAGTATATATAAACAGATAATAAAAACACACTAACACTTCACATACATGAATCACCATAACAAACAGTGTTCAATTACCATTCTCTCCTCCCAAAAGCTTAAACTAACGGGGAGGTACGTAGATAATTAACATTTTAAATGAAATAGAGAAAATTGGATATGAAGCTAAAGGAACCGAAATTAATTTACCGGGGCATCCAAAATGGTGAATCTTGTGGTTTCTGTTTCAAAATGTGCTCTCCCAACTTCCACTGTTATTCCCTATAATTAAATTGACAACATAAAGTATATAAAAAAATAAAATAAACAAAGTAAATGCAGAAATAAAGAAAGAAGAAATTAAATCAGATGGCTACCTTAACTCTCTCTTCTTCGTTTGTATCCATAATGTAAGCCATGTACCTAAAAGAACATGGGGAAATAAGAATCCAACAGCCGGAAAACCGGGTTGTGATAACGATAAATATCATTGAATGAATGAATGAAATAAGCACACCAGCTCTCTCTGGAATTGTCTTTTGCATCTTTCTCGAATTTCGAATGGTGCGATCATCAACTTGACCACTTAAATATAATATTTGACCACCAATTGTTGATTTACCAGCATCTATATACATAACATTTGAATGAAACATAAGCGTATGCGAAGAAACAAACGGATATCATGACTAGAACCCTAAAACCCTAAAGAACCCTAAACCCTAAACCCTAAAGAACCCTAAACCCTAAACCCTAAACCCTAATTATCTGTTCAAATTAAAAACTAGAATGCTGCACACACATAAACATATCTTGTATATATAAGAGTCATCCTCCTTACCAACGTGACCGATGAACACAACATTCAAGTGGCGTTTCTTGATCTCTTCCACGTCATCATCTTCTTCAGCAATTTCTTGAATGCATAAACAAAACAAGGGGAAAAATAATGTTGAGTTGCACTTGCAGCCATGTTTTTAATTAGGCAAAAAGCTTTAATTCACTCTAAAGAAAAAATTATATCAAAGCCCTTTAGTTTCAATTCTTAAATTTGGATTAAATCTCAGCAGTAAGACAAGGGACATTAATTCTCTATTTAGTTTTAGTTTGTTGATGAAGAAAAAGGAAACATATACATTGTTCTTATTTATGATCGATCATGCACATGGATTCCAATTAGAAAGCTATTCGAAAAGATCATATTCATATGGCATAAACCGCAAGCGAACTCAAAATCTAATACCTCACTTGAAAAAGAAAAAGAAAAAAAAAAACAAGATTTTGATTCATCCTGCAGTAGCTTCCAAAAACCAACATAATAATAAATAAATAAAAAGACAGATTGGCAATTTAAATTTTATAAAGAAAATCACGTATATATAAACAAAAATAATGCTTCTAAGCTTCCAAAAAAAAATAAAAATTCGGCAACCAATTGTTTTTAGTTTTTGCCATTATTTTTCATCAGTCAAATAATCGATTACAACGACATAACTATAAAATCAATTACCTTCTTCACAGAATGTGTTTGACGAATCTATACGTGAATCCACCATACTCGCAAGTTTGTTTGGTTTTTTTTTTTTTTTTTTTTTTTTTTTTTTTTGACGTAGTAATCGCCACTTAGCAAACAGGTGTATGATCAATAGCCGACGTACTGGTGACTTAAGGCCCAAGGTACGTATTAGCTACTACGTAGGGTTTTAGCGTAAGGAGTAGATATATAGACTATTGAGATTATAATGGTAGAGAAAAATATTTTTCCGTTGATTGACGGATAGAGTACATAGGAATATTTATAGTGCCAAACTAACTTGTTCTCCAAGTATTGGTTTGACTGACTTGTTCTCCAAGTATTGGCTTGGTCTTGATCTCCAAGTATTGGATAAATACATCCAAGTATTGGTTTGACTGACTTGTTCTCCAAGTATTGGCTTGGTCTTGATCTCCAAGTATTGGATAAATACATAAATAATAAATCTAATATGAGGAAATTCCATAATTGGTCCCGTAACTTTGGGTAGGTATCAATTTTGGTCCAATACGATTCTTATTGATCGATTTTGGTCCCGTAATTTAAAAAAACAAATCAATTTCATGACATTTGTAATTTCCGGTGACTTTTTTAAATTTTCCGACCAGTTTGGCACATGTGCTGCTGATTGGACAACGCTGACTTGCACAATTTTGCCCCGTCGACAGATAAAAAAATTTAATTAACATCCTTGTATATCGACGATTATATTTCAAATGTTCTTCCTTGTTCTTTCTCCCGAATCACGCCGCCCCTTTCCATGGAAACTCAAAACTTTGAAGACTCTGTCAATTTAAGAGACAAGCAAAAGACATGTACTTGCATTATCGAGGAAAAACTCTTGAGTATTGGTTTAGGTTTCTTTGCTTTTTTTTCAAAAATTCAGTTGCAAAACAACACAGAATCAAGAATAAAAATTTAAAACATGGCACAAGAATCAATTCAAGCTTGCCAAGAGATCAATGTAAGCTCTTATATGTGATCTGTTGTATAAATATGGCTTTCAAGGGAACAACAATGTCAAAACAAAAACGCAGGAAACCGTAGAAAAACGTATGCTTGATATAACGTAGAATCGTGATAAACACTTTCCTACAAAAGTTATTTGACCCTTATAAGATGCCTCGGGTTACACAAATACTTTTGTGAGATAAGACTACGTTTTCTTTCACTTTTTGGCACCAAAAGAGAAGAATACTTAAGGAGTTTTGTTGAAGTTGTTTGACTCTCAAAGATGAAGAAGAACTTGAATGATTTCATTCTATGCCCTCAAAATGATCAAGTTAGTTGGTTAAAAAACGTTCTAACCTATAGACACCTTTTTGGAAAGGTGTTATTTGGAAGAAACTGTCGAAAAACACTGAAAATACACACCAATTCACAAAATCGAGTCACAGGCGGGCGCATGTGGCTGGCCTGTGAACACCAGAAATCCGAAATAGAACCTGTCCAAAATTCCTCTTGAAAAAACTTCACAGGCTGGCGCCTGTGGCTGGCCTGTGACATAGTTTTTCCAAGAGCGAATTTTCGTGTCTTTTAAGTAGCTTTTCGAACTCTACTTGATTATTTACATCCGTAAACTCGTAAACACTTATATGAGAGTGCACTCCGCACCTTCAAACCCACAATAGAGTGTTTCGAGTTCACCCATCTTTGTACCAAACCCTTAATTACACAAATGGACATGGTTATACTTAAATCACTAACAATCCTCCCCCATTTAAGTGTAATCCTTGGTTTAGCTGAACGTATAATTAAAAATAATAATTTTATATTCAATACATAAATAAAAATTAAAATATGACATCCGTGGTTATTTCTTTATTTTAGTGGCATCCGTAATTAATTCTAAAATATTCCAAAATCCAAATCATGACAATTTCATAAGAAAATATTAATTTTGTTTAAAACTCACCTATTTTTTTCTAAAAACACCATCTTCTTAAATACCCGTCCGGTCACGTTTAATGGTTCAATTGCGGTGATGGTTTGACCATAAGTTGCCACAACTAAGCGGTTGGCTTCCTTAATTGTTGCAATGCATGAATCGGTCCGGTTCCATGTCCGTTCACCGGTTTGACCGCCAGTCGGTCCGGTCAAGGCGGAGCCAGAATTTTATCCTGGGGCTAGAAAAATTTTCAATGGACCCATTTGGATATAAACTCTTCTAGTCTCATCTTGTTTATTGATAGGATGTTTCCGAATCGGAATACGTAACCCAGGATCCCTCTTAAGATTTAGTTCGATGGGGATACTATCATTTTCAACTCTTTAGAACTTAGGAGGAGGGGGATTCGAGATGTAATGAGGGATTTCTTCAATAGGATTTGAAGGAGATGGTGCGTCTCTTTTCGATGTTTCGGTTTTTCTAAAAGAATGAGAAAAACGTTTTTTCTTTATTTCGTTCTTGATGTGGTTGTGTCATTATGTTTTATACCCTATAAAATTAAAAGCGATTCAATGTCTCATCATAGAAAAACACGGTTTCAATAAATAAAGAGACATTATTTTTTAAAAATAAGAAAACATAAGAAATTAAAGCACCTTTTCGGCTCAGAATAACCTAACTCTCACCTCTAAATTTCTTCACTGAATAACTAACTAAAATTTCTTCTCTGAATAATTATAAAGAAAAAAACATCAAGTCCAACTGGAGTAGTGAACTCGTTAATTAGCACATATTTGGATCCAATTGTCAGCAAGGTTTTCATAGCTGATCTTATACTAGAAACAGTTAATTTGCTGCAGATTAAAGTCCAATTACTTGACACATAACAATGCAAACTTGCTAGATTTTGGTGAAAACAAACCAAAAAAAAAAATCTAAGAGATTACTCACAATAAAACAAAATCAACCAAGAATAAAGAAATTAAGAAGCAATAGTCACTTATTTAAACATGTTAAGTGTTAACTATCCATTCTATAGCCAAAAAAAAAAAGATAATTAAAGTAAAAAGTATATTAAATTGTCAAAGCAATTGATATTTGATAAAGAAAATAACAATTGATAATATAAATTACCTACAAAGATGCTATCTGAATGGAATATAAAGATGATGATTGATGAAGCTCCATTTTTTTCCACAAATCTGTCGAAGCAGTTTTACCAATTAGATCTTCATTTTCTTTTTTATTTCATAAGAATGAAGCTATGATATGGTGGGTTAGTAACTTAGTATGATATGGTGGACAGGTGGGCTGAGCTGGTGGGTTGAAGTGGTGGGCTGGACTCAATTTAATTAATTTTATAGCTATATACCTAAAAAAAATAAAAAAATTCTGGGTGGGCTTAGCCCACCCCTGTCAATGCATATCTCCGCCCTTGGGTCCGGCTTTGATTAATATGATATTATGTATTATATATATAACATATACGATACTTTAAAATGGATGTTTGACTGAATACTCGCTATTGTAGTTTTGTGCGGTTCAGTCACGGTTCATTATGGTTTAAGAATAAGTTGTATAGCGTACACAAATTTATGTAATAAAAATAGTTGTATAAGTTTTATGTTTTGTATTGCTCGAGCCGAAATTCGAAGTTTATGAAATTAGTTGTCTACGTATCATATATATATATATATATATATATATATATATATATATATATTATAGACATAAAGAGTCAAACTGGGTAAAGGGATTATATTATTAGTTTTTAAGTGATATAAATGTAAAAATACTTGAATTTAAGTATTAACTAAAATGTCTCGCTCATATATAATGTAACGTCAATGTCTCCGGATACTGAGTCGCTTATCCTGACATATATGTCGTTCGACACGTGATATTTAGAGTAAAAGCTTAAACCTCCACGTAAATCCCAGTATGTCATATCGAGTAATTAAATATTTGCACGGAAAAAACAAGCAAAGGAAGATTAAAAAAAGGAGATACTTAACATACACGTGTTCTTGTCATGTTCTTTGTTTGACCGTTCATGCTCCTTACTTACTTAATATAACGCAAAGGCTTGGTGTAAGTTAATAGTGTTTGACGATGATTACCATTTACAATTATAATTAATGATTATAAGTGATTGAATAATTGTTTGATGTTAATTCAAGTTAATATTGTTTGACGATGATTATAATTAATAAAGATCAATATGAGGTTTATTTAATTAATTATAGTGTTTCATTATTATAAGTCGTTGAACATCAATTTGATGTTTGTTTAAGTGCAATATAGATTCTTAATGTTGATTATAAGTAACTGAATATCACTCTAATGTCTAATTATGTTTATTATATAGTTTAATGATGTTTATAAGAGATTGCATATGAATATGACTTATATTTAAGCTAATTATAGTGTTTGATGCTGTTTATTAACTATTGAAGATCCGTTTGATGTTCGTTGAAGCTTATTACAGCTTTTAAAGACGACTGAGAGTGTTTGAAGATCAATGAGACATTTGAAACAATATGATGTTTATATTTGAAGTCAATCAAGTGTTATCATATTTAATGATAATTACAATTGGTTAATAATTAATTAATGTTCATTTATATTTGGTATAGCGTTAAATGATGATTATAATTAAGAGATTTATATAAATTTGATGTTTATTTTACTTTATTACAGTGTTTAATATTGATTATAAGTTTTTTTTGTTTGGGAATATTGATTATGAGTTGAATATCTAATTTGGTGGATATGGTGTTTATTTGGTCTTATTTATTTATGATGTATCATGATTATCATAAGTGATTGATTATTAATATAAATTAATATAATGCATAATTAAGTTTATTATAATATTCAATTATGATGATATGCGATGTCGAAGTGGATGAAATGAAGTTGCTTTGTGGTTAATAGTGATAGAGTTTAGTTTTTGATAATGGGTTCGATTCTTGTTGACTACATTTATCTTTTTTAGTTTTTTCTTGAACAATGTAAATTTTTTTTTTTAAAAAGGCAACGAAAGAGTTAAGGGAAAAAGAAACAACGAAAGAGTTTTAAAAAAAATACTCCCTCCGTCCCATTTTATTTGTCATGTTTAACTTTTCGAAAAGATTTAGACTAGCGTATTTAATGCTTTGATGGTAAATTCGGCCACCGGAAGGAGGATTGCCCCCTCAATCGTGACAAGCCGGATTCATCCACAGGTAATGCCGCTGCAAATAAAAGGACTGAAGAAGGTCCAACTCCCGAAAGACCATATGGACCATTGTTAGAGTATAAGGGGTATTAATGGTATTTAGTATTTATGTTGCTCTTAGGTTATCTGTTGATTCTGTAAGGGTATTTATACCCAGAATATTTCCATAATTAATTAATCCACTTTTGCATCATTTCACTGTCGCACTTGGTATCGTGGCGTGATGGCTAACGCCATCGCCGCCACATGCAGCGATTCAACGCCGGTGAGCTCAACACCTCCGATAGTTGCTTCTACGATCCTACCCACGTCTTCTACTAGCCAAATCCAAGCTTCTTCCATCACTATCGGCTCCATCTCCACTCCAGTTACATCGTCAATCTTTCCGACCACTCTTTCTGGTTTCTCCAGAGTTAGCGCTCTTTCATCGCTGCCTTTTCCCCAAATCCCTATCCATGATCCTCACTATTTGCACTTGGATCCTCCTTATTCTGGTCTTAATAGACCAGTTTTGCCACCGTTGCCGGCCTTTATGCATCCGACTTCATCACCATCTCGGCTGCTGCAATCTACACCATTTGGAGGTCACCTAAATCAAACTTGTACCGTGAAACTCGATCGCACCAACTATTTACTCTGGAAGTCCACCATTCTTCCCATTATTAGAGGACACCGTCTTGATGGCCACTTATTGGGCACAACTCCTTGTCCTCCTCAATTTGTTGTCGCTACCGGTTTGGTGGGTCGATGATCTAATGCTCTCTATGATGATTAGATGGCAACCGATCAATTGCTCATGGGATGGTTGATGGCGTCGATGACCGAACAAGCTCTAGTTGAAGTCATTGGTCGCAACACAAAGACATGAACTCTGTTTACTCTTGAATCAACGCTTCAATAGCGGTCGGAAGCAAGAATGCTTGAATACAAAGGGCCCTAACCGTAATCGATAAAGGGACTAAGCCTATGATGGAATATCTAGCATTGATGAAATCCTATTCTGACGGTTTGGCTGCGGCTGGTTACCCGATTTCGAATGCTGAGTTGATTCTAGCTGCTCTAGGTGGTCTTGGGAAGGACTATGAGTCTGTGATTGTTAATATCACTTCGAGGATCGGCTCTCTTTCTTGGCAAGAGGTACAATCACAACTGGTGACTCATGAACGTCTGTTAGCTCGTTTCAATCCAACTATGCCCTTGGATATTCCTCCTCCTACGGCCAACTTTGCTGCTCAACGGTCCAATGCCCCTAAGTCTAATGGTAGAAATGGTAACTATGGTGGGGGATCACAGGATTCAAATAGAGGCCGTGGTGGTCGAGGTTCTAGAGGAAGGAACAGAGGTGGTCGTAATGGAAATGGCCCAAGACTTTTGTGTCAAGTGTGTGGTAGAAGTGGTCACATTGCTACAAATTGTTATCACAGGTACGACTCGTCTTACACCGGACCTACTCCAACACCAAATGGGCAATCACAAAACAATAATTCAAGATGAATGCACAGTGCGTTTGTTGCTTCAAATGACTCCATGATGGATCCGAGTGGTATCTTTGATAGTGGTGCCACCAACCACATTGCTTCGACTTGAATAACTTACATCCGAGTGCGAGGATATGAAGGTTACGATTCCTGGTTGTTGGTAATGGTGAGTCCCTACCTATCTCTCATATTGGCCACTCTTATATCCCTGCTCTTCTTAATTCTAAGTTATCCCTTGATAACATCTTACATGTGCCTGCTATCACTAAGAATTTGTTGAGTGTATCTAAATTGACCTCTGATAATCCTGTCTATATCGAATTTCACTCTAATTGCTGTTTTGTGAAGGACCTCCATACCAAGAAAGTTCTGTTGGAAGGCACTCTTAAAAATGGTCTCTACCAGTTGCATCTTCCATCATCCTCCAGCTCCCCTCACTCCAAAGATCCTGGATCATCTCCTGCCCGTCTCTCTCAGCCTCATCAACTATCTGAAGTTTTAGCTTGTTCCAAGTCCAGTCAGCAGTCTATCGTTCAAGTCCAGTCTAGTAATAATATAGCCGATGTTTGGCATAGGCGTTTGGGGCACCCCTCCTCTAGAGTTGTTAGTCAAGTTCTTCGAGTCTGTAATAAATCTTTGAATTCGAATGAAAAACAATCATTTTGTGAAGCTTGTTGTCTTGGCAAACAACATTCGTTGCCTTATCCTATTTCTAATTCTCACACTTTGCTTTGCCCGTTTGAACTTGTGTATTCCGACTTATGGGGTCCTTCTCCTTGTTTTTCTCTGCTGCTCTCATTGTTATTATATTCATTTTGTTGATGACTTTATGAGATACACTTGGATATTTCCTTTAAAGCTGAAATCCGAAGCGTTAAATGCCTTTCTCGTTTTCAAAAAACACGTTGCAACACAGTTTAATCTTCAAATAAAATGTTTGCAAACTGATTGGGGTGGGGAGTTTCGGTCCTTCACTAGCATCTTACAACAAGAAGGCATTCACTTTAGGCACCCTTGCCCTCATTCCCATGCCCAAAATGGCAAGGCTGAACGTAAACATAGGGCTATCGTGGAAATGGGGTTAACCTTGTTAGCACAGGCATCCTTACCACTCAAATTCTGGTGGGAGGCGTTTTCACACTCTGTTAGACTTATTAATGCCTTACCTACTCCTGTGTTAGATAACAAATGTCCTTTTCAGTGTCTTTTTGGAAAACTTCCTGATTACTCGATGTTTAAAGATCTTGGTTGCGCCTCGTACCCTCACTTACGCCCATACCAGTCTAGGAAATTGTTAAGGGTGATTTTATACGATTTATAAGGCTATATTCTATGTTAATTTCCCCCATATTTGTATAAGTTTGCATAAGAAACGAGTATTTAATGGAAATATTGAGCGAATGATATTTTAAAAGGGTTGATCATAAAATAGGTTGTTTTTGGTGTTTTAATTATGTTTTTATGATTATTTGGACATTATTACATTTTGCGATGTTCTTATGTGTTATAGATACATGGTTGAGGTTCAAAAGATGATCAAAAGTTGATTAAGTTCGAGCTAATTGATGATAAAAGAGATAATGAAGGAATGGGACAGAGATAAAAGAGATAAAGATCAAGAAATCAAAATTCGATCCTAATGGACGAACGTTTAGAACCTTGAACTGGCGTCCAGAGTGTACGGGCGTCTGCCAGAGTGAACGAGCGTCCAGAAGAGGAAAAGTGATTCAGAGAGTTTGGACGCAGTGAGGACGCCGTGGGCGGGCGTCTGGTCATGACTCGCCCGACTCGAGAAGATTACACAAGGCCGGACGGGCGTTCACCCATTCAGACGGGCGTCCCACCGCCGCCATCTTTGAAACCGACCTAGTTTTCTATATAAAGCGTGTTTTTTCTCACAAATACATCATATACTCGAACCCTAAACCCTAGGGCGGCTAAGCTGCGTTTTCCTTAGTTTACAAACAGCTTTACTTAAATACTTTCATGCACTTTTATTCAAAACAACTCAAGTTTCAAAGAGGATGCTAAGAGGCTAGACCTCCATTGAACGAGCATTGTGAAGCCGTCCTGATTCAACAATTCGGTTCCTTCCGTGATTACTTTGTGAGTTTTAATACAAGTTGTTTCTTTTATCATGTTATCAATTATTTATGCAATTCCATGTCGAAAGATGTTTGCTTGTTGATCGTTTGTTTGATGAAAATCATGTTAAAGCGTTAGGTCGCCATGATAAAAGAATAGTTATTTGATCTATATAACGAGAGTTAATAGGTTAGATCTCTAGATTAAAAACGTTAAAGTTTACATCTCTCGGTTAGAAGAAGCGTTAATCTTAGATCGAAAGATAGAGATTAATAGATGAACTATCTAAGAAATTAGGGTTCGTACTTTAGATGAGATGAATCACAACTTGGTTAGAAATCACGTAATCTGAATTGGAATTGAATGTTGATAAGATAGGTGGATCAATTGCTCGTTTGCTCGTTGTAACTTGATCAAATCCTTAAAACTTGAATTGTTTAGCTTAGTAGTCTTTTATTTGCATCTTAGTTTAGTTTAGTATTAAATTGGTTCATGCGACCATTATCCTTCCTAGCTTTGGATTATATCCTCTGTCTAGTTTTATTTTACTGCTCTGCTTGGTTTTATTCATTTGTTTAGATTAGTTTCGTGACATAGTTTAAGTTAGACAAAAGCTAGATTCACAATCGTTTAGTTCCCCGTAAGATCGACCCGGCATTAACCACTATTACTACGATCCTTATACTTGAGGTTAACCGGATTATTACTTGTTTATTTTGTGTTGATAAAATCCGTGATGAAATTTCGATTTCACACTCGGTGTGTACACACAGGATTGAGCTCGTCTCACAAAGGGATATTTGTGCATTGATTCTGCAGTCGTGTTTATATTTCTCGAGATGTAACGTTCGATGAGTCTACTTTTCCCTATGCTCCCCTATCTCTATCGCATCCGTATCTTCTCCAAAATCTCAACTTTGATCTTGTTGTCACTCTACTGCTCTCACCACCCTTTCCTCGCATCTTGATTCATCAATCGCAAATCACAAAACTCAACTCTAGTAGCACAAAATGCAAGTCCTGAAGTTGATTCTTTTTCTAGTAGCACTCCCATCATTCCTAATTCGAGCCCTGCATCTCTAATCCGAGTCCTGCTTCCAATCATTATCCTAGTTCTCCTTCATTTATCTCCAGCCCAAGCCTCTCTCCCTCCTTGGCTCTTTAGCCATCTCCGGTTGCATCAAATGCTCCTCTTTCACCTCCGGTTGTGTCATCATCTGTCCAGCCTTTTAATCATCATCCAATGCAAACAAGGGCTAAGCATGGTATATTTAAGCCCAAGACCTATTCCTATCTAGCTACCTCTGCCCCTACTCCCTCACCTGAACCAACTAAGGTGTCAGACGCCCTCAATCATCCTGCTTGGAAGCAGGCTATGCAAGACGAGTATGCTGCGCTGAAGAAAAACGACACTTGGGAGCTTGTCCCTTCGTCCCAAGCTCATAATTTGATGGCTAATCGATGGGTTTTCAAGTGAAATTTAATCCGGATGGTACGGTTCGGTCATAAAGCCAGGCTTGTTGCCAAAGGCTTCCACCAAACACCAGTATCGATTATTTGGAGACGTTTAGTCCCGTGGCTGAGAGCATCCACGATACGCATTATTTTAGCTATTGCCGTTGCAAGGGATTGGCCGATCAAGCAAATCGATATTAATAATGCTTTTCTAAATGGCACGCTCCATGAATCTGTTTTTATGTCACAACCGGAAGGATTTATTGATCCGCACTATCCTAATCATGTTTGTCGTTTGAAGAAGGCCATTTATGTCCTAAAACAAGCGCCTCACGCTTGGTTTGATGAGTTGAAACAACAATTGGTAAGTTTGGAAGTTTGTTCATCAAGGGCTGATCCGTCTCTTTTTATCTTTCATCTTGACTGTGTTGCATTGTATGTACTTGTGTATGTGGACGACATTTTGATTACTGGAAATGACTCTAACAAAATTCAGCTATTTATCAAAGCTCTTAACAGCAGATTTGCCTTGAAGGATTTGGGAGACCTTCATCATTTCTTGGGTGTTCAGGCAATCCGGGATCATTCCGGCCTTTATTTGTCGCAGCACTCTTACGCCCAACAGCTCCTAGCTAAATTGGATTTGCAAAATGTAAAGCCGTGCTCTACCCCAATGGTCATCTCCCCAAAAGTGCCACCCTCTACCGAGTTGATGAAAAATCCCACGCTTTACCGGAGTACGGTGGGAGCATTACAATATCTTACGTTCACGAGGCCGGACCTTACATATGCTGTTAATTCGCTAAGTCAACATATGCAATCTCCTACACTTGGAAATTGGCAGGCTGTGAAGCATCTACTTCGGTATGTGAAGGGTACTATTTTTTTATGGTTTGCTGTTTAAGCCATCGCTTCCACTTTATATTCATGGTTTTAGTGACGCGGATTGGGGCTGTGATAAGAATGATAGAAAGTCTGTGGTAGCCTACTGTATTTATTTGGCAGGTTCGTTGGTCTCTTGGTCATCGAAAAAGCAAAATGTTGTCTCCCGGTCTAGCACGAATCCGAATACCGTGCCTTGGCGAATGCAGCACGAAACTCAATGGTCGCTTTGAATGTTTTGACCGAGCTTCACATTAAGCCTCATCGCAAAACCTATTCTCTCGGTGTGATAATCTAGAGCCGGATCTCTTGCTCACAATCCGGTTATGCACTCTCGTGTTAAACACATGGAACTTGATGCTCACTTGCGTTAAGTGACAAAGTAATGCAAGGTGTTATGGCGGTTCAATATGTTCCCTCTTTTGATCAAATAGCGGATTCTCTTACCAAACCTTTGGCAGCTGCAACTTTTAGTATTTTTGAGACAAACTAAATGTTGTTGCTACCCCATTTAGTTTGAGGGGGCATGTTAGAGTATAAGGGGTATTAATGGTATTTAGTATTTATGTTGCTCTTAGGTAATCTGTTGATTCTGTAAGGGTATTTATACCCAGAATATTTCCATAATTAATTAATCCACTTTTGCATCATTTCACTGTTCGCACTACCATGGATGGTAGCTCAAACGCGGAGACGGAGAAATACAACTCCAGCCAACAAATCCAACGGACACAACACAGGTAAGGATGCTCAGTCTACTCCAAACCCCCCCACTTTTAAACGAGATAATGTGAATGTGGAAGGCTCGAGGTTTTCAGTTTTGGCTGAAGATGGTAATATAGATGAGACTGCGACCGATGAAGTCTCGGAATTGAGAATTAGAACTGAAGAGCTAACACACCATGGGGGGGGCGGGATTTCCACACTGTTGAGTTTTCTAAGCATGATAAGGGATAGGAAATTCCTCCAATCAAAAGACAGCCAAAAAGGCCCAACCATTGGAAAATTCAGCCCCAACTAGTAAGAACTTGAGTGAGACTTCAAAAAGAAAAGGGCCGGAGATCAATGTGGAGCGAAAATTTTCTAATAAGAGGGGATCCCCTGCTGCTAAAACACGTATTGTGTCAAGAGAGCCACCTGGCGAAATGCAAAATAATAGGCCTAAATCTTTGTTATCTCAAGAAGGTCGAAGTTCGATTGCTGCATCGAAAAAAGACTCGCAAAAGAATGTGTCAAAGACTCATGACAATCCTAAAGTGCACCCTCCTGATCCGACTGGCGGCACTGGGGATAGCCGAATGGAGATTGATCTCCAAAGTCGAAATCTGTTATTTGTTGATGATGGGGTAGTCGTAGGCTCCCAAGATCCAAACACTTCTTAGCCTAATGCGGATTCTGTCGTGGAATTGCAGAGGGGCTTGTTCTGATAATTTTTTAAGGCATCTGTGTAGTCCTTTATTCGAGTATAAACCTGATATCTTATGCTTGTTTGAGCCCCGGAGTGGTAGTCATCGAGCTAAGGAAATTTTATCCAAGACCCTCTTTACTAATGTTTTTGTCGTTGAAGCCAGGGGTTATTCGGGAGGCATTTGGTGTTTCTGGAATGATCAACAGGTAACTCTTCACCACATATCAAATACAAACCAGTGTCTTTCGATGTCAATTCTGCAAAATAACAAAATACACTGGATTGTTACCTTTATTTATGCGGCTCCGGTTGCGAGTGCAAGGAACGAGTTCTGGGATTATCTTAAACGTTTTTCAGATATTTTGTCTTATCCTTGGTTGATTACGGGTGATTTTAATCAGGTGATCTATCAGAAAGACAAGTTAGGGGGGTTGCTGGTTTGTGGATTGAACTCTGCTAAACTGTGGTCTACTATGCAACATTGCAGTCTGATGGAACTGCCATTCCACGGTTCTAAATTCACATGGAAGGGTACGACTAAAGGAAACCAACGTATATTCCAAAGGCTGGATCAGTCTTGGTTTTCCCCTTCTTGGCTCGAACTCTATCCGGATGCTTACGTGAGACATCTCCCTCACATTGAATCCGACCATAGTCCCCTTTGCTCTTTACCGATTTGGAAAGGAATGATAATGACGCCATAGCTCGTTTTTCTTCCAACGAGCTTGGCTAGATCATGCTGGGTTTGAGGATTTTGTGCAAAATGCTTGGAAAGACGAGCCAAACCTCCATGACACAATTGTTGAATTCAGCAAGCAAGCCAAAAAGTGGAACACCCAGGTTTTCGGTAACATTTTCCTATGCAAAAAGTCCCTCACTTCTCGGATTGCCGGGTTAGAACGTAGCTTGGAATCTTACCCATTTGCCTATCTTTCTAAACTCAACGAGGAGCTCAAATTAGAACAAAAGTATAATGTTTGTTAATAGCTCATTCTTTTGATTATGTTTCAGGTACATCACACACACATAGATATATCTTTGTTGGACTTATTCCTCGCTTTTGATGATGAGTGCCATACTAGTTTGTTATAGTGCAAAGGCAAAAGATGTCTAGATTAAATGTATAGGTTTATTAGAGTTTGATTCATAAATAGGTTTGATCAAACAAGCACTTGTAAAAGGTCTTGACTTGTTTCAAAGACTTGTCTAGTCGATGGGTAGATAGGTCAAGTGACTAGTCGGAACTCTTGAAGACCAAGACTGAAGGCTGAGGGTTCAAACTCAGTAAATGAAGGCTAAGGGATCAAACTTAGTAATTCAAGTCAAGGATATGGGATCGACTTTAGGCAAGTCTGATGATGACCTAAACGATTACATATACCTTGTGTAGAAGGTCTAAGTTCCATAAGTTGGATGATGTTTGGAACTTAGTTACAATTAAAATGATGTAATCTAACTACACAAATAAAAGTTAGATAGAAGTAATCAGCTGCATTGTATTTTATATACAGTTATATGATGATCAGCAGACTGATAAGTATCTCAACAGACTCATGAACTCTTTGATGTATTACCTCGATTAATTCAAGATTATCTTGGAAGATTACATGGATAAGGACAGCCAACTACCTCTGACTTATCAAGAAAATCAAAGGCTGAGATTAAAAAGACGTTGGGATGACTTTTATTTTTATCCATTGGATACAAGTCAAAGGGTGGGCATGATCGCACTTGTCAAAAGGAATTACAGCGATGTCGATCCTATGAATAGAGGCAGAATCGCGGTCGATGGGACAAATACAAGAAACGGTCACATTTGAAATTCAAATACAAGTCACATGCATTCTTGCCTATAAATAGAAGACTTTCAACTCAAGAAAAGATGATGAATTTTTGGATAAACTTTAAGTGCTATTTCTGAGCTGAAAAACACCCTGCTGAACTTACTGAGCTTAAACCTACTGATCCAGTAAATTACTTCAAGTGTATTCTCAGATTCAAGCCGCATCAAGATTACACACTTGAGAGGCGCAAGTTCTTGATTACATCATCCTAATCAAGTCTTGCCGCCAAATCGAATCATTTATTTGATTCAATCTTTATTTTATAAAGAATCTGCTGAAGACAGTGAAGCATCTGTTAGGTGTGAAAGACTGTTGTTTGTGGTGGAGCTGGTGAAGAGGCAATCCTACCCTTCAAGGACCAGTGGAAGACTCAGGAGCAGCAATTCTACTGCCCTCGATTTTAGATTTGTGAAGCCATAGTTATTGGTGAAGGACAAGCAACTTAGGAATCTTTGTAAAAGCTACATCAAAGATCTCTAGTGAATTCCTCCAACATCACAGGGAGAAGAGTGGGTACAGGATTACATCACCTGGAACCACTATAAAATCTGGCCATTTATTTTTAGCATTTTACTTTCTGCACTTAGTTTATTTCACTCATCAACCTACTGAATCTAGCAACTGGAAATCACACACTGCACTACTAAGTATCTAATACTTAGTATCATATTTAACAACAAGTAATAAGGCTTAATTTTGATATTATTCCATTGCACAAATTCAAAGAAAGTCAACTATCAGTGAGACTCACATTTATCGGCCAGGAGCTCTTTGAAGTCTCAAAGAGACTCTCAAGTATCGCCAGATCGGAAGTTGTAGAATTTGTTAACTCCAAAGTTTTATGTGTTAAGTTTATTCACCCCCTCTAAACTTAACCAAAGCCTTTTCAAGGGACCAACAATTGGTATCGAGCGTATTGCTCAAGAAGAATCTACTTGTTGTGCTTGTGAAAATTCTTTAAAACTTTCTTTCAAGTTCTTGATTTTCAAGATTTGCATCATGGATAACACACGGTATGCTAGAACTATGTTGATGTGTTCTCTTGATAGATTTGATGAGTATAAGCGTCGAATGCGGGCATATCTTGCTCGCTACTCATGATGAGATGATGGATGTATTAGCTGATGGACCACCGGAGATTACAAAGGCGAATAGCAGTGGTGACAGAATCGAGTACATTCCTAAGCCAAAAGAGAATGGAATGCGAAGAGCAGGAAAGGGCAAACCTCAACAACATTGCTATTGATATCATCTACAGAACCTTGGATAGCAATATTACCTGAAGGTTAAAGATTGCAAGACTGCAAAGGAACTTTGGGACAAGATTCACTTGATCTGGTGAAGGCACGGATGCAATAAAGAAGAATAAAATCGGTGTGGCCGAAAGAGGTTCCAAAAGTTCAAGATGATGCCAAATGAAACCATTGAGCAAATGGAATCAAGATTCAATGCAATCCTGGATGAACTCACCTTCTTTGAGTGTAAGTTATTCAAAAGAGAAGTAAACACCAAAATCTTGGAAGCTCTACTCAAAAAGATGTTTGGAAAATGAAGGTGACTGCAATTGAAGAAATGAGGAAATTGCATGAAGAAGACACCTTCAAGTTATTCTCTGATCTTAAGGCATATGAATTTAGCAAGAAGTCGGTGCACAAATCAAAAGGAAGAGCCAAAGACCATCAGCATTGGCCGCTTCACATCATGAAGAAACATCGGGAGGACAGGATGATATCTTTGGATGAGATGCAAGATCAAATTGCCCTCTTGAGCAAGAAAATCGGGATGATGAAGATCGGAAAGGCCCCGCAAGAAATTTTACAAAGAGGCCTCTTGAAAGAAGGAAAGAAGAACCAAGGAAAGATAATGATTATCTCATGCTTTCATTGCAAGAAACCAGGACATTTTAGACTGGATCGTCACGAACTAAAACAAGGCAAGGAACTCGATTATCTTTGCTTCAATCGCAAGAAGCCTCGGACATTTCGGACTGATTGTCGGACTCATCAAGACCAAGAGTCAACAAAGAAGACATGGCAAGAAGGCTATGGTTCTTCGAAGATGAATCGAGGATATGATGTGGAATCTGAAAAGGAAATGAATCGGATGATCAAAGACCTTTGGTCTTGATATGGAGGATTATGCTTTGATGGCCAATATGGATGAAATCTGGAGGTATACAACACTCGTATCTATCAATACTCTGGCCAAAGTGATTGTGAATCAACTTGTGGTTCAAATCCTAGAAATTCTGACAACAATGAGACTTTGGATGCCATCCTTAATCAACTAAGGACAATACAATCTGGTTATGAGGTTGTGAAGGCTGAAAAAGAAGCTCTTGAATTAGAAGTTGGAAGATTGAAAGCTGAATTAAGGGTTCTCAAAGGTAAAGAAAAGGATGTTGGACAGAATCAGCATAAGTCTGCTTTGGACATCCAAAGAAAGATCTCGAATCTATTTGAACCATCTTGTTCCACTCATGCATACAAATCGGAAAGCCTTATGGAGATAGAATGGGTTTGGATTTGGAACTCGGCAATCCACAAGAGTGGATTCGATGAAGGTCATGAACCTAGTTCCAAAATTGGTCCTAAGTTTGTACACAAGATCGGATCCAACTCCCGATAAGGTTCTTTGAGGCGAGAAAACCTCTCGAGAATGCTTCAGGAAGCAAAATCGAAATTCAAAGAAGTCAACGACTCCTAATAAAAAGAGTAAATCTAAAAATAGATCACTTTGTGCCTTCTAAGCTCTGGCGATACAGACACACTCGCTACCAAGTCTGCTGGACCACAGACGGGTAAGAAACAGAAATATTCCAAGGATAAGAATCCTAAGCCCAAAAATGTTAATCATTCAAGGGATACTTATCTCGGGGGAAAGGTAGATTCTTCCTGCATTGATGATGATTGGAATATTCTGCACTCTTTATTAAAAGCAGTAAGTATAACCATCTTTGCTAGGGGTAAAACCTATGCAATGGAATCGACAAAGGGCTCAAGAGGACTTTACAAGACCTCAAAGAGAGACCTCAATGACTCTCATTATTATAGAAATGTTCTCCTAACAGACAGCACACCTATGGTTATGCAAATGTTTCTAACAACAAGAATCACTTCAAACAACATTACAAACCAAAAGGCCAGAAAACATATGTGATTCCTACACAACCTACTGTTAGAACTTATGGATGTGTGGAATACATGTATGAACCAAAGTATGAACCAAAGTATGACACATTCAGAAGAAGACCTTATGGAGACATGCCAAGGGTCATGCTTACCACTGACCATTATGGACCCAAACAGTTTGGGTACCTAAAATGCATTAACTTTGTTTTGTAGGGTGTCCGCAGTACTTTGACAAGTGGATGTTCCGGACACATGACAAAGAATAAATCTTGTCTATCAAACTTTGTGGCAAAAGATGGTCCAAGGGTGAATTTTGGCAACAAGAATACACCTGGATACACAAGAGGATATGGCACACTTGTGAGAAATGGACTTACAATCAAGGATGTTGCATATGTTGAGGGACTGGAATACAACTTGCTGAGCACTGGACAATTCTGTGACAAAGGTTACAAGGTTACTTTTGACAAAGACAACTGCATTGTCATTAGTGAAAGAGGTGATCAAGTTGTGCTTCTTTGGCGAAGACAACGAGAATATGTATATTGTGGATTGGTCATCATAGCCTCGAAACCCGCTGATTGTGCATATATACCAAATCGAACTCAATTGGCTATGGCACAAGAAGTTGAATCACTTGAACTTTGATGACATCAATCGGTTGGTGAAGAAGAAACGGTGGTTGGTTTACACGAGATCACATTCAAGAAGGATGCCATATGTGATGCTTGTCAACAAGGTAAATGTATAAAGTCAAGCTTCAAATCAAAGACCAAACAATCAACTAATAGAGTGTTGGAGCTAATGCATATGGATCTTTTGGACCAATAACTCCAAAGAAGTGTAACAGAAAGAAGTACACTTTAGTGGTTGTGGATGATTATTCAAGGTACACTTGGGTGATTTTTATGAACAAGAAAAGTGAAACACTTCAAAGCATGCCTAATCTTTTGAAGAGATTACAAAATGAGAAAAGCTTAACAATAATAAAGATAAGATCGGATCGAGTCTCGAATTTCTCAACAAAGTTATAAGAGAATATTGTGAACAAAATGGTGTACTACATCAACTTGCATTTCTTTGGTACACCTCAAAGAAAATGGGGTTCTTTGAGAAGAAGCGAGAACATTAAAGGAAGTTTGGAAGAACAATGATTTGTGAAGCATTGTTACCTGAAAGATATTGGGTTGAAGCGATGCAAATACAAACATGCTATACACAAAAGCAGAACTTGATGAAACAAGAAGTCTGTGAAGACACCTTATGAGGTTTGGAATGGAAGGAAACCTAACATATCCTATTTCCATCCATTTGGAAGCAAATGTTTTATCCTAAATCATAAGGTACATCTGAAAACATTCTAACCAAAATCAGATGAAGGAATTTTCTTGGGATACTCTTCAGTCAGCAGAGCATTCAGGGTACTGAACAAGAGGTCACTGAAACATGAAGAAACAATTCATGTTGTGTTTGATGAACCTAAGTTTACTGGTATGGAAGATGAAGATTGTGAACCTGCTGAAAATCAACAAGTCACCGATCCAGTTGTGTTGAAGTTCGGAAAGATTCAATGACTTAAAAGTTTCGATCATCGCCTCGCCAACACCTTCTTTGGTAGTGTTCTTGATGCAACAATCGAAGCAGCTTCAAGGATCCGAGAAGAAACAATTTCTTTGGACTATGACTACAGTGATGAAGAATTTCAAATATCTTGAGAAGAAGAAGTTGCTGAAGAACCTGCACAAGAACCTATCATGGAAGATATCCTTGGTGCTATGGTTGAGGAAGGACCTCCCCCTGCTGGGAGAGATATGAGTAAGGTAATGGTCATCAGCAGACAACGCATACTGTCTGAGTTGAGGCTCCTGTGATGGATCTACTGATAATGGAATGAGGAGTGGAGTGCCAGTTGAAATGTTCAATGAGTTGAGGACTGTAAGGCATGATATGCAACAGTTAAGGACACAACTGGACAGACAGGAACAGAGATTTGAAGAACTGATGAAGATGGTGAATGAAAACAGACAATCTATTGATACAGTTGCTTCAAATTCTACATCCACTCAAAATGCTGTCACTGATATGATGCTAGATGTGAGAGGCATCAAGGTTGGAAACATCGCAAAGATAAACTTCAAAGAACAACTTATTTCTATTCATCGAAAACTTGACAACCTTGCTGCAACATCTCGAACCCTCTCGAACTCTCTGTCACGCACAACAACCTCATCGTGCTCGACCCCAAACTCACCGAAAGGATCAGCAGATCGAGGAGACATTGCAATCCAGATTACTTATCTTGATACTAGAAATCGGATCTATGGAAGGTCAATTGCATAGAGTGATAGTATCACGAGAGGCTATTCATGGCCTTATATCCCGTTTTGTTGATGATGTCACTAAGGGGAAGAGGGCTAATCACCGCAAAGAAAGGAGGCTGCAAGACTCTTTGCACGTAAGAGATGGACAGATGATACAAATGCCTTCAGCAACTCGCACTGGCAGAGTCCAACTCATCGATGATCTGTTTAGATAAGACAAGAAAGAGTATTACAACAGAGGAGAGACCTTATCATGACATGGGATTTCATGAAGGTCTTAACTCTTTCTTGAGTTTGAAATTTTGGGAAGCAAGAGTCGAGTCCTAAGGGCAAGCAAATGTAGTAGAAGAAGTAGCGAGAGGTGATAAGGTGCTACCTATTACAAAAGCAAAGGACTCACTGGATGAATTCAAGGAGCTGTATATGAAGTTTGGATTCAGAGTGAATGAAATTAATCTTATCCTGCCTGAAGCTTGGAACGGGTGGAAACAAGTCAATCCCTACATTGATTTACACTGATTGAAAATGAATGGATGAGGAATATGATAGAACAGATCAGAGCCTATCAAGAACAAGCTGAGAAGGCTAGAAGAGAAAGAGAGAAGAGACAATAGATCAGCATACTTATTATTCTTTATCCTTGCTGCATCTAGTTTGTAATAACTGAACAATGTTTATAATGAGAATTGACTGAATTTGTTCTGTTTTTGTGTTTTATCTTTTTGCTTTGCTGATTAGGTGAGGGTAGTGGCATCATCACCAAAAAAGGGGGAAATTGTTGGACTTATTCCTCAGTTTTGATGATGAGTGCCATACTAGCTGTTATAGTGCAAAGGCAAAAAGATGTCTAGATTAAATGTATAGGTTTATTAGAGTTTGATTCATAAATAGGTTTGATCAAACAAGCACTCAGTAAAGTGGTCAGCCGACTTGTTTCAATGAGACTTGTCTCAGGTCGATGGGGGTAGATAGGTCGAGAGACTAGTCAGAAACTCTCCAAGAAGGCCAAGATCAAGGCCGAGGTTCAAAATCGATAAATGAAGGCTAAGGGATCAAACTTAGTAATTCAAGTCAAGGATATGGGATCGAATTTAGGCAAGTCTGTGATGACCTAAACGATTACATATACCTTATATGTAGAAGGTCTAAGTTCCATAAGTTGGATGATGTTTGGAACTTAGTTACAATTAAAATGATGTAATCTAACTACACAAATAAAAGTTAGATAGAAGTAATCAGCTGCATTGTATTTTATATACAGTTATATGATGATCAAGAGATCGATAAGTATCTCAAAGAGACTCATGAACCTCTTGATGTATTACCTCGATTAATTCAAGATTATCTTGGAAGATTACATGGATATAGGAATGACAGCCAACTACCTCTCGACTTATCAAGAAAATCAAAGGCTGAGATTAAAAAGACGTTGGGATGACTTTTATTTTTATCCATTGGATACAAGTCAAAGGGTGGGCCAGATCGCCTCATCAAAAAGGAATTACGATAGTGTCGATCCTATGAATAGAGGCAGAATCTGGATCGGATGGGACAAATACAAGGAACGGTCACATTTGAAATTCAAATACAAGTCACATGCATTCTTGCCTATAAATAGAAGACTTTCAACTCAAGAAAAGATGATGAATTTTTGGATAAACTTTAAGTGCTATTTCTGAGCTGAAAAACACCCTGCTGAACTTACTGAGCTTAAACCTACTGATCCAGAAGGATGAGATCACATTCAAGAAGGATGCCATATGTGATGCTTGTCATGATAGTCGAAGGTCCTGAGCCCCAGTTCTAGCCCGACTTAGACGATATCAATCTCCAAAGAGACTAAGTACCAAAGTCGTATTCAATCCGAGTTCAAGACAAAATCACTTCAACATCCCATGGCTCCTATCGAAATCTAAATAAAACAAGATGATAAACACTTAGGCCCAAGTTCTAGGACAACCTACAAGATATCAACCTCCGAAGAAGTTAAGTACCAAAATTGCAATCAAACCTAGTCTAAGCACAACATTATCAACATGTTTTCATATTTTTCATTTTTTTTTCGTTTCGTTCACGACCAAACACAAATTCGACTTTTAAACAATTTCCCCGGCAACGGCGCCATTTTGATGAGAGGATTTTTCACGATCCAAAACCAAACAATATTTATAATCCACGAAACTCATATACCGTGAAACCACTCTCTAACCGCCAAACACCGGGTCGATCGTAGTAGAATGGCAAAGAGTACGGGGTCGATCCCACGAGGAAATTCGAATACGAAACCTGTGTTAAAATCGGTGAACAAAGAGCACACCAACGGGACAAACGATCGAAGCTCATACTAAACTACGGCACGAAAAAGGGATTTAAAGCATGAACTAACAACAATAAGCAATCCCATCGACAAAAGATCGAAACAATCAAAGCAAAATCGAGAGAAAACAAATCGACAAAGGAAACTCACCAAATCGACATCGAAATACATTAGATCTGAAAGCCCATGTCCCAAATCGACAAAAGATCCAGTCTTTAATCCCTACCGTGACCCACGACGCGAAATCCACAAGCAATCGATCGAATACCGCGTTCGACGCTAACTACAAAAATCTAATCTAAAAGCATGGGCCCAAGCCTTGATCCGACTATTTAGATGTCAACCTGCATAACAGCCGCCGGAGCGGCTGGGTTGAGCACCTAAGCCGGCCTCGAGCTCAGTCCAGCCAAAAAGTGAGAGGAGTTGTGTTAAAATTCGACTATAGAAGCTCTTATATAGAGCAGCAAAAATGAGTTTGAGCTGGTGGGCCGACCAACTCGGCTCGTTTGACCCGTCTTCAGTAAATCATTAAAATCTCCCTGTGTGTAGCTCCGAATTGAACGATTCAAGATGCGTCGGAAAGCTCGTTTAATTCCCTACAACTTTCATGAAGACGACTTGACCAGAAAATGCTTCCTCGATGGGTCAAAATGCAGCTCAAAGGACCGGACTGGTGGAAACTGAACCTGCTGCTGCTGCTGCGATGTTTGAGGTGTTTTTATAGTCCAGGGCACTTGTCCGGACGGATAGGAAGGTTGTCCGTACGGACAGTTCTTCATTTTTTGAGTTTTTTCGCAACCAGAGAGTTGTCCGTACGGGACGAAACTCTTGTCCGTACGGACATATGCTCGCTTTTCCTGGCTGCGATGAAATCCTTCATAACTTCTTCATCCGAGCTCTGATTGGAGTGATTCAAGATGCGTTGGAAAGCTCTTTGAATTGTCTACAACTTTCATGAAGAAACCATGACCATAAAATGCCTCCATAATGGGTCAAAATGCTGATGAAGTGAACATATGGTGAGAGCAACAACTATTTCTCTTCCTTTTCATATTCTTTCTCCTTCCTTGGCTCATTCTTGCACCTTGATCACACTTATCATCATACTTCTCGCCTTCGGGCTCTCGAGACACCTAGTCCTGCATCCATATGAAAACAACAAGCAACGCATAACCCCGCAAACTACGGGTGCTCTGGAAACGAGTATAAAATGCTAAAATAAGGTCGAGTTTACGGAAAACCGACAGATCACTACCGCCGTGCAATAAAACCTCATTTAATACTCAAAATAGGGTCTAAACTCACCCGAAACATGCCGAAAATGTGATAATCGTGGGCTGAATCAGACATGCAAATGTACTTTGTAAAATTGGTTCCTATCACCACCCCACACTTAGCCTTTACTCGTCCTCGAGTAAATTAGGCGCTCAAACAATACCAAGGAATCAACTTTACGGTACATGCATGCATTTCAAAATATCGAGGTGAAAAGAACTTAGTTAAGTGAATGCATTACTTTGACTCTCTTGGATCATGACACGGAGTGAGTGTGTGTTGATCGACGCGACGACTTATGCTTAATACGATTTCGGGCTTGGAATACCGGACAAATGACTTTACACAATCCTCGCCTTCCTAGAATCTCCACTAATCGGGACTAACCAAGGTTAAACACGGTCCAAACAGGACTTGAATGGTTATAACGTTAGGCTCGGGAGGGGCTAACCGAAAGGATAATTTGGGAACTGGAAGAGAAAATACGAGTGAACCAAATCAACAAGTGTATCTCCTCCTTGCAACCACACAAATCAACACCAAACTCCTCCGATCATCAAACAAATCAAAACAACTTCCGAACTCAACATTATATGGACAAACAATACACGTCCACACAAGGCTTTCTTTGACTCAACACTTATTCACTTTATTCAAACTTTTATTTCACTTCTTTTTCTTTTCTTTTCACCTTTTTTTTTCATTTTTCTTTTTGCATTCTTTTTCTTTTTCAACTTTTCTTTCCTTTCTTCTTTGAACCAAAGGCCTTATAAAAAATAAAAAAAAATCACCCGAGCTCCTCCCCTTTTTATAGCTCTAAAACTGAGGAAACAACAACCCGACTCAAAGACAACATCTCCCCCCACCCCACACTTGCCTTGGCAAGTGTGGTTTAACAAGAGACTAAGTCCACTCGTAGGGTCAAATGAAGGGAATGTGACCAAAATAAGGCTCAAGGGTAGGTTTCTGACTAAGTTACGAAACGGCTAATAATGCGAATGGTGGTCAGACCATTCTATCAAGGCTGAGAGGGGCTACGAAGGTCAAACATTCGGCTCAGGCTTATTTGGCTAAAGTAGGTTAAAAAGAACGCCAAAACTGTCATCCCGTGCTCCTACCAAGGCCAATCCTTCTATTTCGCCTCGAAACTAGGGGTACAGGTGTGTAAAGTAATCGTGATAAGCATAACCGTCGTCAAACGTGTACTAAAAAGTGTTCCGTATCATGACAATATAGACTCACTGTGAAACATTCACAAAACTAAAGACCTTTCACCACTCAACTGTGAGAAACATGCATGTAACGTGGTGTTAAAATCTTGGAAAAATTTGAAAAACGGCCTAAAAATCGACTCGAAAACGAGTAAAAACCAAGTTTATCACATCACGGCATAATACTTTTAAGAACAAACGAATAAGCTAAGTCGTCCCCCCCCAAACTTAAGTGAAGCACCGTCCTCGGTGTGTGAACGAGGAGAAAAAGAAAGACTTAGCTTATGAGCCCGGCAAAACGGCGCGATCAAGTCCCGTAACGGTCGGTAAAGTAGTCCATCCCGAATCCCTAGTCATTGAAAAACATCCAAGAAATACATGCACGGGACATGGTCCGCGTGCCAAAGCATATAATATGGGGAGAATCCGGGGTGATAAAATAAACGACCTCGCCACGTCGTAAAACTTGAACAAGTATGTCACAAAGATAGTCAAATATGATTCAAACATCTAATAACAACCAATCACGCCCAAACGTGCCCAACACAAAATCTTAACCCAAGTCAAAACGTTGATATATCCGGACGGATGGGTATGTTTGTCCGTCCGGACAAGTGAATGCCAAGATCATTGTAAAAAACAGAGATCCATCCGGACGGATGGGTGTGTGTGACCGTCCGGACAAGGATAAAAACAGAGGAAAAGTGAATTTTAAGCATGAAGGCCCTCGATCATCCGGATTCAATCCTCAACACCAAAACACAAAGAAAAACGAATTCAAAACCAAAGAAAAACACAGAAATGATGGGTTGCCTCCCCAAGCGCTTTGTTTTACGTCGTTGGCTCGACAAAATGACTTATACAATGCCAAAATTTTCAAAGTTATACTATTGGCACAAGCGAGGAAAAGGTAGAAGTGCTTTGTTTAATGTCGTTAGCATCGACTTAATGGCACTAAACGGACTCATAACTCAAAAAGACTCAAAACAACAATTCAAATATTTTATTTCAAACAAGTATCACCAAAACCATCAACCAAAATCCGAACTCAAGAACATCAACAACTCAAGAAGAATACAAATAGCAAGCATCATGAAAACCGAGTTCGAATTTGTTTATTTATTTATTTTTGATTTTTTTCGAAATTTTTTTTTTCACAACACACACACACGATATTTTAAACCCCTAAAAAAAGTCATGATAGTCGAAGGTCCTGAGCCCCAGTTCTAGCCCGACTTAGACGATATCAATCTCCGAAGAGACTAAGTACCAAAGTCGTATTCAATCCGAGTTCAAGACAAAATCACTTCAACATCCCATGGCTCCTATCGAAATCTAAATAAAACAAGATGATAAACACTTAGGCCCAAGTTCTAGGACAACCTACAAGATATCAACCTCCGAAGAAGTTAAGTACCAAAATTGCAATCAAACCTAGTCTAAGCACAACATTATCAACATGTTTTCATATTTTTCATTTTTTTTTCGTTTCGTTCACGACCAAACACAAATTCGACTTTTAAACAATTTCCCCGGCAACGGCGCCATTTTGATGAGAGGATTTTTCACGATCCAAAAACCAAACAATATTTATAATCCACGAAACTCATATACCGTGAAACCACTCTCTAACCGCCAAACACCGGTCGATCGTAGTAGAATGGCAAAGAGTACGGGTCGATCCCACGAGGAAATTGGGTCGAATACTGAAACTCAATGTTAAAATCGGTGAACAAAGAGCACACCAACGGGACAAACGATCGAAGCTCATACTAAACTACGGCACGAAAAGGATTTAAAGCATGAACTAACAACAATAAGCAATCCCATCGACAAAAGATCGAAACAATCAAAGCAAAATCGAGAAAACAAATCGACAAAGGAAACTCACCAAATCGACATTGAAATACATTAGATCCGGAAGCCCATGTCCCAAATCGACAAAAGATCCAGGGCTTTAATCCCTACCGTGACCCACGACGCGAAATCCACAAGCAATCGATCGAATACGCGTTCGACGCTAACTACAAAAATCTAATCTAAAAGCATGGGCCCAAGCCTTGATCCGACTATTTAGATGTCAACTTTGCATAACAACCGCCGGAGCGGCCGGGTTGAGCACCTAAGCCGCCTCGAGCTCACCCAGCCAAAAAGTGAGAGGAGTTGTGTTAAAATTCGACTATAGAAGCTCTTATATAGAGCAAAAAAATGAGTTTGAGCCGGTGGGCCGACCAACTCGGCTCGTTTGACCCGCCTTTCAGTAAATCATTAAAATCTCCCCGTGTAGCTCCGAATTGAACGATTCAAGATGCGTCGGAAAGCTCGTTTAATTCCCTACAACTTTCATGAAGACGACTTGACCAGAAAATGCTTCCTCAATGGGTCAAAATGCAGCTCAAAGGACCGGACTGGTGGAAACTGAACCTGCTGCTGCTGCTGCGATGTTTGAGGTGTTTTTATAGTCCAGGGCACTTGTCCGGACGGATAGGAAGGTTGTCCGTACGGACAGTTCTTCATTTTTTGAGTTTTTTCGCAACCAGAGAGTTGTCCGTACGGACAGAAACTCTTGTCCGTACGGACATATGCTCTGTTTTTCTGGGCTGCAGTAAATCCTTCATAACTTCTTCATCCGAGCTCTGATTGGAGTGATTCAAGATGCGTTGGAAAGCTCTTTGAATTGTCTACAACTTTCATGAAGAAACCATGACCATAAAATGCCTCCATAATGGGTCAAAATGCTGATGAAGTGAACATATGGTGAGAGCAACAACTATTTCTCTTCCTTTTCATATTCTTTCTCCTTCCTTGGCTCATTCTTGCACCTTGATCACACTTATCATCATACTTCTCGCCTTTCAGGCTCTCGAGACACCCTAGTCCTGCATCCATATGAAAACAACAAGCAAACGCATAACCCCGCAAACTATGGGTGCTCGGGAAAAACGAGTATAAAATGCTAAAATAAGGTCGAGTTTACGGAAAACCGACAGTCACTCGCCGTGCAATAAAACCTCATTTAATACTCAAAATAGGGTCTAAACTCACCCGAAACATGCCAGAAATGTGATAATCGTGGGCTGAAATGTACATAAATGTACTGTAAAGTTGGTTCCTATCACATATCTTTTCAGCCCCTCTCTAACCAATGTGAGACATTGTCACATTGAGTTTGTCTCTAAAACAATTGAATGCATTCACAGATAATGCTTTGGTAAAACAGTCAGCTATTTGATCTTGTGAAGGTATATGACACACTGCAACCTCCTTGTTAGACACTTGATTTCTGATGTAGTGAACATCAACTTCTATATGCTTTGTTCTTGCATGATACACAGGGTTTTGTGCTAGGGAATTTTCCCCTGTGTTGTCACACCAGAGAGTTGGAACACCAGCCAGTTTGAACTTCATTTCTCCAAGAAGCTGTGTGATCCACTTAACCTCAGCAGCTAGATTAGCCAAAGCTCTGTATTCTGACTCACAACTTGATCTGGACATTACATCTTGCTTCTTTGAACTCCATGATACCAAACACTTTCCCAGATATACACAATATCCTCCAATGATTTTTCACACAATGGGACAATTCAAGAAAGCATTGTTGATATCAATTTGATTAATAGGCCAGTTCATTGACACAGCTATGGCCAAGATGATTCTAATGGTAGAAGACTTTGCCACAGGACTGAATGTCTCTGTGAAGTCAATGCCATAGTGTTGACTGTAACCTTTAGCAACTAATCTTGCCTTGTGCTTTAGAATTGTGCCATCTGGTCTGACTTTTAGTTTAAACACCCACTTACTGCCAACTATATTCTGTCCAGGGCTTGGTTGAACTAGATCCCATGTGTGATTGTTCATAAGGGCTTTATATTCTTCTCATCATTGCCTCGCCTTCAATCAATTTTCTAATGCCTCGATACATTAGTTGGTTCAGTAGGGAAAGATGCCAAACTAGTGACTGCAGCTGAATAAAGTTAGGTTTGAAAATGCCACTTTTAGACCTAGTTTGCATATGGTGAGGTTGAAACTGTGCAGGCTGTGGTGGTGGTGATGGGGATTGAGGTTGTGGAGATAGTGATTGTTGTTGAGGAAATGAAGGCAATTGTGACTGTGGTGATGGTGATTGTTGTGTTTGTGGTGATGATGGTGATTGTTGTGTGTGTATAGATGATGATGACTGTGATTGTGGAGTTAGGGTTAATGAAATTTGACTCTTACTAGATGAGGTGAGTAAATCAGTAGATTCAGGTGTTGTTGGTGTTGTAGCAACATGCAGGGCGAAGATCGGTTCTTCTCTCATGGTCTGCATCTCAGATCGTTTTGTGGTTGCCCTCCGGATGAGGCGACCAAACCAGGGAAGGATAGAGGAAGAGGATGATTCAAATAGAACCCGTCTCTACTAGGACCTTGTGCAAAACCTTCTGAGAAGGGGAATTGGAGTTCATTAAAGACAACACTGTTAGAGATATAGATTCTACCAGTGGAATCCAGGCATTTGTAGCCTTTGTGTATGGGACTTAGGCCTAAATTGACACACTTGATGGTGTGATATTGAAATTTAGTGTTTTGGAAAGGCCTAAGATGGGGTAGGCGAAGGTGCATCCAAAGGTTTTAAACCTAGTGTAGTTGGGTTTGACATGGAAGAGACATTCATAAGGGGATTTCATTTTGAGGACAGGAGTAGGAAGGGCATTAATAAGAGTGACAGCCATTTGAAAACTATGCCACCAGAAAGATAGGGGCATGGATGCTTGAGCAAGAAGAGTAAGGCCAAGTTCAACTATGTGTCTATGCTTTCTTTCCGCCCTGCCATTTTGAGCATGGTCATGAGGACAAGGATGCCTAAATTGAATGCCTTGGGAGTCTAGAACAGCCTGAAGTGGTCTGTATTCTCCACCCCAGTCAGATTGGACACATTTAATAGCAGAAGAGAACTGAGCTTTGATCATAGTCTGGAACATGGTGAAAGTGGATAGAGCTTCAGATTTAGTTTTAAGAGGATAGATCCAAGTGAATCTAGTGCGATCATCAATAAAGTGAATATAGTATAGGTGACCTTCTGTGGATTTTATAGGAGCAGGACCCCAAAGATCAGTGTGAACAAGATCAAAAGGTGCAGTGGCATGGGAGCTAGAAGCAAAATGGGGCAAAACATGAGATTTTCCAAACTGACAAGCATCACAAAACTCAAGATTCTCATTAATTTTCAAAGAGGGATTACAATCTTTCAAGACATGATTCAAAATACTACTAGAGGGGTGGCCAAGTCTCCTATGCCACACATTAGGATTCTGACTAACATTGACATACTTAATAAACTTAGACTGAACTTTAGGTTGAACTTGACTGAGATGAACAGCTCTGGATTTGGAGTGAAGGGAGATTTGGGGTGTCTTAGCATCCAGATTGGCTATCTGATAGAGACCATCCTTGAGATGCCCCTTGAGAAGAACTGTCCCTGTTGCTTTGTCCTTGACAAGACAGAAATTAGAGTTAAACTCAACAAAGATATCATTGTCAGAAACAAGTTTAGATAAACTGATCAGATTTCTGGTAATTTGAGGAACATGAAGAATATCAGTGAGGTGCAATGGAGTGAGGGATGTGTACAAAACATTGTGACCAGTGTGTGCAATCACTAGATTTTCACCATTACCTATTGTCAATGTATCATTACCATTGTAGGATGAAGCCAGATTGAGATTAGCCAAATCAGAGGTCACATGGTTTATGGCACCACTGTCTAGGTACCAAGCATGATCAGCCACAGAACTTGGTGTAGCAACAAATGCAGAGGTCCTGTCTAGGTCTAGCTTGTTGTTGCACATCCACAAAGTTGAAAATCATCTCAAATCTATGCCAACAAATTCCAACTGTGTGTCCACTTTTCCCACACAGTTGACACACCACCCTTGGGGTATTTCCAGGAGTTCCAGACTGAGAGTTTGCAGGACTTTGTGATCTACCACCACTTCTGCCCCTGCCTCTACTATTTCTACCACCTCTTCCCCTGTAGGAGTTTTGACCAGAAGCAGGGGGCCTATGTCCGCACTCCACTGTGTAGGCAGCTATATTTGCTGTGGCATGCTACTGAGACAAATTTACTTGAGCAGTAGGATTAAACCTGGCCAGTAGTCTCTCATGAGTAATTAGCTGTGATTGAACTTCCTGCCAATTTAGAGAGCCAATTCTGGCAGTAATGTTGACAATAGCTGCCTCATAGTCCCTATCTAAACCACCAAGTGTAGCTAGGATTAATTCAGACTTAGAAATCGGATATCCAGCAGCAGTTAACTTATCACTATAAGACTTCATCATGGCCAGATAATCAGCCATGGATTTGCTACCTTTTTCTGCCTTAGTTAGGGCTGATTTGTACTCCAACATACGTGCCTCAGACTGATTATTAAATAACAACTCTAAGGTAGACCAAACTTCATGAGCGATAGAGAACGACCAATTACCTCGGTGGATCGCTTGTTCACCATGATCCAAGAAGCCAACCCATTAGAAGTGAATCAATAGAGTCCCATTCTTCTCATCGCCGCTTCATTCATCGTATCAAACTCCGGAGGTCTTGGTGTTGTGCCAAGAAGATGACCATCAAGTTTGTGTCCTTTAACAATCGGCAAGATTGTTGATCGGGGTCAATCAGGTTATAATATACTTGACCACCATAAACCAATACTAGCAAGAGGACTAGGCCCATCGTAGTATAGCTATAGTGAATCAAGGTCGATCCCACAGGGAACCAATTGTGGATCATCTTATATACAAACAATTAATTAAACATGTCAAGGACATAGAGGCGGTCTACGACCAACATAAAACAAGAAAGTAAAGACACGACTCGACACAACGTAATTAACCTCCCCAATTATAGTCTTTATCGCTTGGACCTTGATAATTTATATAATAAACCGAACTTATTAACTGTCAATCCGCTTTGTATCTATCTTAGATTGGCTCACGGGAGTCATCCTCTTTAACTTGACTTAGCACCGGTAGTCACTGATCAACGTGATATTGTTACGTGACTTCGCTTTTGGTGCCTCCATCTCATATAACTCACACGCTACGACTCTAAGGATGCCGATATTAATCGTACACCTCGTCCAGGCAACATTCCTATGGTTAGCGTATTTCCTAAACGATCGCATCGATCTACATCCTATTAACAATTACCTTGCGGTATCATGTTAATCTACGATTTACGATAACTAGGTGAGCTCAATTCCCAAATACAAAACCTACCTAGATCTCATTGAAAGTCCCGGAAGATCATTCATGAGCCAACCTAGAGCCCTATATTGGTATTTCCTAATCGTGACGCTAATTAAAACAGACGAGCAACGAGCCGTAGCCATACCTACGAGATGATAAATTTTATTAAGTTAACCTAACCATAAAGACGTGGCTATTTAACGGATAAAATAGGGCTCGGTCGACCGAATAGGTGGGCTCGGTCGACCGAGTGAACTCATTCGGTCACCCGAATCAATTTCGCCCCCAGATACATCCACTGAGCGTATCTCTCAAATGTTTCATCATACAAAAATGCAGTTAAATAGCAATTCGTAAAGCATTCATATAAACTAACATAGATACGCATTAATTAAACAATACCGATTCATACATAGACACTAAGTAGAGGACGTAGGGTGTGTGATCCTCATAGACAAGGCATCGCCACCTCCCTAACGTCATAGCCTAGATCTACATCATCTAGCCATGAATAATCAACTCAAATGATAAATCATAATTGGGGGGGGATTAATTACGGAAAATAAAGAAGACAGAAAATATAAAGGCTTACATATTGAAGACCTTAAATTGTTGGAAACCCTCAAATTATTCTACATTGTATCAAAGCTAAGAAAGAATGAAGGGATTGTATGTATGTCTAAGGTGTGAATTACAATTCTCGTAGCTGCTTGCTTATATAGAGGTTTTTGCCGACTTAGGGTGGTTCTAGAAGATAAGCACGATATAAGCCGGAAACCGACCCAAACCTAAGGCTCGGTCAACCAAGAGCAGCACTCGGTCGACCGAAGCTATAGGCTCGGTCGATCGAACCTAAGTTTGCATGTTTAACACGCTTTCTTCGTCTAGCTTGTTCCCATCGCGACGCTTGCATGTTGATCCGATTAATCTTCCACTTAATGCTCCGATTTTCTTCCTTCCTTATCTTGAGATAATTGATTGAATGACATTAATCCTCTCGATTTGTTGTGATCTGCAAAATCAATAATTATCGCACAATAAATCGGCTTTAAATAATAAAACAATAAATACCAAATATCATATTAATAATCACTTAACATTAAATAATAAATATAAACGAGTGATTTAATATGAAATATATATTATTTGTCTCGATTTAAGGATAATGTTGATGACATCTACGGGTATAATTTGACCGTCATCAACTACTCCCCACTTAGACTTTGATCGTCCCAACAAAGCATCAATAAGTCATTCCTCAAGACAACATTTTCCATGGTCGAATCATACTTACGCAAGAAACTCAAGTCAACTCATACTAGTCATGCTCATAAGATATCCATTATTCACTACTTACTATGAATCAAGTGATGTGTGCATGTGCATTTAGTTTTATATATTCGTGGCAAGATTAGAGTTTATCTTGACTTCAGTAATCTCAACCTACCAACATCAAGATTCATACTTCTTATGCCTCGCAATGGTTAGAGAAACTAGAGCAATAAGCAAGAGCGTATCTATAGGGATTTTGGACTTGGAGACCGAGTACTACTCAAAGCCTCTTAAAGAGTTGAATATTCTTTTCATATCTTCATATTTTTCAAATACTACTAATCTCAAGGAAGAAAACTTTTAGAGTATCCCCTATCTTAGATCATGTATAGCATCGAATATTACCACAAGCGCGGGGCTACTTTGGTAATGTTACTACAAGCCCAGTGTTTTAACGCATTGTCAAATACAGGTATGTCTCAAGCTTATTACTCCGCTTTTGTTGGCAAGAATATCGAATACATCAATGAGATAGATATTGACACTAAGTTTACATAACCAATCATCTATGCAATGTACACAATATTAAATGATTATTATGATTCGTATGCGGTAAACTCGATTCATAGATTGAGTAATCGAATAATAAATAACTACTCGCAAAAACGGGCATGAATATCCTTAAATTTACTCAACATAAGTATAAAATGATCACGTACTCATGAAACTTGGTTCCTTTCCTTTCAATTCTTAGCTAGGAACTCACAATTCTAAGGGTACGAGATAAATAATATGGTATTTATTCAATTTTTTCAATTTTGTACCGTTACATTCAATTTTCAATTATAACATAACATGGCTAAGTCTCCTACCCCCACTTAAACATGGCATTGTCCTCAATGACAAAAATAAATGAGAATTTAAGAAAAGACTTAGCTCTGAAACGGCTCTCAAGTAAAGGAACAATATCGAGTAAATGTCAAGACGTTGTGGAGAAGCAAGTGAAAACTCAGATAAGCGCACAAACTCCACGAAACCGTTAATAACACCATGTCTATGGAAGTTATAGAATAATGTGGCGATAATTAGGTATGAATACCGAAAAACATTTTAAGCCACTCTATTTTATACAACCAAAGACAAAGGAAACCAAAAAGAAAAATACTAAATAGAAAGAAAAATAAACAAGCAACTAAAGATGGTAGTCGTCATCTAAAAACCGGGTGGATAAGACAAAGATCAAAAAGCATAACACCATGTGGGAAAACACGAGGTGGGTAGGCTCACTATGTATTCATTCCAAAGATAAAAGAGAAACTTGGTAAGGTATAACAGATGCAATGCGACCTATTGGCTAAAGATAAAATCAAATACTTAGCGCAGAAAACTTCTCGCTTGCATTGGATATCAACAACTTAGGAGATGTAGCTACTCCTAAAATTACTAATAACCCAATGTATCACGTAAAAGTCATAACCGTCATCAACAAGGTCCGATCGGTGGGATAGCGTAGAACAAAACTCATCATCTAGAAATGACGGAACAAAGGCGGAAGAGTGTGAAATTTAAAACTTCCGGTAGAAAGATAAGTTGTACTTTGATTGAACCAAGAACCTTTAAAATCTAGATAGGGGTGAGCTACACTTCCCCAACTAGGATCATGAAAATCAAAATGATAAAAATAATCATTAAAGCTTAGCAATATTTCAAATTCCATAACACATGTGGTATTGTGTAAACAAAATGGAGGTTGAGAGTATGATGGGTTTAGAAAAAGATACACATAAGGTTGGGAAGAAAAGATAAAGGGTGGGTAAGAAATTGTGTTTATGGGTGGGTTGAAAATGGTTAAGGCATTGAGATTGGGTGTGAGAGTGAAACGGATGGAAAGAAAGAGAGGCGATGAAAGAATGGTTAGAAATGTGAACTTTTGGGGTAGATTGGTGAGAGGATTGAAAAGTTTGAAGGTGAAAAAATGTAAAGGGAAAGATAAGGATAATTGCAGAATGAATTGCACACCATTTTGGATTTTTACTTGGATCACCTTTCTAAAAGGTTTTAGAAGTTGACCAAAATTGTTCTTGTTCACACCAATCGTTCTCTGTTACATTTTCAGTAATTCTCAAGCTCTCTTAATGCTTCCATCTTAAGATTGATTGCTAAATTTCCTTTTCTTTAGCAATTTCTCGACTCTCCTAAGAAACTCTAATTCACGTGGCCTATATTGAGTAAAAAAGTTTTGCACATCCTTAGCCTAATGGCCATCGGAACATGGCAAAATAAAAAACCTCAACATATGTCACGTTACTCTTATTTGACTCAAAGAAAACAAAACCTATAATCCTAAAAAGAAATCCTAAGGGTTTTAAAGAAGTAGTTCTGAGTTTAAAGTCCTCAGCTCGACGTTCCAAAAAAATTATCCTTGTCAATTATCATTCTTGGATCGCCAGACTTTGACCCTCTGAGCACTATTAGAGGTGGCTTGTCGCTTTTGCGGATTAATACCCTTCCCTTGGTTGTGAGACCTAGGAAACAACATTTATCCATACCAATTATCCAAAGCTCTTACCTCGGCTCTCGTTTTAGGAATTAGTGAATTCTAAGAAACTCGGCTAAAATTACGGTTTTTTTGGCCTTGACAATAAAAAACAATGAATCAAAGTACTCGAATAAGGTCGGGTTATGTAGGCAAGCCTATGCCGTCTTATTCGTTGGAACATATGTGACATTCAGGCCAATCCGTCAAGATAAGCCCCGTTTAGCCCGAAGGCTTATCGGCTATGCTAAGTCTTGTCGAAATGTCAGTAACGCATATCACACGTGGAGGGAGTTGATTGAGCCAAAGCTCGCTTTGAACTCGCCACCATGGTTAAACCATTTCCGAACCTATGTACAAAGATTCTTCGATTTCTAAATTGTCACCCAAAGCGTAATCTCGCTTTTTTTTTAAGGTGGGTTCACCGAGAAGCCATCACCATAAACATCAACGAAAGCCGAAGATTGTGTTCTCTCAAAACTCAACGTCTTCTTTAGATTGTGAATGCTTAAACTACACAATTTGTTGCTCCCATGGCCAGTAGAAGCAATCTCATGCATAGGACAAAGAGATTTTAACAGAACTATGAGGAACTCTTTATTCACTGCTTCCTTTCAACGACTACATGTTTCCTTACACCCTCTAGATGAGACAGATATGGGGCAAAACCTTCGACACTAATAAAATTAATCTTACAAACCAACTCCGGCTACGATTTATACTAAGGTTTATGTATAGGCTAACTTATGCTCAAAAACCAAAAGGTAGTAAAACATAAGCAAAAAAGGTAGTACTTTGCCTTCAACATTGTACCACGAAGAATTTAAGCCTTTAAAATTTTTTCGGAGCCATCTTGGTGCTGTAAAGGTATTGCTTCCATTGCTTTTCCCATTTTAGATTCGTAGCTCCACATGTTTGCTGGGTTATTTTCTCAGCGCCCTTGAAAAATTACTCGACTCATTATTGCTTCCCTGGTTTCGCAAACGGAAGAAAAACAAAACAGACCGTGGGATCGATTTTAACATGGTTTCCCATGTCGCTATCGGACCTCCACGGATTAAACATACGAGGATAAACAGACACGCCTTGAAATTCCGGACTCGAAACACAAATCGAAACCGAGTAAACAGAGCGAACAAGAACAAAACAAAACAAAACAAAAATTCTAAATTCTCGGTCGACCGAATGAGGTCTCTCGGTCGACCGAATAATTTTTTTTTTTTTTTAATTTTATTTTAAGAATCTGGAATTTTCAGACAGAGCAGACAACCAGAGGGACTCAAAAACGCGTAAAAGCAGACTTCTAAAACAGAAAAACTTGACATGAATAAGAAAATTATTTATATATAAAATTGACCGTTGGTTCCCCGGCAACGGCGCCAAAAACTTGATCGGGGTCAATCAGGTTATAATATACTTGACCACCATAAACCAATACTAGCAAGAGGACTAGGCCCATCGTAGTATAGCTATAGTGAATCAAGGTCGATCCCACAGGGAACCAATTGTGGATCATCTTATATACAAACAATTAATTAAACATGTCAAGGACATAGAGGCGGTCTACGACCAACATAAAACAAGAAAAGTAAAGACACGACTCGACACAACGTAATTAACCTCCCCAATTATAGTCTTTATCGTTTGGACCTAGATAATTTATATAATAAATTGAACTTATTAACTGTCAATCCGTTTGTATCTATCTTAGATTGGCTACGGGAGTCATCCTCTTTAACTTGACTTAGCACCGGTAGGTCACTAGATCACTGTGATATTGTTACGTGACTTCGCCTTTTGGTGCCTCCATCTCATATAACTCACACGCTTACGACTCTAAGGATGCCGATATTAATCGTACACCTCGTCCCAGCAACATTCCTATGGTTAGGTGTACTTCTAAACGATCGCATCGATCTACATCCTATTAACAATTACACGCGACGGTATCATGTTAATCTACGATTTACGTATAACTAGGTGAGCTCAATTCCCAAATACAAAACCTACCTAGATCTCATTGAAAGTCCCGAAGATCATTCATGAGCCAACCTAGGAGCCCTATATTGGTATTTCCTAATCGTGCGCTAATTAAAACAGACGAGCAACGTGGCCGTAGCCATACCTCTTGAGATAAATTTTATTAAGTTAACCTAACCATAAAGACGTGGCTATTTAACGGATAAAATAGGGGCTCGGTCGACCGAATAGGTGGGCTCGGTCGACCGAGTGAACTCATTCGGTCACCCGAATCAATTTCGTCCCAGTTACATCCCCGAACGTATCTCTCAAATGTTTCATCATACACAACAGATTAAATAGCAATTCGTAAAGCATTCATATAAACTAACATAGATACGCATTAATTAAACAATACCGATTCATACATAGACACTAAGTAGAGGGGGCGTAGGGTGTGTGATCCTCATAGACAAGGCATCGCCACCTCCCTAACGTCATAGCCTAGATCTACATCATCTAGCCATGAATAATCAACTCAAATGATAAATCATAATTGGGGGGGATTAATTACGGAAAATAAAGAAGACAGAAAATATAAAGGCTTACATATTGAAGCCCTTAAATTGCTTTGAAACCCTCAAATTATTCTACATTGTATCAAAGCTAAGAAAGAATGAAGGGATTGTATGTATGTCTAAGGTGTGAATTACAATTCTCGTAGCTGCTTGCTTATATAGAGGTTTTTGCCGACTTAGGGTGGTTCTAGAAGATAAGCACGATATAAGCCGGAAACCGACCCAAACCTAAGGCTCGGTCAACCAAGAGTCGCACTCGGTCGATCAAGCTATAGGCTCGGCCGACCGAACCTAAGTTTGCATGTTTAACACGCTTTCTTAAATCTAGCTTGTTCCCCATCTGCACGCTTGCATGTTGATCCGATTAATCTTCCACTTAATGCTCCGATTTTCTTCCTTCCTTATCTTGAGATAATTGATTGAATGACATTAATCCTCTCGATTTGTTGTGATCTGCAAAATCAATAATTATCGCACAATAAATCGGCTTTAAATAATAAAAACAGCTAAATACCAAATATCATATTAATAATCACTTAACATTAAATAATAAATATAAACGAGTGATTTAATATGAAATATATATTATTTGTCTCGATTTAAGGATAATGTTGATGACATCTATGGGTATAATTTGACCGTCATCAATTGTGTAACGCTGCAATGAATGAAACTGTACCACAGGCCATTTTCCGGCTGCAATGAATGAAACTGTTTTGTCGCTTATTCCGAAGTGTGATTTGCCCCCGTCTCCAGCTCATTTCCGCCTTATTGCTCTCTCTAATGTGGTTATTAAATTACTCAACAAAATTATTGCGAATAGGCTACGCCTGCTGATTGATAAACTCATCGATAATTCCCAGACGGCTTTTATTCCAAAAAGAGGAAGTACATGCAATATTATTATTGTCCAGGAAGCTTTTCACACTTTCAGGAAAAAACAAGGTAAAAAAGGCTTTATGCTAGTCAAACGCAAAATACACGTACTTGCACATTTCCATTGAAGATGCTTGATACTTTCACATTTCCATGCCAAATCCACGATACTTGCACATTCAACGATACTCGCACATTTCCATAGAAAATCCATAATACTTGCACATTTCCATAGAAAATCCTTGATGCTTGCACGTATCAAAGCAAATACACGATAGTTGCATATTACCACATAAAATCCATGATACTGGCACATTTCCACCCAAAATACACAATACTTGTACATTTCCATTGAAAATACACTATACTTGCACATTTCCATAGAAAATCCACCATACTAGCACATTTCCACGGGAAATCCACGATACTTGCGCATTTTCTGTCGCCCTTATTATGCATGGTTTGAAATCAACTTCCCTGTCTGTCCTATGGAATGGAACGAAGCTGGATCCAATCATCCCAGAAAGAGGCTTGCGGCAAGGGGATCCTTCTGCACTGTATTTATTTGTTCTCTGCATGGAAATTTTGAGCCAGAAAATTGAGGAAGCAGTTGTGAATGGTATATGGAAGCCAATTCGCCTTAGCCATAAAGCTACTCCGCTATCCCACTTATTTTTTGCTGATGATCTGATTCTTTTTTGGGAGGCAACAGAGAATCAAGCTGTCGCTATGGAAAATATTTTGGCAGAGTTTTGCGCAATTTCAGGGCAGAAGATCAGCATACACAAATCTTCGTTTCTTGTTTCAGGCAATGTGAACACGCAACTGATGCAATTGATTGGTTAGAAATTGAAGATGCAACACACTTCTGATATGGGTAAATATTTAGGGGTCCCATTGATTCATTCTCGTACCAAAAAGAAGACGTATGGCTTCCTGCTTGATAAAATGCGAAAGAAGTTTGCATCGTGGAAAACCAAAACTCTCTCCAAGGCGGGTAAGTCCATTTTGATCAATACATCTCTCTCTACGCTTCCTTACTACACGATGCAAACAGTCAAAATTCCAAAGGGAATTGTGGATGAGATAGAAAAGTTATGGCGGCAGTTTTTTTGGGACGAGTTAGATGGCAATAGACATTGTCATTACATATCGTGGCATAACATTTGTAAGCGTAAGGAGATGGGTGGCTTAAATCTTAAACGTCTTGAGGAAATGAATTTCGATTTTTTAGGCAAATTGGTGTGGCAACTACTTACGGATGATCGAACCCCATGGGTCACTATTTTGATTGAGAAATACGGGAATCATTTTGATAGAGCAAAGCCCAGCGTTTCATTTTTGTGGAGAAACATTTGTGCCACTGCTAAGGTCCTTGAACCGGGACTTACGGTAGAAATCGAAGATATTAAGTGGACTCCCGCGGCTGATGGTAAGTATTCAGTGCGGAGCGCTTATGACTATCAATTAGAAAATCAGAATGTCCTTCAGAATGATATGGATTGGAACCGCATATGGAGTCTTAAAGGCCCACAGAGATATAACTTCCTCCTATGGCAAATTTGCCACGATGGCTTGATGGTAAACAGTTTCTTGGCTCATCGCCAAATTGCTAGCTCCCCAATTTGCTACATTTGTCATCAACAGGAAGAAACCCAACTCCATGCTTTGCGTGATTGCAAATGGCCACAACGCATTTGGAAACAAGTCGTCCACCCTACCTTTGGGAGACTTTCTTTTCTTCTTCAAGCATCCAAGATTGGGTCCTGAGACAACTTGGCACACGTGACGAGATCCTCACCGACAGCGGACATTAGCCTTATCTTTTGGAGAGATTGTGTATGAGATTTGGTTGAGAGAAACAAAAGTGTTCATTCTCCCGATTGTGTTCGCCCACCAACTCACGTTTTCCTTTCAAAGCTATCAAACGGTCTAAAATTTACGACTAGCTTGGACATTGATGTAGAATAATCTCCTTTGCTTTGCTTGATTGGTCAGTAAATCGTTCCACTTGTGAACTGTTATTATACTTATTTGGAATAAAAAGATTTTAAAAAAAAAAAAAAAGCTTTAGTTGGGTAAAAAAAGTTTAAGAATAGCCTATCCAGGTAATTATCCCTTTTTGTCATCTGCTATTTTATTTTATTTTTTTTCTCTTCTTTTATCTATATATACTAGTGTTGTTACCCTTGCAAGGCACGGGCTGGCTACGACTAATCTATTGTTGTGACAGTGTATTTTTTAAGTCGTTTGTGGAAAAATTAAATATCATAGGATATTTGATGTGCATCATGATAGAAAACGATAGATTCAGATTACCTGAATAAGCGGAAGCGGAAGAAATCAACAGGACCGTTCCTACTTCCATTGTTATTCGACTCCGTCTCAGTTTGCCGCCAGGATCCAAACCCTAGAACAGAAAAGAAGAACTCCATATGCACAGGTGGCATATGGTGCTATTATGTCTTCTGGTCTATGCCTATTTTCTGTATGATCACCAAACGATGGTACACAGGCAGTCTATATATAGGCAAGACTAGGGACCTAAAGCATTATGGAATATTCCGGAATGAAAACCCTAACCATCATAGGATTTTCCATAATACCCTTAATTAGATAATAAACCAATAATTTATTTACCAACATAATTATTAATAACTTAAGGGCCACATATAATTATCTTTTACTAAATGATAATTCTTACATTCTCCCACTTGGCCCGAAAAGTTATGTCGGCACATTATTAATGAGTGACAACGAATTTGCATGCTCAAAATGTCACTCTTTTGGTTTATTAACACAACTTCAACCGATCAATACTAACACAAGAACTATGGCGGTTATGCTCAATAAAAACAAACACTCCCTTCCAAAATTACAATGTGCAATATCAACCAGCCAAGTAAACATTTTATGAACGAACTAATCAAAATGTCATTCCGGTCCCTGAATCCAAATGGATTCACTCATACATGAACTCGGTGCACTTTCATGTAATTGCTACATCACTATGATGTCTATTTTGACAAATTTCGAGAGAATTCAGACGAAGCATCTTTATGTGTCAATAAGTCAAATATGAGTACAATATGATTGTGAGATAACATAAGCCGGCAAAATACACAATCTATATTCTCATATTATTCCACATACTTGACACTCGTCTTATAGCTAGCTTACCTCTGACAACGTGTCCCATAAATGTCGATTTGCTAATTTCATCATCAGAATCATTCCTCATATGAGTGAGGATGCGATGTGTCAAAATTTTGGCCAGAAGCAGCATCGACCAACAACCATAGGCCAAAACTCATAAAGCCTGTGTCTTAACTACACAAAATTTTCGGTTATTAAAAATGAGCTACTCTAATCAATACACAAGTTCACCTTTAAAGGTAGTTGATGCAAGCTTAACGAGATCTTGACATAGATGATCTCATTGAACCTCTTATATCGATATGAGATTCGCCAAAATCATACAACATATACTTTAAAGGAAACTATTTATCATAAGTATAGCTCTAACAAAATATGGTTAATACTCCCACTGGTCGAAAACATCATTACAATGTAAACCAGTATAACAAATCAGAAGCTTATAAAATCCATATAAATACTTGCTAACCGAAAACAATTATTCAAAGTGCTTTTGTTCTCCAACACATGTTGTGTACATTTCAGTTAGTTAATCACACAAATGACAACCACTATAATGGTTAAATAAACCATATTTCTATCATGAGCTACAATCAACAAAACGGGCACAAAATTCTTCAGTAACTGTATAGAAGAATTGATAATCTTAAGTGCCTTATAGAGAAAATTCTCAACAACAAATCTAGCATTATTTTGCTCATCATAACAAGAATGAGTTCCCAAGTGATTTATTCAATCATCAATATGGAACTCTATAATGAATAACAAAAGACTAATACAAACATGAATTTTCTCAGGATGTAACAATGCTCATAATATAATAATGTTCATAAGAACTAATTCATCCAACCAATTGTCAGATAGATTAATGCACACAACTCAAATAGAATCAGGTTTTAATAATCGAGAAATTTACTCTCACTGTTTTACGTAATTAGTGGTTTGTAAATGAGTAGATACCATATGTGATTGTCCTCAACATGTGATCAATCTATAATTGACTCTCTTAATATGAAGTATAACATATTCCATTTAGAATCAATTAAGCTTCTTCAATGAAATGCAGAATGATGCAATTCACCTTATTATTAATCACTTAGAACAATCACTCTCACTCAATTAGCATTTCCCAAAATCCTTATGGTTTCTAACTTCACATTATGTTAGAATATGTGATCAAGCTCTTCTGATTCCAATGAATCTATCAAAATATCTATTTGCATATGAACACTTCATTTGACCAAAATTACATATCAAGAATCATAAACTCTAGTCACACCAAGGTCAAATCCGAATGTGTAATGTTTCAGCATGATTCTTTCCACAACATAATGTTGTCAAAATGACAACCTTGAAGAGAATCTAACAATATTACACAATGTTCAAATAGATTTAACTCCTTAGGATACTAATAATTGTCATTTCGACGGGATTCTCCCACTCAATCACACGATAGTACAAACAAGTGTGATTGGATCATTCAAGGAGAAAATGACATATATTTCTCTCCATAAATGTCTTTCGTTTTATACTATCATAAATAGTACACAATCCTCAAGTATAAAAGCTTTGTGAACAATATAAGCTTTAATAAGGATAAGAAGCCACAATAATAGATGATGTCAAAATATGAGACAAATTATCAAACCATCCAAAATATTGAACAAAAGACACTTTTAATATCATGATCTCAACAAAAAATTCGACATAAAGAGTGAACTTAATGGTTTGTCATGAACATTATACAAACCCCACAAAACTCAAGTCATGGTGATAAATAGAGCTATTAAGCCCTATAACCCACCATGCTTTTAGTCTACTCTCGAGAGAAGTATATTGCAACTTCATATATCGAAACAATGATATATTCATTGACGTCAACTATCTAATGTAGGTCGATATAACTTAAGTGGCTATCACGCTCACGTAATAAAGATTTGAAATCTTAAGTTGAGCACGAGAGATTCACTATCCAAAAGATGATAGCCTCATATTTTCATCTAATGATGAAAATTTTAACCTACGTACAATTGACAATGTGAAGTAAATATCTAAAACACTTCACCTTATATCACAACTAAATATGAGATCTAAAACATAGCAATTTCCGTACCAATGAGGTAACATACTTTCATGTCCCTAACGAAATGAAGATGACATTTGACTAATAGGAACAAGATTACCTTCAAGTGTAATTTCTTATAACGAGACAATACGATATTCCTTATATGTCTCACAAAATTCACTCATCATGCCAGAATACAAATGATCAAATACACTATAGACCACGTGTTTCTCTATGTTCATAAAATTATGAACACTCTGAACATGACAAATGTATTTAATTACACTATCACAAATAGAAATCACCCAAGACCATAGGAAAATCATAATATTAGTAATCCAAAATGATCTACAAACCAACACTAATAACCCAATTTCTATTATGAGAAGTACGTACTGAACAATTTTGTTATATGTCATTGAGGACAACTCTAACATTAGGGTGGTCAAAATAAACTTTATCCTTAATGGAAATGCTTATCTAAAATGGTTAATTTTATTTTAAGAACACCAACCCATCAGTTGATAAATGTGATTCCGTAGTGAATGGTGGAGCACCCATACGAATTATAAGATCCTAACCAATGCATTCCAAATTTAATCATATGAGTTGCCTTAGACAGAATCAACCAATGTTAATTCTTTTAAAAGTAAATTCACGGCCTTCCTGTGGGTAGAGGCTGTAAACACTACATAGAATTTACTATCATAAATAATAAGACTGGAGAATTAACTGTATAGAGTGAGACCATCTGTACCTGTGGGCATAAGATAAATCTCCTCATCTTTATGCTAATTTCCATCTTATTTCAATTAGTCTCACAAAGATAATTGCTTCCCTGTGGGGCCGAGCATTAGCTAAATGAACTAATTGGTCTGAAATGTATGAGTCACTCATGTAATCACTAAACATTATGTGACTAATGGTTGCATTAATTACTTCTCATGCATTCCGGATGCTGTGGCTACTCCAAGAAATGCAAGAGAAATAATATCTTAATGTGACACATACGGTTTGATTATATAGTCTTCATTTAATACAAACAATCAAATAATATATATTAATAACGATATGGAAAGACTACAACCTTAATTAATCAAACAAGTTAATTATTAGGCTCCACCAAACGCACAAATAATGTATGGTTCACTCATATATGTCAATCAACCCTTTAATTGCAACAAAATATGCATTAAATTGATCCCTAAACATGATGCGATCAATTTCGTCATCTTAATCACTAACAATATGTGATTAAGTCTTTTTGTCAATCATTGAGCTGCTGTGGCTACACTCAAAATCGACCGTATGACATGACATATTTTAGAAATTACTAAATAAGGGTAAATACAAATGTATTTCTTATGTCGACACACCATTTAATTGAACCTTTTGTCAATTCAAAAGAATATCGATGAATTTTCAATCATTTAACGACGCATATCGATTGCACAACATATGAGTCATCAAGTGCCGTTTGATTTAATGGTCATAATAAGTTTCAAAAAAAAGTTGTACACATAATAATAATGTATACTAATTTGAACTATGATCGAATGCTTCATATAACAACCAATCAAATACACATTTTAGGCTGACATCACGGGCTCAAAAGTATCCCTAATTAATTATTATTTATTGCTTGAGCCATATATACACACCAAAGAAAGAAAGAAAGAAATAATAATAATAATAATAATAATAAATCACCTTTCACCCCTAATGCAAGTGCAAGTGCGTCTGCAATACCTCTCCTCATCCTCCTTCGCAAAAAACGGAGGCGACCGCCATCGTGATAATTGCCACTCACAACTTACAAGACAACCAGACAAAATATACCTTAGTCCGCCAATTTATATTCACTCATTTAAACATATTCATGGCCTTCATGTAATTTCGCTCCCCTCATACGCAAGCAGCAACCTTAATGGAACAAGTCACAACCATGGAAGGAGGGGCGGGTGGTTGAATATAACGGTTATCAAACTTATTTTGTGGTGGTATTATTTTATCACACCGAAGGGATGACGATCAGCAGCAACGATTACCTCGTGTAGCGAGAAAAATAAATTAAAACAGTGAAAACACAGATTTCACGAAATCAAAAGCAACTATCCCAATTCAATTTACGAGCGGCAGTAACACCCTCAGTGCAGAACCCGAATACGACTACGGTAGCGATCTGAATAGGCTATATGATAGATGCAAAAATTGATCGCAAAAGGACAATGGTTCTTAAACATAATTATCATTATCAACAGGTAACTATTTACCTGCAGAGTTGCCGATCCGTAACTGAATGACATAAATTTAAACAATTGAATATCCAAGATTAGTGACAACATCATATTCGAAGGAATCCAATAACACGGATAATAGGGTTGGCTCCGATACCACATGATAGAAAACGATAGATTCAGATTACCTGAATAAGCGGAAGCGGAAGAAATCAACAGGACCGTTCCTACTTCCATTGTTATTCGACTCCGTCTCAGTTTGCCGCCAGGATCCAAACCCTAGAACAGAAAAGAAGAACTCCATATGCACAGGTGGCATATGGTGCTATTATGTCTTCTGGTCTATGCCTATTTTCTGTATGATCACCAAACGATGGTACACAGGCAGTCTATATATAGGCAAGACTAGGGACCTAAAGCATTATGGAATATTCCGGAATGAAAACCCTAACCATCATAGGATTTTCCATAATACCCTTAATTAGATAATAAACCAATAATTTATTTACCAACATAATTATTAATAACTTAAGGGCCACATATAATTATCTTTTACTAAATGATAATTCTTACACATCATTCAATCATATGTTCAATATAGAAAAAAAAAAGATGATTGCATTATGTTACAGATAATGACAAGATTGAGTTGTTTAGATAATTATGTTAGGATATATTCTTTGGTTTAGATAGAAATCTATTTATCATATATTAGTCTATAAATATTATACTATTTTCATTACTATTATCAATCAATACAATCTTTTTTATATTTCTCTGTTATGGTATCAGAGCTCTCAGACTAACGTCTTTCAGATCTTGGTCAATCGTACCGAAATTTGTTTGGCTGGGGGTTCGTGCCCGTAAACTAAACGAACCATCGCCCCCCACCGTTTCTTTCATAATTTTTTTTCCTTTTTGTTTTCCCGTTGATTTCACAAGTCTCAGTCCAATTACGGCGGCAAATCCTGCTTCCAGCCTTCTTCTTCGTGCCCTAATTGCAGTCATGTCTGCCCAAAAGTCCTCCTCCGGCAACACCGAAACCACAACCACCACTTGCCACCACTCCAAAGACAACACCGTCCTCCTCTTCCATTTGTAATAGCTCTCAACACTTTGCTCTCCATGCCCCCACCTCTCCTCCGCCTTCCACCCAACACAAGCTTTTCCGTTTCCGTCCTCGCTCATCTCTCGTCTTAAATCATGCTTATTTTCGTTGCCGCTACTCTCTCGATTCCGTTTAGCCATTGCCGTTGTTGTCTTTTCTTTAATTTCATTGCCGATCCCGTTTTGTTTGTTGCCGACTTTCCATTTGCTTTCTTTTGTGGTTTTCTCTTTTTTTTAATTTTTATTAATCAATCAATACAATCTTTTTTATATTTCTCTGTTACATTCCATGTTCTTCGGTGGTAACCACAATACCAATTTTTTTTGAGTCTTTTTGTAAACAAACGTAACTTTAAGATAGTATTGTTTTGTGAATAAAAGAAGAATACTAAGATTTGGTAATGGATTACATTCTCAGATTCCTTGAGGGAAATCGAGCCCTTATCTGCGAACCTCCAAGTCTACAGTTCAATCTGGCTGTTAGAAGAACAACATAGGGATAAATAAAATGCAGAAATGGTATTTTTACTTCATCAATATTGCAGGCCATATTTGATGAGGAACGAATATCCGGAAAAATGACGTAAGAAGAAAAAGAGAAAAAAATAAATAAATGATGGAGAATAATTAATGTGGAGTATTTGATGAGATTTTGATTTATTTACTTTCCTTAATTACAAAAATTAGAGAGCAAGTATTTTATTTCTTAGAGGAGTATATATAGTGAGGAGTTTTCTTCATCTGATTGAATGTTGAAATACAGACGAGAAACTTGTAGTTTAAGAATGATAAGACAGATGCAATCTAACAGAAAAATAAGGCGGAAATTGATAAAACACAGAAACAAAGAGAACACGGTGATTTAACGTGGTATCCGGCGTTGTGCCGATAAATCCTCGGGCAGAAAATGATATATTTTATTATGCACAGAAGTTACAAGAATTTTCACACTCTTCAAAAACACACCAGCATTGATTACAACATATGTTATATATAGACACAAATCCCTAAACCCTAGCCGCCATAGGATCTCTGTCGGATTATCATAAATGCCCTAGATATGGATCTCGGCTCAGACTGACTCCACCAGATGAAAACTCACTTTTCCAGAAAACACACTTTCCAGAAAACTCACTTTTCCCTTGTAATCAACTAACTCAGATGTAGAACTTAGCAAACTCAGTTTCCACCAAAACTTAGTTTTCTCAGCTTTTCCCCAAAACTCACTTTCACTTTACAAAACTCAGTTTCAGCTTTCAGATTAGTTCCACCAATTTTAGAGATCAAGTCACAAAACTGACATTGAACGATATAAATCACTTCCTGTCCTACATCAGTTGGTATCAGAGCCATAGGTTTCGTATCAACTTGGGCATCGACTGCATCAATATCAATCACTTCAACTAGTTAATAAATTTATTAGAGAGATATTATATTGATCGTGTTCATACCTAATTTATTTATTGTATCATTCTGTAAATCTTTACATTAATTAGGCTGATTTCTCTTGATTCTCTTGTTAAGTGTATATAATGTAACACCTTGTATTACACAATGAGTACAATAAAAATTCTCTTTTACCAATCTATTATGGTATCAGAGACACAATAATTCTCTTCTCTTTTCCGATTCTCCTCTCTGTTTTTTTTTTCTTCTCTTTTTTCGCCGGAAATAATGTCAACCACCTCCACCCTTACTTCTCCGGCCACATGTGACAGCTCCAACTCCAATCTTCCACCACTTGTCCCTCTCAACTCCAGTATACAAACTCCAATCAAACTCACAGGTGATAACTTCCAAAACTGGAAAATTCAATTTGATTCGCTACTCACCGGCTACGATCTTCTCGGGTACGTTAATGGCACCAAATCAGCTCCGTCGAAAACCATCACCTCCAATGGCACCACCTCGGTCAATCCTCATACACTCTTTGTATATAGCGGGATCAATTAATTGTGAATACTCTCGCTGGCTCTCTGTCCATTTATGCGCTTTCGATAATCTCCGATGCTCTTCTCAAGCAATTTGGACGCACCTCTACAACCTCTATGCCAAGCCCTCCCGTGGGAGGATTAGACAAATCAAACAGTCACTGAAAAGGATTGTTAAAGGAGATCGAACAATGACCGAATATCTACAGGCAATTCGGTCCAAAGCCAACAAGCTTGCTTTGCTCGGAGCAAAATGGATGATGAAGATCTGCGCTCGACATCATCTTTGGAAAACTTGGGGGATGACTACAACGATCTGGTCCGAGCTATTCAGGCAAGAGACACCATTATTTCATTGGATGAGCTCCATGAAAAGCTTCTGAATTTTGATGCCTCACGCCGCCGTTCTCCCTCATTACTACCACCGGCTGTAGCTCATGCCGCCTATCGCCCACCAGCCTCTTCACAGGCAGCCGCTCCGTCCCAACAGCAATCTCAGTGGCGTGGTCATCCTCGCAATTCCTCAACCGGGTCCAATCCCCGTAGCACCGCTCCAGCAAAACAATATCAAGAAAAGTGCCAAATGTGCCGAACCTATGGCCACAGCGCCAGATTTTGCCCCAATTTTCAATTCAGCCCAGTCACGCCGCCAGCTCATTAGCACACACCGCCTTAGGCCCTCCTTGCAGCAGCTCCAACTGATCCCCACTCGGCCCAATCATGGCTCATAGACAGTGGTGCCTCTCACCTCGTCATGAATGACTTAGCCAATTTGTCTCTCCACACATCCTATCCCGGCCCGGAGGATGTTATGATCGGTGATGGTAAAACTCTCCCTATTACTCATACTGGCTCTACAATTTTTTCCTTGCAATTTAAACTTGATAATGTTCTGTGTGTGCCCGGTATTTCAAAAAACTTATTATCTATCTCACAGTTTTGCCGGACTAATGATGTGTCTGTTGAATTTTTTCCTGAATTTTTTCATGTGAAGGACATCCTAACAGGAACTTGCATGGTGACGGGTCCAGTTACAGACGGCCTTTACACCTGGCCTCAACACCAACCCATCATTCACTTTGCTGCCCCAGCTGCTTCCAAATCCACCTGGCACCACCGCTTAGGGCACCCTGCCCCTTCTATTTTACGTATTATTACTACTTCTGCTGCTTTACCTTTGTTGAATAATTCTGATATTACCTTTTGTGACGCTTGTTTGTTGAATAAGAGCCATAAGCTCCCCTTTGGTAAGTCGACTTTACAATCGACTCGCCACTTGAAGTTGTTTTTTCTGATGTATAGACCTCCCCCGTTTATGGCATTGAATACTCTAAATATTACGTCATTTTTGTTGATCAGTATACAAAATATGTGTGGTTTTACCCCCTACAAAGAAAATCTGATGTAGCTACTGTTTTTCCTCGTTTTAAAACACTTGTCGAAAATTATTTTTCAACCAACCTTAAATTATTTTACTCTAATAATGGTACCGAGTTTACCGCTCTTCGCACTTTCTTCTCCACACATGGAATTTCTCACTTCACCTCCCCCCCTCATACCCCCGAACACAATGGATACTCCGAACGGCGACACTTACATATTGTTGAAACCCTTGCACTCTTAACCCATGCCTCCATGCCCCTTTCCTATTGGCCCTACGCTTTTGCCACTGCGGTATACCTTATTAACCGTCTGCCTACACCTACTCTCAACAACACCTCCCCCTTCCACAAAATCTTCAATCAATCCCCTGACTATGAAAAACTACGTATGTTTGGTTGTCTCTGCTACCCTTGGCTCCGACCCTACAAAACACACAAACTCGAACCTTGCTCAAAGGCATCCGTCTTCATTGGCTACTCCATCAGTCAAAGTGCCTATCTCTTCCTTGACCCCACAGGCCACCGCATTTATACCTCTCGTCATGTTAAGTTTTTTGAAACGGTCTTCCCTTTTCAATCCTTTCACCCTCCTCTCTACCACATCGAACCCCTCCGCCCTTAACTGACTCAGGTGCCCGAACCTCCCCACCTTCCCCATTACCTTCCCCAAACTCTCCACCTCACCTCCACTTTCCCAATCCCTTCCCCAAGCCCCCACCCCACCTCCACCACCCATCCCCTAACTCACAAACCCCACCATATGACTCACGCGGGCCAAAAAACCACATCCACAAACCCATCCAAAATCTGACTCTCCTCACTCACCTTCCAACCACTGAACCTGAACCCACCAACATTTCCCGTGCCTTGGCCTCTCCGAACTAGAAACTTTCTATGCAAGCTGAGTATGATGCCCTCATACGGAATCACACATGGGATCTTGTCCCTCCGGACCCCTCCTTCAACATTGTGGGCTCCAAGTGGGGTTTTCACACTAAATTCCATGCAGATGGTACTCTTGATCGCTACAAGGCCCGTCTTGTGGCCAAAGGATTTCATCAACGCCCCGGAGTTGACTATTATGAGACATTCAGTCCAGTGGTAAAACCCACCACTATCCGGATAGTTCTTGCTCTTGCCATTACTGGCTCTTGGCCACTACGTCAGCTTGACGTAAACAATGCATTCTTACAGGGGCTCTTACAGAAACTGTGTACATGGCACAACCTCCAGGGTTTCAGGATCCGGCTAAACTTAACTTTGTGTGCAAATTAAACAAAGACATCTATGGGTTGAAACAAGCTCCACATGCTTGGTATTATGAGCTACTTACACTTTCTATTATCCTAGGGTTTCGCAACTCAGCCGGTGACACATCTCTCTTTATTCTCGCGATCTTCCCATGTGGCTTTTATTCTGGTCTATGTGGATGATCTTATCGTCACTGGTCCCGACTCAGCACAATTATTGCATCTCTCAATGCGCGTTTTTCTATTAAGGACCTTGGTCCTCTCACATATTTTCTCGGAATAAAGGTTCTCCCTACAGTTGACGGCCTCCTGCTCTCCCAGAAAAAGTATATGCTCGAACTCCTTGCCAAATCAAACATGCTTGCGGCCAAACCAGTTCCCACGCCTATGCCCACTGATATCACTACCTTGACTCCTACTTCGGGCACTCCACTGACTGATCCCACCGAGTTTCGCAGCGTTGTCGGCAGTCTTCAATAGCTGCTATTCACTCGACCTGACATCACCTTTGCAGTCAATAAGCTCGCTCAGTTCATGCAAACCCCGACTGATGTTCATTGGTCGTTTGTCAAACGACTCATTCGGTATCTTGTAGGCACGTCAGACCTGGGCATCCACTTCTTCAAGCGGTCCTCACACACCTTACATGCTTTCTTTGACACTGACTGGGGCGGCAACAAACCAGATCACACCTCTACTGGTGCGTATGCTATTTATCTTGGCTGTAATCTTATCTCCTGGAGCTCCAAGAAGCAGCGTACTGTAGCTCGTTCATCCACTGAAGCTGAATACCTCTCCGTTGCTGATATAGTTGCTGAACTACAATGGCTATCCTTCCTCCTTCAAGAACTTGGTTCCCCTTCATCCACGATCCTGGTCATTTTCTGTGACAACCTCGGCGCCACCCAACTTTGTGCCAATCCTGTCTTTCACTCTCGGATGAAACACGATGCTATCGACTATCACTTTATTCAAGATCATGTCACTCAAGGTTCGGTTCGCGTTGCTCACGTCCCGGCTGGAGATCAAATTGTCGATGTTCTCACCAAGCCGCTTCCTCGACTCGACCTTACTTCTTGGCGGGACAAGTTGTGCCTCCTTTCACGACCCACAACTTGAGGGGGCGTAATAAATATATTAGCTAGAGAGATATTATATTGATCGTGTTCATACCTAATTTATTTATTGTATCATTCTGTAAATCTTTACATTAATTAGGCTGATCTCTCTTTGATTCTCTTGTTAAGTGTATATAATGTAACACCTTGTATTACACAATGAGTACAATAAAAATTCTCTTTTACCAATCTATTAAGTATCATCGGATCGGATATCAACACCGGTTTAGTATCCATCAGAGAAGCTGTTGATTTATTATCTTTTTCCGATCCTTTTGCTTCTTTTCCCCACTAAAGAGATCTACCTTTCTAGAAATTCGTCCAAGTCTGGTGCTGTGGAGTAAATTATATTTATGTTTACCTTTACATTATGGGGACACACTCTTTTATCTACTCTTGTTTTCATGTCAGAACCCTTGAGTCCAGAAATGGGAAGAAATCGAACATCTGTCAACACAAATACATGTGTTAAAAAGGCAATCCACCACCAAAACTATGAATGTATTTTGTAAACCATAATTCATAATCATATGATACCTTTTTTCACGTTATATCCTGATGAGATCAAGAACGGAACCATTTTGGACTCAATCTCATCATATCTGGAAAAAATGTGGAAATGAATAAGAGGAGACATATTAAAAATAAACAGGAAACTAAGATTTTTTTTATGAAGAATCACACATTTCTTTTGACCAGTTAACAGTGGGATCGTCCATTTTATTGACAACAACAAGAAGCTTAGACACACCAAGAGTCGTAGCCAGTGGAATGTGTTCACGTGTCTGTCCATTTTTCTCGTATCCGGTTTCAAATTCCCCCTTTCGAAAAGATATCACCTGGAAGCAGAGCACAAATTCATTCAAAAATATATATCGAAAACAATCTATTCAGATATATCTTAGCAAGATAAGGGAGAACAACTCACAAGCACACCTGTATCAGCTTGAGACGCGCCTTTAATCATGTTCGGGACATAACTTTTAGTAGAATAATTAATGCGGAGTATTTGATGAGTTTTTGATTTATTTACTTTCCTTAATTACAAAAATTAGAGAGCAAGTATTTTATTTCTTAGAGAGAAAGTATTACATTTATTAGGGGCAAGTATTTTTAGCTCTAGACTTTTCTTTTCTACACTATATATAGTGAGGAGTTATCATTGTAACCATATAACATATGTTCTATCAATAAAATCATAAGAGTTTTTTCTTGTTAAACCTTTTGAACTTGTGTTTGTTCTTGAGTTTTCTTCGTCTGAATGAACGATATCAATCCCCCCTCCGTTCGTACGATAACGAACTTGGTACTCCCATTCATATCCTACATCAATATTCTTATACATAAGCATGGACGGGCATTAATCATGAAAGAAAAGGCATGTAATGGAAACGAAATCAAGAACAAGTTTCAAAAATTACCTTGTTTACGGTAAGAAACGGATGGAAAGGTTGAAGATCGGCAGGAAAGCCCTCTCGAACAGCCGGAAACACCTTCGATTCGCCACAAACTTCTCCGATGACCAGAACTCTTGCCGGGAGAATTCAAGTCTTTGAAAAGTTTGTAAGTGTTGGGGGTGCTCCCTTTATATAGTAGTATGAGCGAACCGACGCGTCGCTTCGAGACCCGAGATAATGATGACAGTACGGTTATCGAAACAAGCTACCCAATCAGAGGATGCATCCTTTCAAATCAAAACGGTCGTATCAGTTACAGAATCGAGGCAACGCTTTACAGCTCGTCCACTGCAGATAAGAACATGAGAACTCGTCTCACCACTACTCTGGATCGTCTCGCTACTAAGCTCGATCTCTTAGGCTATCACGGCTAGTACATTGAATAACACAATGCCTAACAACCCGCATTTTCTAGGTCGACAAACATAAGTCCGGACGTTTTGGCACGACATCTCTCGGTTAAATAAACCTCCTCTTCCTTCTTCCGATCCAAGTCCGGTCGCTTCCACAAGACGGCAACTAAGTCCGGTCACTCCACAAAGACAACAACTAAGTCCGGTCGCTACACAACACGGCATTAAGTCCGGTCCTCAACAAAGACGACATTTAAGTCTGGTCGCTCCATAGCGCGGCACCTCACAACAAGTCGCTTTCGAGCCATAAATGATGTTAAGCCCATTCTCTATCTCAGCACGGCACTTTGACTACTCTCACAAGCCTTACGCTAATTTAATAAGTAGTTTTATAGCAGTCACCTCAGCATACGGTAAGGTAAGACGCCAACAACTTCACTCCATGACTTTCATTTGCACAATGAATAGCTCAAGGAGTATGGGGTCATTGATACGCCAAACCCGGAAAAGAGTCCGTGGATTCAAATTGGGCTTGTACGTAGGCCCAATAATGAATAGGGTCCTCGGCCCAATCAGTATGCACCTTCATAACTCGGACTGGGCCAGGTACAATCCAGCCGCCTTATGCCTTTACAATTGTTGGAAATAAAATTTATGTTTTGATGATAATTCATCTAATTTGTTCAAAGTATTATCTTAACCCCATTGATGAAGTCTCAAAGCCACCATTATAGTGAAAAGCTAAAAGATGTCTAGAATCGAATGTATAAGTTTTACTGAGTCCGATAATTGTATAGGTTACATCGGACAAGCAATTGTAATAGTTAGCGTGTCGTAAAACTGAAAAGCTGGAAATTATTTAGCAAACTGGAAACTACCAATACAAGCAAAAGCGACTCGAGCACGCCTACGTAAAAGCAAGAAGGTAAGTTCGGCCGAGAGTTCTGACTCGGTTGGCTTATCTAGAAGATTGAAGAACCGAGGTCACAGACTCGCTTATTGAAGAACGAAGAACGAGGTTCAAACTCGAGTTATGAAGATTACAAGTCGAGATCAGAAAGTTGGACTTCGAGCAAGATTGTGGTGACTCAATCGACTTTATGGATCTTGTATGAAGACCTAAGAATCATAAGGACAATGAACTCTTAGTTGATAATAAGTCATGGTGTACTCTGATTAAGTCAATAATGATCAGATGAAAACTGGAGTACTGATATTTGAAGAAGAGTAAAATTTCAGTTAATGCTCCAAGTCAGTTATGACAAGTGAAAACTCAGAATAAAACTGATAAGGAAAATCAGTTTTATAAATCAGTCATCCAACAACTGAAAGTACAGTGGAACGTTGAAAAGAAAACAATTTCATTGGATGAGTTACTGACACTGCAGAACGGTCAGAAAATATATCCGTTGCAAAAAAAGACATTGATACAATTCGAATCTAAGCCAGATGAACGTTGGATATTATACTATAAATAGAGGACTTTGCACCCAAAAAGAAAAAAAATGGATTAACAAGATTTAACAAGCAAGTTTGTGCATTAGTCATCTTATTTGAATTGCTATCATCTCTGAACTTTAACAAAGATCATATCTATTATTTCTTCAAGTGTTCAAGCTACAAAGAATCTATCAAGGATCCAACACTTTGAAGAACCACAAACAAGAATCAATTTATTTGATTCTCATTTCAACTTTGATTTCACATCAAAGGTTTTAGATCGTGAAGCAAACCAGGAAGGTTTCGCCAAGGGCAATTGTGACAAGCGAAATCGGGTAGACTGTGTTTGTGGTGGTAGGCTGGTGAAGAGGCATACGTGTACCCTCCAAGGACCAATTGTTCAAGCATTTGGAGAGCAGCCATTCTACATGTTCTACAATTGTTTAGATAGTGGACGCTAGGATTTGGACAAGGACTATTGTTTAGGACTTTTTGTAATAGTTCACCTCAAGAAGTTCTAGTGGAATTTTCTCCGCACTACGAGGGAAGAGAGGATTGACAGATTACACCACCTGAACTCCTCTATAATTTCTCGCCTTATTTACTTTACGCATTTACTTACTTACTCATCATTTATTCATAGCATTGTGATACTTGATTGTTATACCTACACAAATACAACTAATATTCACCGTAAATCGATTCACAACACACAAATTTTCATAACAGAATAACAAGATCAAGAAAAAGGCAAGAATCATATCCGCCGCCGGTTGACTCGCTTTTAGCTTAAGTCGCTTTGACTTAATCTCACTTTGTCGACTTAACTCCACACAAGTTGTTTAAAAATCCAATTTTAGGGACAAGTTTATTCACCCCCCTCTAAACTTGTGTTAGCCTTTCCAAGGACCAACAATTGGTATCGGAGCGTTGTTTCTTTGACAAGATATCATTTGCTCTATATCTCCTCTAGTTGTTCTCAGTTGAAAGCTCAGTTTTAAATTCATTTCTCACCCACTCACAATGGATAACAATCAATATGCAAGACAAATGCTAATGTTTAACATGGACAGATTTGACGAATACAAACGTCGTATGCAGGCATTTCTCGGCAAACTACTCATGATGAAATGATGGATGTACTCACCGATGGACCAATTAAGATCACTCATATGCAAACTATTGGTGGAGAACAAGTTCGAGTTGCTAAACCCAAATCAGAATGGACCAGTGATGATCGCAAGCGAAATAATCTCAACAATGTGGCTATGGACTTTATCCTCAGAACTCTTGATAGCAACATGTACCTAAAAGTGAAAGAATGCACAACTGCCAAGGAAATATGGGACAAACTCCAGCTTAGTTTGTGAAGGAACAGATTCAATCAAGGAAAATAAAATTTACATTTAAAGCAAAAATTTGAGAATTTCAAAATGAAATCTGGAGAAACCATTGATCAAATGGAGACAAGATTCGATGCTATCATGGATGAACTAGATCTACTCAAGATTGAATACTCAAAGAAAGTTATCAACACAAGAATCTTGAAGGCTTTACCAATGTGTTTGGAAGATGAAGGTTATCAAGCATGGAAGAATCCAGAGAGGTGGATGTAGAAGATTCATTCAAAATCTTTTCGCATTTGAAAGCTTATGAATTCAAAGAAGATTTCACAAGCACAAACCGCAATAATCAAGGCTCGGAAGAACCCAAAACGACAAAGACTTGCGTGAAGAAAGATCGAATGACATTCAAGAAAACTCATCTAGCAATCTTCATGAATTGGATGAGATGGAAGAACAAATGGCTCGATGATGAACAGACTCGAAGGATGAAGAGTGGACATCCAATCACTCAAAAATTCATCAAAAGAACTCCCGAGAAAAGAAAAGATGATGAATACCTCTGCTTTCAACCGCAAGAAACCTGGACATTATAAAGTGAGTGTCCAGAATCGATCAAGAAGACCCCACCAAGAAGAGTTGGTAGAAGAGCACTTTTTCGAGATGAATCGACTATGAAGCCGGGTAATCGAAAGACTATCGATGACACACCTTTAATGGCACATATGGAAGATCAAAATGAGGTATGTGAATCTAATTCTAAATACTCTCACCTCGATTTCCATGATAAATGCATGTTCATCAATCACGACTCCAATCCAAAAATCTAGAATTAGAAGAAACGCTTGACGAATTGATGAATCACCTAGTAACTATTCAAGCCGGTTATGAATCAATCAAAGCTGAGAAAGAAAGTCTAATTCTGGAAGTTGAAAGATTGAAGTCTGAATTAAAAATGTTGAAACTGACTAAAGTTGATAAAGAAAAGAATCGAAGATCGATCGTTTCATCAACAACAAAGAATCGAATCATTTACTCAATCAAGTTCGATTCATCGGATTCAAATCAGAAAACCATATGGAGACAAAACTGGTTTAGGATTTGATACACAAAGAATCTTCAAAGAATGGAACTAGCAACGCCGGCTGACCTAGTACCAAAACTCGTATTAAGTTTGTAGTTGAGCAATTTCCACAAACTAAGAAAATTGGTCAAACCAAGAAAAACCAAGATATCACAAAGGACAAATCGCTTTCCTAAGAAGACAAATCGTTTCTACCAACAAAAGTAAGTCAAATGGTAGATCAACCGCATTCAATGAAAACCGAAAAGGTAAATCAATTGCCGATCCACAAAACCAATGAAGTCAGGAACCGTAAAAATTACAATCAAAGTAAATCCAAGAATGTTAACCATTCAAGGATTCACACGCTTAGGGGAAAGGAAGACTATACCCCACCGACGATGATTGGAATTTTACCGATTTGGTTAATAAACCGTAATAACAATCATTCCGCATCGAGAACTTATCACAAGTCTCACCAAAACTCAAAGAGGACTAATCTCGATTCTCGAAGATAAGTCACGATACAAAGGTCGATTCGGACCTCGAGATGAAGGAATGATAGTTATCATTCAAGCTTTAATAACAAAATGCATGGTGGAAATAAATTTCACCAAAAGATTCGAGAGATCATATAAATAAGATACAACCCAAACACAAACATTATGGGAGTGTAGCTTATATATATGAAAACAAAGCAACAATATCCGAAGGATACCCAAGGATATATTCCCAGTGTTGTACTAACAATCGACTTCCCATGGACCCAAACCGAATTGGGTACCTAAAACCTTTTAATTTTTATTGCAGATATTTGGTACTTTGACGTTGGTTGCTCTGAACACATGACAAAGAGCATGAACTGCCTTAGTAATTTTATTGCAAAAGATGGACCTAAAGTCAATTTTGGAAGTAAAGATAAACCCGGATACACCGAGAGGTTATGGCACCTTAATCGAAATGGACTCACAATCAAGAATGTATCCTATGTAGAAGGACTACACTACAATCTACTCAAAGACAAGTCAATTTTGTGATATGGGATACAAAGTCACTTTTGATAAAGATTTACTGTTGTTATCATCGAATCACCTTATCAAGTTGTCCTAGCCGGAAGAAGAAAGGAAAACATGTACGTGGTAGATTGGACAATCGCCTTGTTCTTTGAAACTTGTCTACTTGTGCATACCAAATCGTAAATCAGCTTGGCTATGGCACAAGAAACTGAGTCATTTCAATTTTGATGACATCAACACACTTGTTAAGAAGCAAATAGTCATTGGGCTACCAGAGATATCATATAAGAAGGATGACTTATGTGATGCATGCCAACAAGGAAAACAAACAAAAGCAAGTTTCAAGACCAAATCTCAAAGATTCTACAACACGACATCTAGAATTGCTACACATGGATTTATTTGGACCTATTACACCAATTAGTATCAAGTGGAAAGAAATATACTTTGGTGGTAGTAGATGATTTTTCAAGATACACTTGGGTAATCTTTCTAACCAAGAAAAGTGAAACCAAGCGAAACTCACGTAACTTCTCAAGAGACTTGAATCAATAAGGAGTTTCAGCTTGTGAAGATAAGATCTGATAAAGGAACCGAATTCCTCAACAAAGTGTAATTATTGAATATCAGAAGAAAATGGTGTGTTACACCAACTTGTCGCCACAGAACACCACAACAAAATGGTGTAGTTGAAAGAAGAAATAGAACACTCAAAGAAGTTGGGAGGACCATGATCCGTGAAGCTAAACTACCCGAAAGATATTGGGCGTAAGCGAATAATACGACTTGTTACACTCGTAATGTGAGCTCTCATGAACAAGAGACATGAGAAGACTCCTTATGAAATTTGGAATGGAAGAAAACCAAATGTTTCATACTTTCATGCTTTTGGAAGCAAATGTTTCATCCACAATAATGGAAAAGATCAACTTCATGTTTTTCACCTTTAAAGTCGATGAAGGAATTTTTCTAGGATATTCAAGTGTCGCAAATCTTTTAGAGTACTAAATAAAAGGACACTCAAGCATGAAGAATCAATACATGTAGTATTTGATGAACCAAACTTCCTGGTGAAGCAATCAAGATTCACCTGAACCGGTTTCTCGCCTCTCGCTTACTACCATACCGAACTAAATTCGATTGACATTGGAAGATTACAAATCTCAGATTATTCGATCAAGATCAACCTCGGTTTCCATTCACTCTACAACTTGAACAACTTCATTCGAGATCCAGTTGAACAAGTTCAAGAATCGATTCAAGAAACAGTTGAACAAAATGCAAATCGCTTATTACAAACTCACACACATCAATGGATGAGAGATCACCTCAAGAACAAGTTATTGGTGATACACAAGCGGGAGTTCGAACAAGACATCAACTAGATGCAATGATTGCATGCTTTCTATCTCAATCGTAACCTAAAGAAATTGAAGAAGCATTTAAAGACCTGTGATTGGATCTTAGCTATGCAAGAAGAACTCAACGAATTCGAAAGAAATCAAGTATGGGAATTGGTGGATAGACCACGCTCATGTGAATATCATTGGAACCAAATGGGTCTTCGAAATAAACTTGATGAAGATGGGAATATCATCGTAAACAAGGCCGGACTTGTAGCCAAAGGATACTCTCAAGCATAAGGCATAGACTTTGATGAAACATATGCACCAGGCTTGCAAGATTAGAAGCAATCGATTATTTCTTGCTTTTGCCGCTCACAAGAAATTCAAAGTTTATCAAATGGATGTCAAAAGTGCATTTTTGAATGGAATTCTTGAAGAAGAAGTATATGTTCAACAACCACCCGGATTTGAAATCAAAGATCAAGCGAAGATAAAGTTTTCAAATTAAGAAAAGCTCTTTATGGACTCAAACAAGCGCCAAGAGCTTGGTACGAAACTCTATCTCGCTTTTAGTGGATAATGGATTTATCAAAGGAACAATCGACAAAACTCTATTCAGATGAAGAATGGAGAAGATACTTTACTTATTCAAATTTATGTTGATGATATCATCTTTGGATCGAAAATGAACAATTATGCGAGAAATTTGCAAGCTTGATGAAAAGCAAATTTCGAGATGAGTATGATGGGTGAACTAAATTATTTTCTAGATTGCAAGTTAAACAATAATGATGGAATTTTTATTCATCAAACCAAATATACAAGAGAACTTATTAAAAATTTGGTATGGAGAAATCTACCGAATTTCTACACCAATGGGGACCAACATCGAGCTTGATGAAGACAAAGAAGGTAAAGATGTTGATCAAACACTCTACTGTAAGGATGATTGGAAGCTTACTCTATCTTACAAAGCAAGTAGGCTGACATATCTTTTCTTTGTCGGTGTATGTATGTGCAAGATTTCACTAAGACCAAAAGAAAGTCATCTCACAGCTTGTGAAAAGAACTTTGAAATATCCGAAAGACACAGACGGAGTTGGAATTTGGTATTCAAAAGAAGGAGAATTCAAGCCGATTTCTTATTCGATTCGAGACTATCTTTGGATGTAAAGTGGACGAAAAAGCACATCGTGCACATGTCGGTTATTGGGAAATAGACTTGTGTCATGGTTCAAAGAAAAAGCAAAACTCAATTTCAACTTCTACAAATTGAAGGCTCGAATATATAGCAACCGGAAGTTGTTGTGCTCAAGTTTTATGGATCAAACAACAATTAAGAGACTATGGGATAGAAGAAGGAACAATTCCCATAATGTGTGATAATACGAGTGCAATTGTAATTATCGATAATCCAGCTTTTACACTCAAGGACAAAACACATTGATGTCCGTCATCACTTTATAAGAGATCATGCAGAGAAGAAGGATATAACAGCTTTATGTACTCATCAAGATCAGCTATGCGATATCTTTACAAAGCCTTTGGATAAAGAAAGATTTGCTAAATTAAGAACCGAGTTGGGAATAATCAAAGTCATCTAGTCGCTAAGCCGTAGATTCGTCAAGGGATTAATCTTTGTTATGATGGGTGCGCTCACTTAATGAGATTAGTCATTGACATCAACAATCTCAAATCGACAAATCAAGAACTTGACAAATCGATTAATTTGATGGGACTACATTATCTCAAGAAACCGAATCTCAAAGATCGCCATCCTAGTCAAAGTTAGTCAAAGATTGATAAGATAGAATCAACAAGATGTTATATCGCATTAAATTACCACAGCTTCTTTTTGTCGTAATTTCGTGTGTACACCCCATGTTTGTCGAAATGGTACACGATCGGTTATCAAAACCATCATGGAATTTGAAAAGTTGTACCACTCAACCGCCAGAATATCCCACCTATTTATTCAACCTCCGCTCACACTATTCACTATTCAAATTCAAATTATTTTCAAAAAGACTCTTACAACCCCTTCTCTCAAAAATCAAACTTGTGTGTTCACACTCATATATGGCCAGTTCAGATGATTCAAGAGACACTCGGTTGATCACCGAATTGGATGAGCTAACACTTGACATGTATGAAGGTTTATGTCAAAACACCTTGTTAGCCAGTTGTGTCCGAGACAAAATCGAAAAACAACCAGGATTGAATAACATCCTTGAAGTTAGTTTCAAAGAGAAGCGAGATGTGGAAGGTATCTTACAATTTTGGCAAAATATGCGAATGGCCAGAGATTCCTTAATGACTACGGTTCGTGAAGATCGGATTGTTCTCAATGAAAGAGTTTTACGGTCACTCTTTGGCTTCATAAACACAACAAAGAACCTCAAAAGAGTTCGCCACTTTATCATTGAAGAAGGAAGCTTTTCTCTCAATGATCACTTACGCCTACGTAACCAATACACTGGTGTTCATATCGATAAAATCAAAACGGAATTTGGACATCTCAAAGATGGCTCATCGACAATGTTATTGGAAAATCAAAAGGAATCAACATACTCGTCGTAAGATTGTATCTATCTCATGAACATAATCTGGGGATGGAATAGAATTCAATTGGGCGGTATATTCTAAATCAGTTCAAGAAGCAACACCTAGCGAGTTGGAAAGTGCGAAAAGGGCACAAGTCGAAGGTCAAGTATCATGGGAGATTCCGACTAAAGAAAACACTTAGTGGAATCATTCGGCTTTTACTTAGAAAATATTAAGGAAGGAAAGCAGATAAGGCAAATCAAGCTTTGAAGCAAAGCACGTAAACAATCTCCCAACCTAAAGCAAGTCGAAACCGGAAGTCGAACACGAGGCACCAAGCGAAAAACCATTTCAATAGAAGGAAGATCGGTTGCAGGTGCTTGTACTCGTAAATCTCGGTGAAAAGTACTCTACCGAGTGGGAACGACAACAACAAATCAAGTCACTCGAGACCGTACTTCTCGCCATAACAGATAACGGTTCAAAAATCAAGCACCAATTTTCGAAGCTGATAGAATCATCAAGATGATGAAAATAAAACTTCAACCAGAAGGTTTTCGATACATCAGTTTGCAGCCTGATGAGAAGTTACTCTTGGAGACATTGGAAGTTAGAGATCTTTATTCTCTGTTTCCTATAAAAGAATTTCTTGACAAATGCTTCAAAAGATTTACTGAGTTAGCAAAAAGAAGGGAATCAGGAACATCATCTAAAGACAGTTCAAAGAAGAACGATGATGGTGATGATGGAAAATCAAGACAAGAAACTGATGAAACTACAGTTTTGCAACCAGTTATTCAACCTCAACTCAGAGCAAAGCAAATCAAACACAAAGAAGAAGAATTGCCGCTTGGAAATCGACAAATCGACACTCGGGCCGGGCGGTGATGAAGCCCGACAACTGATGGTTATTCCTGATGATACTCAGGACAAGGACCAGATTGAAGATACATATGATCCTTCCGATCGCTTCATCTAAGGATGAATTAGCCAAAGTTCATGAAAACTTGAAAATTGTACTCACGATCAGAGAGATACATAGAATGATCTTTTATCAAACATCTCTGGATATCTTGAGTATAGAACTAGAAATCGATGTTTCGATTCATGCAAGATTAGAGATGATTCACAAAGCAAGTTCAAGTTCTCGCGTAAAAATTGTACTACTCAAGCAACAACTCAAAAATACAACCGCAGTAGATAGAGAAACTCATGCTCAGTTCATTGGCATATGAATCAACATGTCTACGGGTTGGAAACTCAACTTAAGGAAGTACTTGCTTCTCGGCCACAGATTGAAGATCAAAAGGCAACTCATGCCCGTAGATCAGTTGTATGATGCCAAAAAGGGGAAGATGAGAAGAAAAGTCGAAGTTACTTGGAGAGATGAAGCGACTTGAAGAAGAACTACAAAGTTACCGATCGATCCTAAATCTTTGAAAAAGAGTTAACGATAATCAACTTATTGAAAAATACAATCGACTGGAGAGACGTAAGAGTTACTCTTACAAAGGATCTGTGGACACAGTTTAACAAAGATTTCAATCCTATTAAATCCAAGTACAAAGACAAAACATTCGAAGATTCCTTGAACTATTTTCTGTCAGATATCTACTCAAAACAGAAAATTGCACAACACTAGAAGAATCGAAGGATTGATGATAAACTGAAGATTAAAGACAAGACTGAACAAATGAAAGCTGATTTAGCAAAATTTGAAGGTTACTACTTGAAAGACTCAAGCTTACCCAAGCTAATTCAATGGAGAAGATGGAAAGAAAGTAGTCAAGTTGACTACAATAAGACTTTCTCAAAGGAAGACTCCAAGCTAGAAGAAGATTTTCATTGTATGACAAAGCAAGAAAATATGACTCACCATGCAAAAAGCTAAGAAGAAGCTTAGTCTTTAGTCACAGTTATTTGAACATAATGTACTTATCCAGTTTTTGCTCATTCTAATGAAAACCAGTTTTCCAGTTTTACATTGCTTTACTTTGTTTTGATCTTTAATCTTTTCTTTTAGGGAGAGTTTTGGCATCATCAAAAAGGGGGAAATTGTTGGAAATAAAATTTATGTTTTGATGATAATTCATCTAATTTGTTCAAAGTATTATCTTAACGCCATTGATGAAGTGCTGAAGCCAGCTGTTATAGTGAAAAGCTAAAAGATGTCTAGAATCAATGTATAAGTTCTACTGTAGTCCGATAATTGTATAGGTTACATCGGACAAGCCTTCGTAATAATTAGCGTGTCGTAAACCGAAAAAGCCGGAAATCATTTAGAAAACTGGAAACTACCAATACAAGCAAACTGACTCAGAGCACACCTACGTAAAACTGAAGAAGGTAAGTTCACTGAGAGTTACAGACTCGGTTGGCTTATCTAGAAGATTGAAGAACCGAGGTCACAGACTCGATTATTGAAGAACGAAGAACCGAGGTTCAAACTCGCTTATGAAGATTACAAGTCGAGATCAGAAGTTGGACTTCGAGCAAGATTGTGGTGACTCGAATCGACTTTATGGATCTTGTATGAAGACCTAAGAAACATAAGGACAATGAATTCTTAGTTGATAATGAGTCATGGTGTACTCTGATTAAGTCAATGATGATCAGATGAAAACTGAAGTACTGATACTTGAAGAAGAGTAAAATTTCAGTTAATGCTCCAAGTCAGTTAGTAAACTGACAAGTGAAAGCTCAGAATAAAACTGATAAGGAAACTCAGTTTTTTAAGTCAGTTATCCAACAACTGAAAGTACAGTGGAACGTTGAAAAGGAAACAATTTCATTGGATGAGTCACTGACACTGCAGAACGGTCAGAAAATATATCCGTTGCAGAAAAAGACACTGATACAATTCGAATCTAAGCCAGATGAACGTTGGACCTTACACTATAAATAGAGGACTTTGCACCCAAAAATAATATAGACAAGAGATTTACAAGATTTAACGAGCAAGTTTGTGCATTAGTCATCTTATTCGAATTGCTATCATCTCTGAACTTTAACAAAGATCATATCTAGTATTTCTTCAAGTGTTCAAGCTACAAAGAATCTATCAAGGATCCAACACTTTGAAGAACCACAAACAAGAATCAATTTATTTGATTCTCAGCCCAACTTTGATTTCACATCAAAGGTTTTAGACTGTGAAGCAAACCAGGAAGGTTTCGCCAAGGACAGTTGTGACAAGCAGTCGGGTAGACTGTGTTTGTGGTGGTAGCTGGTGAAGAGGCATACGTGTACCCTCCAAGGACCAGTTGTTCAAGCATTTGGAGAGCAGCCATTCTACCTGTTCTACAATTGTTTAGATAGTGACGCTAGGGATTAGCCAAGGACTATTGTTTAGGACTTTTTGTAACAGTGCACCTCAAGAAGTTCTAGTGGAATTTTCCTCCGCACCACAGGGGAAGAGAGGATTGACAGGATTACACCACCTGGAACCTCTATAATTTCTGCCTTATTTACTTTACGCATTTACTTACTTACTCAGCATTTATTTATAGCATTGTGATACTTGATTGTTATACCTTACACAGTCACAACTGATATTCACCAGAATTCAGTTCACAACACACAGTTTTCATAACAGAATAACAAGATCAAGAAAAAGGCTAGAATCATATCCGCTGCCGGTTGACTCAGTTTTAGCTTAAGTCAGTTTGACTTAATCTCAGCTTTGTCAGCTTAACTCCACACAAGTTTTAATATGTTTAAAATCCAGTTTTAGGGACAAGTTTATTCACCCACCCTCTAAACTTGTGTTAGCCTTTCCAAGGGACCAACATCATCTGATTTGGTTACTGAACCAGAACTGAATCCAAGCCAGTCAGCTGAGCAAATGTCAGTTGAGCGTCAAACTTAGAACGTGGGTCAGCAGAGTATAGCTGTCAGCAGAGCTAGAAGATCCAATGTTGGGAGACCTCCCAAGAGGTATGGTTTTGATTATGATATGGTTGTATACGCACTTCAAGTTGTAGAAGAAGTGGATGGTTTTGAACTTTCTACTTACAGGGAAGTAGTGACATGTTCTGAAGCATCTCAATGGCTTGGTTCCATGGGAGATGAAATGGAGTCAATACTGAAGAATCAGACTTAGGATCTATTTAAACATCCAGCTGATAGGAGAGTTGTTACTTGCAAATGGATCTTCAAGAATAAGGAAGGAATAACTGAGGCACAAGGAGTTAAGTATAAGGCAAGTTTGGTTGCAAGAGGGTTCAGTCGAAAAGAAGGGGTGGACTTTGATGAGATATTCTCACCAGTGGTCAGACATACTTCAATCAGAGTGTTACTAGCAATGGTTGCGCAGCGGGACTTAGTACTTGAGCAGTTAGATGTGAAGACAACTTTTCTACATGGTGAGGTAGACAAAGAAATATACTTGACTCAGCCAGAGGGTTTCCAAGTTCCTGGTAAGGAAGATTTTGTGTGTAAGTTGAAGAAGTCCTTGTATGGACTGAATCAAAGTCCTAGACAATGGTATAAATGGTTTGACAGTTACATGATCCAGTTAGGTTACAACATGTTCGTTGAAAACGTGTTTTAAATTTATATTATCGGAACACCCCAAGTATAAGGCACGTAGTAAAGGATGTTGCCGAGTCGTCCTAAGGGAATCGAATAGTTATCAGATTAAGGTATAACTACTAAATTGGTTATGTCACGAACTATTACTTAAAACTAAGGTTAATCTAACTATAACTGAACCTAAGAAATAAACTAAAAACTTAAGGGAAAGAAACTAAAGCAAAGAACTAAAAATAAATGAAAAACAGAAATATTCCGTAATAGACGCGGCGTCCGCTTTGACAGACGGGCGTCCGGGTGCGATTCAAATGAAAATATGCAGGAAATAAAACAGCAAAGATTGAGGTTTTAATTAACTAAACTTAAGACTAACGTCGAAGCAAACGATTTTGTTTTCAAATTATAAAAGGAAGACAGTAGAACACCTAGAATCTATCACTCAACAATCATACAACCAGTTTATGATTCGAATACAGTTTTATTGGTATGATCAATCGCGAAACCGACTAAATTCCTTTAGATCAATTTCTAGGGTTTGTCTACTTTTCCAAGAAAAACAACTAACATTCATCACAAGATCAGCAATTCGTTCCCAAATTGTAACACCCAACTAACGATATATGATTCCTCAAAACATCATCAATTGTATCGATTGAAATCGAAAACTATTGTTGAATTATATTTCCATAAAAATTCAAACAACATAAAGTTTCATTGATATTCCTATCTAATAAAACTCTTAACAATTAAATCAGGATTCAAACGATAAATAAAACAGTAATATTCAAAATCATAACTAAAGGTAAACTAACGAATCATGGTTGTGATGACGTTGATGTGATATCCTCCGGTTGTTCCATCTGCTTTATGCGTTTAGCCAACAATCATGTTGTTAGGCATAATCATTGGGATGGAGAGGTTCATCTTTGAATCTCCTCTTTTGACCCATGCGTCTTTGCTCTCTTCTTATGTTCGGTCAGATATATGTATCCCCTTTAGGGTTGGGGCTGCTTTTTCTATTTATAGAGTCTTTGAGTCGGTTAGGGGTTTAAGTCGGCACGGACGCCGCCCGTAAACATGGACGCTAAGTAAACGCTGCTCATCCTCCGTCTGAACTCTCTCGTATGTAAATACAATTCTGACACTTGCATGGACGCTTAGTTCACTACGGGCGCCGTCCAAGATCGCGGGCGCCCGCCTGGAATGGACGGGATGCGACGCCGCTCGACATCTTGAGGATCGGATCTCTTCATCTTTATCCATTTTCTTCAAGCCAATTCCAACTCTATCTCTTGTAATTCGAAATTGAGCTTCATTAATCCACTTATAGCACTCGAAGTTAAGCCTCCTAAAGGATGAATAAACATTGCAAAATGTAGTAAAACTCAAATAATAATAATTCCGTCAATTTAACACATAAAATCACCCAAATTGCACTTTTGATACTTTTAAACCCATTATTCAAATTCAAGCCTTAAACACATAATTTTCTCTAAAAATTACCAAAATACGAAAGATATTGTTCTCTAATAATGCGATAAAAAACCATAAATTTCACCGAGAACAACTCCCCCACACTTAAACCTTTGTTCGTCCCGGACAAAACAATCAAAACTATAGCTCAACTTTCATGCACTCCACATAGATCTCTAACTCACGTAACAAAAGATACAACAACTATAGCCAACAATACCTTCACAGAGATAGATTCAGTGTATGTGTGACAAGCCCTTTTCAAATTTAACAAGCCTTTCAAAGAAATATCCTCTAAAAAATTTCAATGACTATCCTAGATATAGGCAGTAATAGCTCCACTCAAAGCCTTCCCACGCACTCAGTAGGATAATCCCTACATCATATCATGCGGTTCTACTGGGTATAAGATCCATGACAACAAAGACTTCACTTTATTTTTATTCTTATTCATCATTTTCAAATTTGACGCATATCAGAATGAGCTCTTACCCGTCATAGTAGAATAGGACATTTCAAGATAATCCCCTACCTACTCAAATCATAAGGTAGCTTTTCCTGACTGTCGTGAGCTTTTGGTCATCATAGTGGTATAGGACATACGTGGTATACCCTACCTCACTCAAATCATTAACCAGCTTCCGACAAACGTACTTATTCACTAATTATTTATTCATTCACTTTTTAAAGACATAAGTTACATCTCACTTATCACATTCAAACGTTATGATATTCACAGTACACGGTCCAACTAAGGTGTTACTATACTGACCTTCCTGAGATACTCATCAAAATAATGAAAGGATATAGTTCAAAAATCTTGTCTCAAAATCAATGGCTCTCGTGAGTGAAAAACGAAACTATCTCCATAAGAGTAAAGACACGCTATAATTATCTCACTAAGTCACCTACTATCATCGTTAGAAAACTACAGCTAGCAAGCATTTAGTTTCAATCACATGCTCGAGATTCACAAAAAATTTAAATTTCGTGGAAATTTAACTTTCACTCATATAACAAGATATAGCATAAAAACATACCCAATAGACACCCCCCACACTTAAATCACATTATGTCCTCAGAATGTGCAGAATAAAAGAAAACTTAGCTGGTTTCACCAGTGGGTGTCAGATGAAAGTCGGCAGAGGGTAGGCCGGAGCATAAATGAACCGCTGCAACTTGAATAAACAACACGGGACACAGTAGCTCGCGAACTTGCTCGAAAGTATCTGCAGCACTCGACATACCATATAATCTCGGGGTACACGGGGTATATGAGCAAACAAAACATTCAGCAGCACGTAAACGGAATAAACATCTCACTCAAACAACCAAGGTACTACTTCTATAAATAACTAACCTAAAAGAAAATAAAACTAGGTTGCCTCCTAGGAGCGCTCTTTTAATGTCATTAGCTTGACACAATCCTCAAAGTCAACCCGGGTCGGGCCACTTTGGTTTAAACGCGGCCACCTCATCATCAGAATCAGAGGGAAGGACCGAGGTGTGACCACAACCGCCACAAGTCAAGTGCCCTACCAAGTTCTTTAACTTGGCTCTCCGCATAACACCGACTTTCTCGGCTTCGTCTCAACTTCTCCTACATGCAACACCAAATGAATGATAGGTCACGCGAGAATCGTGGTAGAAGCTTCTTTAAGGGTAAAATGTCATCATTCAAGCAAAGAAATCGGATGGAATCTCATCACAATTCAAAGACATCAGCACGCCAACCAACTTTTGAAAGTATATGACCTCGTGTACTTCATAAGGTTGGCCAAAATACTTTTTCAATCTATGACCGTTCACTTTAAAAGGTTGACCATTGTACCACTTTCAAGGAAATCGCTCCCCGGATGAACTTCGACAATTTCAAAGGGTCGGACCATCTGGACTTGAGCTTGCCAAAGAAACGGATGTAATCTGGTGTTGTAAAGTAAAGCCATCTCTCCTACCTTGAAATCTCTGTCCCTTTATTTTAGCATCATGGAGCGCTTTTCGTCCTTTCCTTGCTCACTTTGGCATTCTCGTAGGCCCCGAGTCCGAATTCATCGAGCTCATGCGATTCGGCGGCAATCTTTTCGCCACGTGTGGCTATCGAAGTTCAAGTATTTAATAGCCCAATAAGCTCGTGTCTCATTTCGACCGGTAGATGGCATGCCTTGCCAGAAAACCATTTGAAAGGCGACGTACCCATAGGGGTCTTGAACGCAGTGCACGATAAGCCCAGAGTCGTCGTCCAACTTCGACTCGCTTGGATCTATTAGAATTCACCGTTTTCTCCAAAATCCGCTTTAGACTTCTCGCTTGCTTACCTCGACTTGGCCACTTGGTTTTGGGGTGGTGGTATGGTGTACCAATTCTATGCTTGACACCATATCGCTCAAGAATTTTATCCAGTGGTGCATTACAGAAATGCGAACCTTCATCACTGATAAGGGCTCTAGGACAGCCAAATCTAGTAAAGATATTCTTTTGCAAGAATTTCTTTACAACTTTGTGATCATTGGTTTGGGTGGCTATAGCCTCTACCCATTTGGAAACATAGTCAACGCAGACTAGGATATATTTATTACCGCACGATGATGGGAAAGGTCCCATGAAATCGATGCCCCACACGTCGAAGACTTCACATTCCAAGATAGGCCTCGAGGCATCTCCATCCTATTATCGAGCCTCCCACTCTTTGACATCTATCACAGGCTTTGCAAAAGGCTTCAAAGTCTTTGAACAGAGGGGCTAGTAAAATCCAAATTTGAAGGATTTTCGCAATGATCTTTGGTGCTCCGTAGTGTCCACCAAATAGACCACTATGACATTGCTCTAAGATATCCAATTGTTCATGTTCCGAACACACCTTCGAGCAACCCGCCTTTGCAGGACTTTAAACAAATGTGGATCCTCCCATACGAGATACTTCAAGTCACCAAAAACTTCTTCTCCTCGACACGTCATCTCTTCTAAATGCCGCTAAGTAATTGACGTAATCGACATACCACGGCCTCACATTCTCTAGTCTCATTAATTGCTCGGTCGGAAAGTCAATGCCTATTTCCTTAGGATTTTCGTCACCCTCGTTCACTAGGCGAGATAAGTGATCAGCTACAACATTTTCGCTACCCTTCTTATCCTTAATTTCAAGGTCAAATTCTGTAGAGAATCAAAATCCATCTCAAGAACCTTGGTTTAGCATCTGCTTTTTCCATAAGGTAGCGTAACGCTGCGTGATCTGGCTCAAACCACAACTCGAGACCGAGAAGGTAACTTGAAACTTATCCATAGCAAAACGCATCGCTAGGAATTCTTTCTCTGTAGTAGTGTAGTTACACCGAGTGGGGTTCAAAGTTCGCTCTCGCATAGTAGATTGGTCTCAACCTCTTATCAATTCTCTCGCCTTCTAAATGCGCTTATGGCGTAGTTAGAGGCATCGCACATGAGTTCGAAAGGTTTAGTCCAGTCAGGTGCGATCAAAATGGGGGCACTGGTTAACTTATCCTTTAAGCATTTGAAAGCTTCCTTACACTCATCATCAAACAAGAACTCTACTTCCTCTTTCAGCAGGTTGGATAGCGGCTTTGCTATTGTCGAGAAATCTTTAATGAAACGCCGATAAAAACCTACGTGTCCCAGAAATCCTCGTATCTCCTTAACTGTCTTTGGATATGACATTTTCTCAATGGCCTCTACTTTAGCCCTATCCACCTGAATACCTTCGCTGGACAACTTGTGTCCCAAAACAATCCCTTCGTCAACTAGAAAATGGCATTTCTCCCAGTTAAGCACCAAATTTTTCTCAACACATCGCTGGAGTACCATATCTAGATTCTTTAAGATCTCATCGAAGCTGTCGCCATAGACTGAGAAGTCATCCATAAAAACCTCCATGCATTGTTCCACTAGTCCATCAAAAATGGCTAACATGCACCGTTGAAAAGTCGCGGGTGCATTGCATAGGCCGAATGGCATTCTGCGGAAGGCAAAAGTGCCAGATGGACACGTAAACGTGGTCTTTTCCTGGTCATTAGGATCGATGGCTATCTGGAAGTACCCAGAATATCCATCGAGAAAACAATAATATTTGTGACCACTCAGTCTTTCAATTAGCTGGTCAATGAAGGGTAAGGGGAAATGATCTTTTGCAGTGACTTCGTTCAATCTGCGATAATCAATGCAAACCCTATAACCAGTCACAAGGCGTAAAGCAATTTCTTCCCCTTTTTCATTTTTTTCTACGGTAATACCCCCCTTCTTTGGAACAACTTGAGTAGGGCTGACCCACTCACTGTCGGCGATGGCATAAATAATCCCCATATCAAGCCATTTGATGATCTCCTTTTTAACAACCTCCTGCATGTGCGGATTTAGCCTCCTTTGAGGTTGTCTAACCTTTTTCGCTCCTTCCTCCGTTCGGATCTTATGCATGCACACGTCTGGACTGATTCCTCTGATATCGCCCACTTGCCATCCGAACGCGAGGATATGCTTTTCAAGCACTTTGATTAATTCCGCCTCTTGCTCAGGCTCGAGTTTAGATGAGATGATTAGAGGCAACTTATCGACGCTTTTTAAGAAAGATGTATTTTAGATCTTTGCGAAGTGGTTTCAATTCTAAGTCACAGGTGGTTGGTCGATACTCGATTTTAACGGACCACCTCTTTCTTTTGAGTGAGGACCGGTTGATCAAGAACACTTCATCTTCCTGGGGTGTTATCCTGAAAGGTATTGAATAACGCCATCAAAAGGGATCTCCCATCGCCTTCCATTTTTCTTTGCTATGTTCAATCATCTTCTTAAGCTCTTCTTCTTCAAGTTCATCTCGCAAGTCGCTCCCAATCATCCAACTCCCAATGGGTAGTTTCTCCGTAATTCGATTTCATCCCAACTTCCCATTAAAACTTCCTCTTCTCGCAAGGTTAAAGTCTCCTTTGATTGAGCTCCTTCGGATCACTACACGCTCATCCTGGAATGTCCCAATTTTTCTGCTTCACTCATAGGCTCGGTGTGTGCAAGTTGTTGAGACAACTCTGCAGCGACTACGGCTCGTGAGCAGCTTATTTTCTTCTTCGTGACTTGTGACATCCAGGGCTATCGTCTCTGTGAGCTCTTCATCGTGGTCGATTCATCTTCATAGATTGCTTCAATGAATGAGATTTCCTGATTTGAGGACTCTTCAGTACTTTTTCCTTGCTCAAAGGTAATGGAAGTGTTTTCTACTCTCAGAGTAATTTGGCCAGTGTGGAAGTCAATTGTGGCGGCAGAGGTGTCTAAGAAAGGCCGGCCTAGGATCAGGGGCATTTCCTTGTCAGATTGGTAATCCAATATAACCCAGTCGGTTGGAAACACTAATTGTTTAACATGGATAAGAACATTGTTAACACAACCGGCTGCCAAACGGCTAGATTTGTCCACCAACTGAAGAGAGATGGGGCGCTCCCTTAGCCTTTTTTCCAACCCAAGACTCTTACAGATGTTTAGTGGCATCACATTGACAGAGGCCCCTGAGTCGCATAAGACATTGTGGAATGTGCGGCCTTCAATCCTGCAAGAGATTGAGGGTCGTCCGGGGTCACCTCGTTTTATTGCAATGCTCTGACAAATTGCCGAGCATTCTTCACTTAGCACCTCATCTGCCATTCCCTTTAGCTTCTTCTTGCTTCCACAGGCGTCCTTAAGAAACTTGGAGCATTTAGGCATCTCAGTTAACACTTCAGCAAGAGGCATAGTCACCATGGTTTCTCTAAGCAACTTTCTCACTCCATCGTAAACTTTATCAGAGTGCAAGGTATTCTCATTTTTCTTTGCTGGGTAAGGAAGGGTTTTCGGATGATTGATTGGAATTTGATTTTTAATGGCTTCATCCTCCTTATCCTTCCATCTGACAAACTTTTCACCTATTCGCTTAGTCGTGGGTTCGGCCACTGACTTCTCTTTTCAAAGATCCTCGCTCACTCTCCCGAAGAGTCATTATCATTAAGCTCTTTCTCGCTGTCGCTTTCTTCGGTATTTGTCTGCTGCTTATCCCCTCCTGAACTCATGGCGTCAGGAGGGGCTACTCGTTTCCCGACAACTTCTCGGGTCCAACTCTCTTTCCGCTTCTAAGTGTAATCGCATTCAACTCCTCCTCTTGTCCATAATTCCACTGCGGTGTGATGGCATTACTGAGCCGACTTCGCCTTAGGATTTTTATCTCAGATAACTCGGCGCTTTCCTTGGGGCCTGCTTGCTTGTTGATCACCATCCCGCCCAATCTGCTCTCTATCGCCTTTTGACCGGTGGCTAGTGCTTGCACCATATCTACTAGCTCATCAATTTCTTTTGAGAGATAGAGGTGGGCTGCGGATTTTGCGTTTGAGCCCGGCTGCCTTGGGGCCTTTGATTGTTGGAGTTGAAGGACCGTTGGAATTGGATCGCCAGTGTGGCGTATAATAAGCTGCTTTCACGGATTTCTGAAAAGTTACGGTTTGGAGTATAAGCTTGATTGACCGTAATTTTGATTGAAATTACGAAATGTTTGTTTCTGGTTGTCCATTACATTTACTTCGTCTCCATTCTCATTGCTCGTCTGCGTTCCCAGAAAACTCATATCCACTGATCCCTTCTGCTGTTGCATTTGTAAATTTGCCATTTGTTGGTTTATCATCTCTACTTGGGCAACCAACATCTGTGTCACAGATCGCTTGCAATGATTTTTACTTTATCATCCTCAACATGGGTCTTCCTGAGGTTGACCACATGTTGTTCTTGGCAATTGTTTCACTACCCTATAGGCAAAGATCATCTCCTCCGCTGAGAAAAGATCCATGAGTCGTGGAATCTAGATAATCTCTATTGGGTTGAGTAACACCCCGATAGAATAATTCTAAAGCTCATGACGATCGTATCCATGGTTGGGGCACTTCCTCATCAAAAGATTCGGTCTCTCCCATGCTTTTCCAACACTCTCTCCGCTAAGTTGTTCAAATGTGGCTATCTCCTTTTTCATATCCATGATTCTGCCAGGTGAGACCCACTTCAGAGCGAAGGCTCTTTTAACATCATTCCAGGAAAGGAGAGAATGATGGGCTAAAGATTTGAACCATCTGTTTGCTTCACCTTTTAAAGCAAACGGGAAGAGTTTCAGCTTAACAATCTCAGAATCAACACCCGGATAGTGGCCTGCTTCACAGATTTGGACAAAAGTGGACAAGAAGTCGTGAGGATCCTCTTGAGCAGTGCCATGAAAAGAGCTATTTTGGACCAGTCCAACCACTCCATTCTTCAGATCGAAATGCACTTGCCCCATATCTGGAGGTCGAATAGGTCTATGCCCCTCCAGGAAGTCTTGGTTAAGATAGGGGGCATAGGGGTCTTGATTTAGCTGGGCTTGTTGGGCTTGATGGAGTTGTTGCAATTGATTTTGTAGCCCAGCTTGCTGATTCTGTTGTTGTTGTAACAACTGTATTAGTTGAAGGAGCTGATTCAGCTGAGCTTGAGGGTCTGGATTAGGAGGAACTAGATTCGGATCTTGAACTTGGTTAGCCATGATGTCTGGATCGGGAAAAAGCCTTCTTCTTAGGATGGATCGCTCAGGTTCTGGATCAAAAAGGAGAGGTCCTTCTTGCTTCTCGCTTGCATAAACCAGGAGGGCAACAGAGAGAGTCAACACCGACTAAAAAATCAAAGTTGATGAAGAGTTAACCTTGGAATTACAAGCTAAGAGAAGAAAAGAAAAGAACAAGAAAGATAGACGGACGGGCGTTCAGAATCGTGAACGAGCGTCTGTCTAGGGAGGGTACCAGACGGGCGTCTGGTTCAATAGACGCTCGTCTGGTGTACTAAAAGCAGTTCAGAGGCGTATTTACTAAACAAACGGGCGTTTGGAAGGGCCAGACGCTCGTTTGATCAGTAAACAGATAAAAAGGAAATTTTTCAGAATGGATGGGCGTCTGTATAATTGGACGTCCGCTCAAAAAGCTGAAAAACAAGGACCGGAGCGGAGAAGCAACAGGAAATAGAAGTACACAAACTAAACTAAAAAAACTAAAACGCAACGAAAGGAAAATTACCAACTAGAAAAACTATACCTACTAAGAATCCGACAACCGTTACCGATTCCCCGGCAACGGCGCCAAAAACTTGTTCGTTGAAAACGTGTTTTAAATTTATATTATCGGAACACCCCAAGTATAAGGCACGTAGTAAAGGATGTTGCCGAGTCGTCCTAAGGGAATCGAATAGTTATCAGATTAAGGTATAACTACTAAATTGGTTATGTCACGAACTATTATTTAAAACTAAGGTTAATCTAACTATAACTGAACCTAAGAAATAAACTAAAAACTTAAGGGAAAGAAACTAAAGCAAAGAATTAAAAATAAATGAAAACAGAAATATTCCGAGAATGAGCGGCGTCCGCTTTGACAGCGACGGGCGTCCGGTGCGATTCAAATGAAAATATGCAGAAATAAAACAAAGAAAGATTGAGGTTTTAATTAACTAAACTTAAGACTAACGTCAAGCAAACGATTTTGTTTTCAAATTATAAAAGGAAGACAATTAGAACACCTAGAATCTATCACTCAACAATCATACAACCGATTTATGATTCAATACGCTTTATTGGTATGAACAATCGCGAAACCCGACTAAATTTCTTTAGATCAATTTCTAGGGTTTGTCTACTTTTCCAAGAAAAACAACTAACATTCATCACAAGATCAGCAATTCGTTCCCAAATTGTAACACCCAACTAACGATATATGATTCCTCAAAACATCATCAATTGTATCGATTGAAATCGAAAACTATTGTTGAATTATATTTCCATAAAAATTCAAACAACATAAAGTTTCATTGATATTCCTATCTAATAAAACTCTTAACAATTAAATCGAGATTCAAACGATAAATAAAACAAATGTATTCAAAATCATAACTAAAGGTAAACTAACGAATCATGGTTGTGATGACGTTGATGTGATATCCTCCGGTTGTTCCATCATGCTATGCTTAGCCAACAATCATGTTGTTAGGCATAATCATTGGGATGGAGAGGTTCATCTTTGAATCTCCTCTTTTGACTGATGCGGCTGCTGCTCTCTTCTTATGTGCGGCTGTATATATGTATCCCCCTTAGGGTTGGGGCTGCTGTTCTATTTATAGAGTGCTGAGTCGGTTAGGGTTTAAGTCGGCACCGGACGCTCGTCCGAATATCCGGACGCTCGTCCAGAAACATGGACGCTAAGTAAACGCTCGTTCATCCTCCGTCTGAACTCTCTGTATGTAAATACAATTCTGGACGCTGCATGGACGCTAGTTCACTTCTGGTCGCTCGTCCAAGATCAGTGGACGCCCGTCTGGAATGGACGGGATGCAGACGCTCGTTCGACATGCTGAGGATCAGATCTCTTCATCTTTATCCATTTTCTTCAAGCCAATTCCAACTCTATCTCTTGTAATTCGAAATTGAGCTTCATTAATCCACTTATAGCACTCGAAGTTAAGCCTCCTAAAGGATGAATAAACATTGCAAAATGTAGTAAAACTCAAATAATAATAATTCCGTCAATTTAACACATAAAATCACCCAAATTGCACTTTTGATACTTTTAAACCCATTATTCAAATTCAAGCCTTAAACACATAATTTTCTCTAAAAATTACCAAAATACGAAAGATATTGTTCTCTAATAATGCGATAAAAAACCATAAATTTCACCGAGAACACAACAGAAGTCTTTATGATTGCTGTGTGTACAACAGTCAGTTGGAAGATGGATCATACATCTATCTTATGTCATATGTGGATGACATGCTGATAGCTGCAAGAAAGAAGTCTGATGTTCAGTATCTGAAAGACCTTCTCAGTGCTGAGTTTGAAATGAAGGATTTGGCTGCAGCCAAAATTTTTTTGGGGATAGAGATCTGGAGAGATAGAAATCAGAAGAAACTGTTTTGATCTAAACAGGGCTATATACAGAAGATTTTGTCAAAGTTTGGCATGTCAGCTGCTGAGCCAATAGATACTCCTATGGCATCAAATGTTCATTTGTCAGTTTTTGCTTCATAATCAGCAGAGGAGAAGGAATACATGTCTAAAGTTCCCTATGCTAGTGCAGTTGGCAGTCTGATGTATGTCATGGTGTGCACTAGGCCTGATCTGGCTCAGGCAGTCAGTGTTGTCAGCAGGTTAATGGATCAACCTGGAAAGGAACACTGGAAAGCTGTGAAAAGAATGTCCAGGAACCTTAGAGGTACATCTGATGTTGGTCTCATTTATGGAGGTGATACTCAAGAACTAATCACAGGATACTGTGATGCTGACTATGCAGGTGATGTGAACAGTAGAAAATTAATGACTGGTTATGCTTTCACATTAGAGAATTCAGTTGTCAGCTGGAAAGAAACTCTTTAGGTAACAGTGGCTTTATCAACTACTGAAGCTGAGTATATGGCTCTTACTAAAGCAGTCAATGAGGGTATTGGGTTGAAGGGACTAGTCAGTGATTTGGGGCTACATCAGGATCAAGCTGAGATTTATTGTGACAGTGTGCAATTTGTCAAGCTAAGGATCAGGTTCATCATGAGAGAACCAAGCATATTTATGTGAGATATCTTTTTCAGAGAAATGAGAAAAGGATTGTTGTGAAGAAGATCAGCACCAAGGAGAATCCTGCTGATATGTTCACTAAACCAGTTCAGCAGATCAAGTTTCAATTGTGTCTGGACTTGCTGAATATTCAAAGCTTGTAAACTGAAATCTGGATACTCAGTTGAGGGGAGATCATCTGAGTGGATTCTAAGGACTAGTCTGGTACTGTACATCCTGGCATTGACGAATGCATCTGGTACATGTACATCTGGTTATACAATCTGATTGACTGTGAATGAGAGTTCAAGTCAAGGTGGAGATTTGTCAGTTTTGGTGACTTGATCTCTAAACTGATGAATAAATTGGTGGAACTAATTTTAGAAACTGAGACTGAGAATGATGGTCAGTTCAGTTAAGTATATTCAGTTCTGTTAAAGTCAGTTTGTTGAAGTGCAACTGAGTTTCTTCTGAAGTCAGCAGTCGATTTTTGGTCTGCTGAGTATAGCTGAGTTCTACATCTGGGCAGTTGATTACAAGTCTGGAAAGTCAGTTTTGAGCTGATTTTAATCTGGTGGATAACAACTGGAGCTGTGGTCCACATCTGGGGAATTTATAACAATTCCGACAAAGATCTTTGACGGTTAGGGTTTGAGATTTGTGCCTATAAATACCAATGTTGTAAACAATGCAATAGTGTGCCTTTCAAGAGTGTTAATTTCACAAGTGTGTGGAATACCTTGTAACTTTGTGCATAATAATATATCTCCTTTTCTGTCCGTGGAGTAGTCGGCACAACGCCGGAAACCACGTTAAATCAGTGTGTTTTCTTTGTTTATGTGTTTTATCAATTCCACCATACTTTATGTTTGCATTGCTATTGTTATAATCTTTCTTAAACTGTAAGCTTCTCATCCGTGTTTTCAACAAATACGAATACAAATACTGGAAAGAACACCTTCTTGAATCACCATGGCACAATGAAGATTTTACATGCTTGTAATGTAGCTTGTAGCTTACCCAACATAATTTTTGGGCCTTTGGAGGATTTAAGACCGAGGCATATGATGATATACTTTTATCTATACATATGGATTTTTTCATATTGAGTTTGCTAGTTATCGGTTTTAAGGAGGTCAAACTATATTCCGTTGACGTTATGTTTAGGGGGCTAGAACATGACGGCACGGATATTGTTTTGTTTCCTTGCAATAAAATAAAATAATTTTTCATCAAATTTTTTTAGGTTTATTAATTTAAAACAATATAATATTACTGATACTTTTCTTTGTGGACATTAGCTATGTTGATTTTTCTTTTATTCATTTCCGATTTAATTATTTAATTTTGTAATCATAGCCTTGGATTTAGCTAACAACTTCTTCGTCATGGCATTGTTTGACTAGATTCCTATTATAAAATTCCGAATTTTCCTCCTAGAAAAATATAATTCCTGAAATTTCCCTCTCATCCATTTGGTTACCCTCAATTCTTCAGACTGCAGCATCTAACTCGTTAACAAATCCGAAATTAACAGGTCGGTTTCTACTCCTTAATAAACATAGACATGCCAGTTGGAGCGAGGTTTCTATTTTTTTATTTTTCCAAAAAAAAAAAGTCTCGTACAAAAGTCCTTAAGCCTGTTTCGTCTTTTTTCACGCAGATTAAGAAAACTGGTTAAATTAGTTATTTATCATTAATTTGTAATAAAAAATCTAAAATATCATTTGACGGTTCGGTTATATTGATTCGGTTAACGGTTTGGTTTTTAATTGGGTTTGGTTTTCGGTTAAATTTCAGCATTAGCCGTAACCAAACCGAACCGAACCGAACCGAACCGAATTTTTCAGGTTCTTTATTTCATTAACCGATACCGAACCGGGAGTATTCATTAACCGAACTGAACCAAGTTACTACAATTCGGTTTGGTTTTCGGATAATCTGTGTCCGTGTACACCCCTAAACTAACTCACCCTAAGTTGTTTTGGAAAATTCCTCCAACGGCTAGATACGCATTCTTGAAGAACGCATCCACATTACACTTGAATTTTCCCTCAGGAGGGCGAGTCAAACACGACGGTAAAGTAGATGAGGGTACTGAAGACACTTGATGATAGAGGGAGGATTGTTCTTAGGACATTGCAATTGCCAAGTTTGTAAGAGACGAGATGTTTACCGCTTTTCCTTTGCAGATCCAATTGCGTCAGTTCTATCGAGGGAGACATGGTCACCTACTCACGTTCGTTCAAGTGGGTTCTATACTCGTTTTAGTGTCTTTTCATTTCAAGAGATTTATACATTGAAAGATATGGATAAACTCACTAAAGATGTACATAAAATTCTTGCCTTCCAAATGACGGCTTCTATCGGCACCACGTTATTACTTTTGGCATCCTGTTCACTGCCGCCACTCTTTAAATTACTCTCGACACCTCAACAATATTTTTATTATTTTTTTTTACATTTAACACCACAAAAAAATTTACCGAATTACTTCTTACACCACAATATTTAAAAAATATTATTAAGTCCAACACTTTACAAAGTAATGAATAAACCCAATCAACACACTCTTTCCACCATCTCCACCACCCTCAAACACTTCAACACCTATAACCACCACCCTCTTTAGCACCCACCTAACCCAACCACCCAACCTCAGCCACCAATATAACCTTATTCACCCCGCCACCCTTTCCACCTATTGGCTTCAACCCATTTGATGGAGGTCGGGCTAGGCCTCGCCACGTGTTACCCCCACATTAACCAAACATTGAATGAAACCAGAACACAAAGAGCCAGGAGCCCCATTTAAGCCTAAGGGCAGATCAACACCCTAGGTGGGAGATCGGCCTGACCCGCTTCTCAATCCACCGCAGGTCGATCAGGACGCAACGGAGCTAGGTCGACGCAGTTCGGGCCATAGTGGCCTTGGGGGCTTGACGCAGGTCGGCCAGAGCTACCCCTGATATTTTGCCCACGTGCTTATAATAAAAGATAAACATGGAAAGATCCTTTAGTCATAAAGACTCTGATCCTATCATTTAAACCATTATTCAAATCCCATAATTATCTCATTTAATCAAGGAGATTGACATGGTAAAATCCAATCCTTGATGGATACAAACAAGAGTCCACCACGGACATGGAACAAGCATACCTAGGGCAAAGGCCCCTCTATATAAACAATCCCAAGAACTATGAAGAGACTTGATTCCTGAACAATTCCAGTATATGTAGGCAACGTGGGATTACCCAATCTCAGGCCCAGTCTAAACCTACTAAAACCATCCCCTCTTTTCATACTTTTTCTGAGTTTTTGGATCTTGATCATTGTCACTAGGAAAATACGGCCCAAATTATTTATCAGACGAGATCCATCATCGTCAATTGGTTCTAAAAGGAGGGCCTCCTACTGACAATTGTGTTCGAAGGTTACCATCATCATGCCGCCAAAAACACGAAAGAAAATAGCGATAGAAAATGGCCAGAATGGCCAAAATGCTGATGGTGGGGAAACGACATCCACCAACACTGAAAGCCAGACCCAAGAGTCTAAGGAAGTTGAATTTGATCCAGCCCAACAAGCGTTGGTAGATCAACTAGTGGCTATGGATGCAGCTACTCGACAAGCCATGCTCCGGGCAGCCAAACAGGATGAGGATCCAGAGGAGGATATGATCGCGTGTGCAATTCACTAATACACACGACGTACTAGCAAGAGTACTAGGTCCGTCGTAGTATAGCAAGGGTGAGTCAAGGTCGATCCCACAGAGACTATTATTTAATAATTCTAAACACAACCACAATTCATAGGTCATCCAGATAGGGTGGTCGTTGACCAACATAAATGACAAGTAAATAAAAGTGATGCAAATAAACCAATCATCAACCATATATCGAAAAGGCACTAACCATACTATTCCTAACTCATCTCCCCTTAATCCGTGTTCGACTCGTGTGTGTAATTTAGCTACGGGTGCAACTCCTAACCCTATCTACTCCGACCATGGTAGTAGATAATCTATGCGCCAGCTACCCTTCTTAATTGATCCGTAATAGCCTATATGCATAAAGAACTAGAATTGCCAGTATTGAGCGCTAACTCATACCGCTAACCTGCCTAGACAGCTGTCGACACTGATCAGCACCTTCCTTGGGTCCATCAAGATAATGTCCTAACTAGCACTTCACTATTCGTATTTCATGCTAATTTATGAAGACATGCAAATAGTTGATCAGGCTACTAACATGTAAATTAAATCTGTCGATCAATGTAGCTGACGCCGTACCACAGTATTAGGATTTACTAGGTATTCAGATCTAGCGATAAAGACCGTCGCAGATCTAAAGAGCGCAACCCATACTTCTACGTTTCATATTAACAAATCGAATAAAGATTAAGGTTTGTTTAATTAATTCATAGATGTTTATAAGCAAGCATAATCTAGATCTATCACAAGAACAATCATGAATCTAAGAAAAGAAATAAAACATTGGAATAGATCTTACCCATAACGAAGAACAAATCTACTCTTCTATTCTCTCTCCCTCCGGCGATTCAAGACGATCCATGAAGATCGTAACCCAAGCACAATTCAATAATGAAAGACTCTTGACTTATTTTCAAGAAAGAAAAGAAGAATTTATAACCAGAAGTCTACATTGTATCTAATTTATGAATAGATCTATGAATGAATGATAGAATGGAAGATGAATACAATTTCGCTGCTCTGAATGGCTTTATATAGGTGTATAAACCGACTTAAGGGTAAAACCAATGCTTGGAGGACAAGAAAATGCGTTTCTGGAAGATTCTGGGCCTCGAGTAAACTGTGGGTAACTCCCGGTAAACCGAGGGTATTTTCGCCTTTTTCCTACTGCTGACTTAACTTGGAATACCCTAAGCCCAGCTTTGGTATTTGGACCATAACTTGGTCTACGCAACTCCGATTTAAGTGATTCAAAGTGTGTTGGAATCCTTGTTTCAAGAATTACAACTTTTGTGTAGAAGGACAAGCCCAATTAGGCTTTTAAAGATTCGGAAACTGCTTTGGAATATCACCAATCTGATTCTCGGGTCCAATCTCCGCTCGAAACACTTCAACCTTCAGCTCGGTTCAGTCTCTATCGATTAACTCTCTCCTTCACCCCAAATGATGCTCCAAACACTCGTCCATCTGTCAATAAAACCATACCACACATAGTAGCTACTATTTCTAGCAAATAACGCATAAAAAACACGGTTAATACGCATAATACCAATTTAGTCACCCCGGACGTGGCTTAATGACATTTAGCTAATTAACTCATGATTTCATACATATTATCCCCATTGAAAACACAAATCCGGGGTAGATTGATGGAAAATAATGATACCAATTTGACCGTCATCAGGATACCTTAGAAAAGACGTCTCATCCTTCCAACCCAAAGCAAGGCAAGCAGGATGACCAGTCATCCACCTCAAATCTGGGTAAGGAACCACTCGATCCTTGAGCAATGGAGGCGGGTAGAGCAAAGGTCGATGTCATACTGAGGAGACAGTCCTAATGAGCTCTCATTCGTATCATCTTTCACGACACAGATCGAAGAGTATCCCCGACCTGCTGGGTTCAAGGTTCCCAAGATGGACCCGTACGATGGATCCAAGGATCTCTCAGATCATCTCTTTCAGTACATAACACACATGAACCTGTACGGCGCCCCAGACGAGATGAAGTGCAAGGCCTTCCCTGCACTACTCACGGGCAGGGCCCATGAATGGTTCATAAAACTACCAGCGAGGTCGATCTTCAACTTACAGGCACTGGTCAAGACATTTGTCCATGCCTTCAACACTGCTAATCCATTCCAGAGGAATGCAACTCATCTCCTCACTCTTAAACAGAAGAAGGAGGAAACTGTGCTGCAGTACCTCAAAAGGTTCAATAAAGAGTCCACGCAGGTCAAGGACGCAGATGATCATATTCTGATCACTTTCTTCATGGCAGGACTACATGATGGGAGATTGTACGCTAAGCTCAACAGAAAAATTCCTAAATCCTATTGAAACAGTGTCCTAAACCCAATCGGGTTGGACCGGATCCAACCAGGTTGGATCATTTCTACTATTTTTTTATGCTTATACATATAATAATTGGCTTTTATGTTATTATATATTTGTTCGTTTAATGGACCAATTATGATATTGTATATATATGATAACGTCCTTAGTATTAAACCGTGATAGAGAAACCATGACAGTGATTATGGTTGATGAGATCTCGAATCATTTTAAAAAGGTTTGATACTTAAATGTCTCTAGTCTTATGTACTATTAACAAGACATTACTAGTATGGTTAGACTAGCATGTATTGGATGTCTTTTATCTTATGAAGATGGTGATAGATCTCGTCTATCGAAGTGAGGACACTTGGATTGTAAGTGGACGTATATTAGAGAATGCATACATTAGACTAACCCACTTACTTTATTAAGTGTCGCACTATGTGGCGGTGGTGTAATTATCCTAAGACCGGAGTCTTCATGGCATCACGATGTGGATTGTCATACTTTGACACTATTGAGGTTTTCCCTAGTCATGGGGCGATCATGTGGTAGTGATTGGGTGTGATACAGAAGCATGCGTAGGATTCATATTGGTCTCTCGGAAATCGCATATCCTAATGGTAGGAGTAAATATCCAAAAGGGCCTTCTGATGAGGAGTACGTAGCTCTCGTGAATCCCTGCAAAGTGGGAGTAAATGAGTTACTTCGAGAGAGCATGATATCCAGTTTATAAGATACGGTTGTTAATGTATTGACACTCGAGATACGACCGTATTGATATTATTACGGCGATAGGATTCAATTTACATGGCATGCAACCATTTCACATAAAAGATAGTAGTCATTGCATTTGACTCTTCCAATGATTGGGGTCATGGCGTGTTGGTAGACTATATCCATGATCTTTAGGTATGAAGGGCATTTTAGTAAATGCACTTTGTGCCTACGACCAACATATTCGGAAGCCTATCGGGTCACACACATAAGAACCTCTAGCCGGATTAAATGTGGTTATAGCGATAACCAACGTGACGTCAGCGATGTCGTGACGATGTCGATGACGATGATCGAGGCTCAAAATGACTCTCCTTTCGATTTTTTGTTCCAAGGTCTATGTCCTCCAAGTCCTTGATATGAACTGAATGTCTTCTTACAGTTCAAGCACTCATATTTACTTCTTTTCGGGCTTTGATCAATTAACTTTCATCACATGATCAAAAATCACAAGAAAACTAACTTCACTTGCAAATGAGTCCTCCACTTCTTATCCCTGCGTGATCTACTCGAAACTGCACCTATCTTTTGATTTTAAACACCGATTATCAAAATTATTTCACCAAAGTTCAATTTTTTTTTATGTTCATTTTGAGACCTCATTTGATACCTTTTCGATGTAGTATTTGAAAGCCGAATTAATCGTAGCATTTACACCAACAAAGTATCGATGATCGATGCTCGATTCTGATCAATATCTGTATCGATGATCGCCCCATTTAAGGCTTAATTCAAGTGACTACTTCAAGGCACACATATCTGGCTCATATAAGACTCATGTCATCCTTCAAATTAGAAAAAGGAAAGAAAAACTTTGGCACAAGTCATGAGATTCCCAAGCTCCCTGTGATTCTTTAAACTATATTCATACACCTGTTGCATCCCTCCTCCGCTTATCTAATATGTACCTTTTTGTTATAGTAAAAACTCATTTAACACTGTACAAGAGTCGTGTATGTTGAGTTTTGAAATTTAAAAATTATGTAATAACACAAATATCCGACTACTTGTGCTTAAATAAGTTGTAGAACCATAATATGTATATGTATATATACATATAAGTCAACAACAAACTTAAATTACATCATATCTTTATATCTCAAATCATGGAAGAAGAAGAAGATGAAGGCGATGTGCTATTAGTAAAGAAAACCATCATCACTTCCATTACAAAAACATCATTTCATGAAGCTAACATTGAATCAAGAGAATAAAAGCATGGCTCATGTGGGTTTTTCTTGATCAATCCAGATATTTTTTTTTATCTTCATTTTGAGACCTCATTCGATACCTTTTCGACGTAGTATTTGAAAGCCGAATTTAATCACAGCATTTACACTAACACAATGTCGATGACGATGTCGCAAACAATATCAGGCTCATTTAAGGCTTAATTCAAGTGACTACTTCAAGGCACACATATCTGGCTCATATAAGGCTCATTTAAGGCTTAATTCAAGAAACACAATATCATATCTGGCACATATAAGACTTATATAAGTGACTACTTCAAACCACAAATCCCAGATGCAAAATGATCATAGTTGTTACTACTACTTACCATGAAAGTCTCAGATCTCCAAACTAACAATTAGTCCTTCAAAATGACAGATTCTGCACTATCCATCAATGGCTCCAAGTAATAATCAAAAAACTTCCTAGCAAACATGTCCGAATAAGTGGAATTTGACTCCTTAAGTCGTAAATTAGATCAACAAATCGCAGAGAAGATCTCGGAATTGCTTCAGTGTAGAGTCCAGATATCAAGGGCATCAATGGCAGCCGTCTTGCGGGCGTAGGAGAAGCTTAATTTGAGCAAGCAACTAAGAAATGTGGGGAGCTTTGCCGATCTACCACTACTTTGCCGGGCCATTTGTGCGACTACCACTCTCTTGTCAAATACCACTCCCATTTTCGCGCTTTAGGTGTTTTTCAACCAAACTAAACCCTAATTGGGAAGGGGAACCCAATAGGGAAGGGTGTCCACTTAAGATCGTGCACAAAGGTGAAAAAAGCGGGAGAAAATCACGAATCAAAATTGGTATTTTTGCCTTGGGTGGTATTCTCACAATTTGTTCCAGAGGTGGTGGTAAAACAGTAAAATATCCCAAGAATGAAAGAGTGTCCAAGCAGAGTCGATGGCTTTGTTTTCATTTAGTCTCAAAATCTAGAGCCAAATAGCCAAATGTCTCTTCTCTTCACGATTTTCCGATCTTTCCGACCCGACATCGACATTAATTGATGATATATGCTCAGGTTATAAATAGTTCGGTGAGAAATTTGGATATAAAGATGGGATTAATATATAATAGTATTTATTTGTTGTCAATAAATATAAATGTAAAAGATATTAATATGTTGATTAAGTTTTGTGTATATTTTAATATGTATTAAGTGGTGCATTTTATTTTTCCTAAAAGTATATATGATATTAAGTAAATGGATTTTGAAAATTAATTAATCATAGTATTATATTATTATGTATTAATATTGGATAATAATATATATATAGATATATGTGTAGTGTATATATGTGATATATACACATGTATAATTGATATATACATTTTTGGTAATATAATAAGGATATATTCAATGTTAGATATTTGGCAATATATATCTTGGAAATATTTAATATAAATATTGAATATTAATGAGATAAATCAATCAAAGATATTTTCCTTATTTTACTAGTAGAATGTTTTCTTTCTCCCTACTCCACTGAGAAGCTTTTCCCATTGGGAATGGGATGCATAGGGGCGCCACTTACCTCTATATAAGAGGTGGGTATCTAGCTTTTTTGTATCATCACAATTAGAAGAGTTCTAATGTACTAGAAAAATTGAGAGCTTCCTAGAGATATTTTTGAGAGAGATAAAATGTCGGTCTAGCAACCGAGTTTTTTTAGTAGCAATCCAATGCGGGATTCCAGCAGGTTGTTCGTGTGGACTAGCGGTAGAGGCTGAACGCTTGGGTGGCTCCGTGTACCACTAAACATTCGTAGACGATAAAGCTTCGATTTTTAAGATCGTCCATGGCAACTTTCACGTTTACATCTTTTATACTTGTTGCTTAAACGAAGTCGATCTTGATAAAAGGAACTCAAAATTTTAAATTCCGCTGCGTTCCCGCGTTGATTCCCTAATAGTGGTGTCGAGTGGTCTTCGATCTTAAGCAATAAGCATTAGTTAATTTGCGTAGTAATTAATTATAGATGCATGATTTCGATTCACAGAACGAAAACAAAAAAACCTCGATTTGGCGGTGGGGCTGCTTGGCCAATCGGCGGTGGCGCCCTACCTTGAGATCTCTGCCGGTGTCGGCTGCTCTTGTGGTGGTCGGCGTCGGCTGGTGGCTTCTTGGTGGACCCTGAAAATTTTGTTTTGTTGTTTTGTGATTCTTTATGGTGCATTGAAACCTCTTGTTGTTTAGTTGATGTCATGTGGCTAGTTCAAATAGTTTGGACTATTAGTATGGGACATGAAATGGAAAGTACCACTAGGGTTAGACCTATTGTCCACAATTGTGGATCTAAGGTTAACTTAGGACATTACCAAATATTTGGTGAAGGCCTAAGTTGATGTCTTTTGGTTTAAGAAACCAAAGACATCTCTTTTGGTTAGTAACCAAAAGGAAAGGAAACAAAAGAGACCTATTTTATTTAGATTTTATTTAAGAATAGTTCTAACTTATAAAATTAAAATAGAAATCATTTTAGAATTAATTGTTAATTTTATTTCGATGAAAATAATTTAATTGATTAAATGTTAACTATTTAATTGATTTAATAATATAAGACGTGACGATGCTGGAAATCGTCAATTTATAAATCTGAGGACTTATCCTTCCAAGTGACAATCTGTCTAAGGCGGAACCTTAAAAACAGAGGTGAAACGGGGGGTTTTGTGGTGGTTTGACTGCACTTGAGAAACTGTATCTCAAGCTGCCTACGTATCCAATGTGTGTATTGGATTCAAGTCTTCATAGTTCCTTAGGGATTGTTTATATAGAGGGGCTTGTGCCCTAGTGTTGTGTGTGGCGTGTCCATGGTGGACTCCTATTTCGTGTTCCCTAAGGAAAAAGATAATGATGATTTGACCTCCTTGATTTTAGGAGATAATTATGGGCATATTTAAATGCCAGAATCAGAGTAGTTATAATTAAGGATTCTTCCCATATTTATCTAATTTTAGTAGGCACGCGAGGACTTTTGTCTGAGATGGACTTAGGCTGACTTGTAAGGTCGGGCACGGGTAGGTAAATCTTAGGCCTCGACCGATCTGCCGAGGTCGGGACCGAGTAGGATGTTGCTCATTCCGGACTCTTGGGGCTCTTGCCCCTTTAAGTGTGTACTTATTTCCTTCATTTATTGTTAGATCCCTTGTAAGGATGACGTGTGGCGAGGTGCTGATCTAACCTCCGTCATAAGTCCCCCAGATCCAGCTGATCCCATAGGGTTAGCTCGGATCTGCTCAAGCATTGGTTCGGCTCGGTCATCCAGACTTGGAGCTTTTTGAAATTTAAGTGCCAGGTGGCAAAATCACCGTTATAACGTAGTTATAATCATCCCGGAATTGAAGGCGTTACTGCCTACATGTTTAAATTGGAACGGTTTCCAAGGAAAACTCGAAGAGCTTTAACCTGTCATATCAACCGTCATTTCCTCGTCACTTCTTTGCGATTATCATTTCATTGTAGAGCTCTATCGCAACTCCGTTCCCTTCTTGTTCACCTCTGTGTTATAGTTGATGATGAGATCTCTTTCATCTGACTCTTCTGAAGAGGAACCTCTTTCGCCCAAAAGCGAAGCCATCATAAGGGAGTCCTGGACTAGGCTCGTGCTTATTGAGGAGATCCCCTGGGTTCCTCCGCAACCGGCGTCCGTCGCTTCTTCTTTACATCCTTTGTCTGTTGCACCTACCTTCCTCCGGAGGCTCAAGGTTCAAAAGGATACTCAAGACATCATGGGTGGACAAGAGGTAATCTCAGTTCTGGCTTAGAGCAGTATAGAGTACCCTTGCCGTGACTACGAGGTAAATCTGGAGGAATTTGCACCTTTGCTCACTATCGACCCGTGTCCGTACGGGTCGCGTCCTCCCAACGGGTACTTTGCTATTTACGAGGCCTAGTTAAAGGCCAGCCTGAGGTTAACTTTGTGCCTGGAATTTTTGTCTGTGTTGCGACATTACGGGATAGGCGTGGCTCAAATGGCTCCTTCAAGTGTTAGGACTGTTGTGGGGTTTGATATTTTATGCCGAGCGGTTGGAGTACGCTTCTCTATAGGTCTCTTCCAGGTCTTTCATCGCATTGTGCAGAGCCCTGGACTTAAAGGATGGTATCACTTTCCTCGCCGGTCGGGAGTAAATGAGATGCTCGTCGATGGACCTAAGTATAAAGAGTGGCGAGGGCATTTTTTCTTTGTCAGAGACGGGGGGAGATCTTGGCTGGGACGTTGAAAGACAAGTTCTTTGCAAAATGAAGAATGTACGACCCTTCTAGACTCTACCTCGGTAGATGTTGTTCGGAACACGGGGATTGTTATGAGGTTACGCGAGCTTTATTCCAAGCTGATCAATGCAACCCGATTGGCTGAGGCCGGCCCCGACCCCTATGTTTCCTTAAGAGATGACAGCTAGGATATTTGTGTGTATTGTTGCTTCCTTATTCATTTAAGTTTCCAACTATCATTAGTAATTTTCTAAACTTTTCTTACTTGCAGTGAGGATCTTAACCGGCCTTCAATCCCCCATCCGTAGGGAGGAGGTGGAACACCAAACTTAGAGAGTGGCGGCAGATAGGGGACATGCTGGCTATGTCCCTGTGACTCGGACAATGGGATCCTCTCTTGGTGCCCACACAACTCGTCTGTTATCCGAGCTGGCCTTATTCCTCCGGAAGAGGCTCGGACGCTCCTGTCATTGAGGTTTCTTCTTCAGAAGCTCCTTTAGTACAAGATGAGAAAGAGGAGGAGCTGGAGACGCCCTTTATCCAGGGTTCTTCTCGCCCTAGGTCGGGGGAGGTTGATGTCGAGGAGAGGCCAGAAAAGAGGAGCATGGCCAAGCACGGGTCGAGTCCTACAACTGATACTCCTGATAAAGGGGGAGCTGAGGGAACATCTGAGATTCGCTAAGAGGACGAGGAGGTCGAGGTCGATCTCAGCTCTTCACCTTCCTCGAATGCTCCAGCGCCAGAGATTTCTCAAATTTCCAATTTGGAGCTGCTCGAGGCAGGCTTTAAGGTCATGAGATATGTACGTTTCATCTTCCTGTGTTTATGGCGTTTACCCTTGTCAGATGATTATTACCGTATGCTGCGTGTGCACTGGGATCGGTGGTGGGCCAAGAGATTCTCTGCCGACTCATGCGTTCATCCGCCGAGCATGAGAAAAGGACCTCTGATCTGATGTCCAAAGATGAGAGGATAAAGGAGCTTGAGGAACAGTTGAATGCTCAAGCAAGGAAGATGGAGGATATGAAGACGGAATACACCACTCATCTCCAAGAGTTCATGGATGAGCACTTGGAGAGGGAGGCTGAACTAGACAAACATATTGCAAAGGTCCAAGGTGAGCTCTCTGCTGTAAATGCGACTGTCCGAGACTACCCCGCTCGACTTCAAGAGGCTCCTACCCAAGCTATCCGGGATTAAAAGGCTTCTTCTTACTTCATCGAGTCTTTGATACGGCTGCTGAGCCCTACCATACGATCTAGTTAAGTGTTGGGAGTAGATGACTGCAAGGCCCATTTTCGTGGTCTTCTTATCGATAATCTGGCCCACAAAATCTGTATATCCCCGGCGCGGACACAATGTGTTCCATCCGGTTGAAGGAGTTTCAAGAAGGGGTGGATCTTGCGACCATGTACCCTATAACTGGAGTCCCTCGCTGACCTTCTAATGGGGGCACGCCCTCGAGTTCGGCTTCCGGTTCATGACAGAATAGGACCCTTAACGCCTAGACTTTTCCATGTGTGAATTTTTGGTTTGCAAAATATCATGTAACTGTTGTAATTGTGTTGCTCCCTTGAAAATGCTTTGGTTAAGTTTAGAGGGGGGGGTGAATAAACTTAACACTTCAAACTTTTGAGTTGACAAACTCAAGATGGTCGATGAGTCGCTTGATGCGCCATGAGTCTCACGACTATTGATGTTCTTGAGTTTGTTGCAGCGGAATATTTCAAATTAAGCCTTGTTACTTGTTGTTATAAATATGATACTAAGTATTAGATACTCAGTAGTGTATGTGTGTGATTCAGTTGCTAGTTTCAGTTGGTTAATGTGATCAGTATGCTAATAAACTAAAATGCAGAAAGTAAATGTTGTAAAGTAAAGTAGGAAAGATTTATAGTGGTTCCAGGTGGTGTAATCCTGTCAGTCCACTCTTCTCCTGTGACGTTGGAGGAAATTCACTAGAGATTCATGAGGTTGCTGTTGCAAAAATCCCTAAACTGTTTGTCCTTCACCAATGACTATGGCTTCACAAATTGAACACTTGAAATAGGTAGGATTGCTGCTTCAAAGTATTCCACCGGTCCTTGGAGGGTAGGATTGCCTCTTCACCAGCTTCACCACAAACAACATTTCTTGACACCCAAAAGATGCTTCTCTGTCTTTACCATGTTTCTTGTAAAATAAAGATTGAATCAAGTAAATGATTCATTTTTCAGCAGTTTGATCAGGATGAAATGATCAGCAGCTTGAGGTCTTCAAGTGTGTATCCTTGATGTTACTTGATAGCAGGTTACACTTGAAGAAATTTCTTGATCAGCAAATTTAAGATCATTATATGTCAGCATGGTGTTTTTCTTGATCAAAATCTTGATAGCTTCGTATGGATTATGATGTTGTTCATCATCTTCAAACGGAGTCAGGAGTCCCCTATTTATAGGTGTGAAGCTTGTGACTTGTGTTTGAAATTCAAATATAGTCGTTTCAGACTTGTCTCCATCTTGACTTGCTTTTTATCACTGTTCATAGTACTGACATTTTCAGTCAGCTTTTTGTCAGTTTTCAGACTGTCCACCATTTGACTTATAACCATTGGATAATCCTCTGAATCTTTTCAACGTTCCTTTTATCTTGACCATTGATTTGTTGACAAAATCAAGGCTTGTAATCCATCCTTATCCATTTAATCTTCCAATGTAAACATTGATTAAATCGAGATTTCCATTCAACAGACACCTGGGGTATATCAGTGATGCACGGTCCAAGTAATAAAAAATACTCGATACCTAAATAATACACTAGCAAGATAACTAGGTTTCAATCATAGTATAGTTAGATAGAGTCGAGGTCGATCCCACAGAGACTCGGCTTAAACAAAATATGACTTATTAAACTAAAATCAAATTAAAGGCGGTCTACGACCAACAAATAACATAGAATTAAAATTGACACGATAGAAACACAAAACCAACAAAAGACACAACGACACTAAGACACTTATTTTTATAGGTTTTATAAATAATTGACAAACGGTATTGATAACGCTAGTAGTAATTACTCCCCCATGCTATGTAGATTGACGACGAGACAAAACATGACATTTAAGATTAATTATTCTGACTACGGGAGTCATCCCCTAAAATAGATCTAGCTCCGGTTAGGCCATCTAGATCATAGTGTCTCCATTACGTGACTTCACATTTTTAGTCTCCATCTCATATAACTTCTGACACAATTACGAAACTAGGGATGCCGGTATAAACCGTAACCTCATCTAAGCAACATTCCTATGATTAGGCGTACTTCTTAGACACCGATTCAATCTCTGTCCTAAGTAACAATCACTTTTTGGGTCTCATGTTAAATTACGATGACAAATAATTAAGTTGATCAAGTTTAATTGCTCGTTTAAATTACAAAGCAGAGAACCTAACGTAGTCGAAGCCGTTCACAGACAAATCAAGAACATCACAGATCTTGCTACCAACGAGACATAAGCTCGCTGCCAACAAGCTCAGATCTGAACCAGATTTGCTAGTGAAACGTCTTTTACGTCTCAGATCTACGTAAACATGGGTTCGTAAATTAACTATATAACGAAATCAATACACAAAACGACTACTCCATAACGAAATAAATTAGATCTACGAATAAAGATTGCATAATAGAGTAGACATTACCCTCGAAGACGAGCGTGATTCCCACTCCTCGATACGATCTCTAACTGGCGATTCTAACGACTCCATAATGAAAGAACATAAAATAAAGAAAACATATATTGAAAATAAAACTAATATTGAATTGTATTGTATTTTGTATGCTAAAGATATATTTCAAAATATCAAAATAATAAGAGTAACTCCCGGCGATCATAAAATAAAATGGAAAATTAGTGTAAGGACACAATATGCCTCTATTTTCTATATGGGACAATTAATTTTTATAGCGCTAATTAAAATCAATGATATACTTCAAATATCAAAATAATTAAATTTCGACGATGAGAAAATAACTTTCCCGGAATTTCGCCGATCAATTAAAAATAAAATGAATTTCGCCCCAAAATAGTTTTGACCTCAAAGTTTTAAAAACGCCACACTCATTTGATTATTTCATCTTCTCCTCATTCCCCCAAAATAAAATGCGCCCCCCAAAATGCGTCCTCAAAGTCGGCGCCACACATTTGATTAGCTCGCCGGCTCTTGTCATGCCTTACTCCTCTTCTCATGCGTATCCGATCTTTATCTTCAATGCATCTTGGATTTATCTTGTAAATTAATTCTTCCATTTATATTTATCCTCAAAAAATTATCTTAATCTGCAAAATAAATATTTATCCCAAAATAAATCATATTTAAATAAAAACGGATAAATACCAAATTATATAATAAAAACGGATAAATACCAAATTATATTTTATTAATCACATAACATTAAATAATAATTATAAACATGCGATTTATCATAAAATATATATTATTAATCCCGATTTAAGGACAATGTTGATGACTTTTACGGGTATAATTTGACCGTCATCAATCAGTCTGCTGAAGTCCCTATCTGTCAGCTGGTTTAAGTCTGTTGTGTTTTAACAACACTTCAGCTGATTGCTTCTCATCTAAATTTTTATTGTGAAGTTAGAGTACACCATTTTGATTATAACTAAGTTCCAATCACCACATAACTTTCTGGAACTTAGACCTTGTACACAATGTGTATGTAATCAGTTTAGGTCATCACAAACTTTCCTAAATTCTGATTCCATATCCTTGACTTTGAATACTAAGTTTGATCCCTTAGCCTTCAACAACTGAGTTTGAACCCTCAGCCTTCAACCATTAGCAGGTTCCTAGTTAGTTTATTGACCTAGAAACCCTACTTACCTAGACAGGTCTGCTGATAAAGTCAGCTGACCTCTTTACAGTGCTTGTTTGATCAAACTTATACAAAAATCAAACTCTAGTAAACCTATACATTTAATCTAGACATCTTTTTGCCTTTGCTCTATAGCAGCTAGTCTGGCACTCATCATTAAAACTTAAAATGTGTTCAACAATTTCCCCCTTTTTAGTGATTATGCCAATACCCTCCTTACAACAAAGCAAAATGATAAAAACAAAAATAGAACAAACTTCAGTCATATGTCATTAAAATCACATTTGTTCAAAGATATTACAAACTAGGATCAGCAAAAAATAAATGCATAAGTAAACATGCTGATCTAGTTTGTGTTCTTGTCTTGTTCTTAGTTCTCTTGATACTCCCTCATTTCCCTGACTATATCTAGCATCCATTGATTTTCCAAAGTGGAAAAATCAATCCAGGTATGTAACTATTTCCACCATTTCCGTGATTCGGAAGGTTAACCTTATGGTATGAACACTGAAGCCTTGTCCCATGTAAAAATGTTTGAATTCTTCCAGTGAATCCCTTGCTGTCCAACTACCCATCCTTGGACCTCTTCCACCTCTGCCACCTATACCACCTCTACTAGCAGCTCTCATGGATTTGACCCATACTTCCCAAAATTTAAATCCCAGAAAGGAATTCAGTCCTTCCTGAAAGCCCATGTCATGGTAGGGTCTCTTCTTTGAGTAGTACAACTTCTTGTACTCTTTCAGGAGGTCATCAGTCAGCTGTATCTTGCCAGGTGCAGGCTTTCTAAATTCATTGGTGTCAGCCTCCCATTTCTTTTTGCTAAAGATCCTTGCTGCCTCCTTTGCTTCTACTGTAAGACCTTCTTCCCCATTATTGACATCATCAATAAACCAGTTCAGTAGGCCATGAACACTTTCCTGTGTGATCACCAAATTTGCCAGTTGTCCTTCCATAATTTCAGTCCTTGTGTCAACTGCAGTGATTCAGCCTTCCATAGTTTGTTCCAATAGATTTCTCGTTTGTTCCAACAGATTTATCCTTTCAGTTAGTTTAGGATCAGTATAGAGGCTCGGTGATGTGGGGCAATCCTAGGTGGTGGGGTTGATGGAGGTACGTCAAAGAAGTCTATAATCCTATCCATTTTGTGATGCAAAACTCACAATCTCTCGTGAGTGCTCCTTTAGCATAGCTCTCTGAGTCTGGGGTGCTCCGAGGATCGGAGTACGCTCCCTCTCAGCTCTCTGACCGACCCGTCTTGGTACTTTTTGAACCGACTACGAACTGATCATCGGCTCAGGGTATTTCAAATCATCACTGACAAGAATTTTCACCTCGTCCTCTAAAGTAAACATGTCAATCATCGGCCCATATGGAAACAGCTCGTGCTCGGATGTGGCGGCAAGCTCGTGAATACGGCTATGCATCAGTAGACCGATGTTGACCGGAGATCCCTGCTCCAGATAAAACGTCAACTCCGTCCTCTTTGTGGTGACAGAAACCGTGTGCTTGGTCGGTAGAAGGTGGGCACAAACAAATTTATTGACCATCTTCCGATCCCAAGATAACTCGTTCTCTAGGTAGATGGTGGGGGATCTAGCAGGATTACGCTTCCATTGCACCCAAAAAAACTCAGCTATCATATTCATCCTCTCAAAGTCTTCAATGTTGCTCGAGGATGTGTACTCATCCGGGCCCACCGGTGGATTTCTAACCCCAAAATGAGCATTGATCTGCTCAATAGAAAAATCAATCTTAACCCCTCGGACCATAGAATATGTAACTCCGGGGTTATGTGAAATGTAAGCATATAATTTCATTAACACCGTGATTGATGGGATTGAGGTGGAGTTATGGTGGAGTGTGGGAAATGATGAAAATTTTGAAAAGAGGGGAAAAGGTGGCGGTTTTTGCTGACTTGTGGTGTCTGATGCAACATGTGTCCTACACGTGGCCCTATAAATTCAGCCTTACAAACTGACGTTCAGAAATTTGAAAATCTTTGCTCGGTAACCCGGAGGTAACTTATGGTTTACCGGGGGTTCTTTTTCCCCATATTTCTCTGTCCTCCTTCACTGCACTCTTTACTCAACCTCTCTGCTCAATTCTGACCTCAAATTGACTAGCCTCATACTCTTTGTGTTGTTATTTCTGACTCAATCCTAACCTAATTCACTAGAATCCACAACGAGTAAAAAAAACCTTTCCACAACCATCGGTTTCAAGCCTAAGGGTGCGGTAGGTTGAAAAAAAGCTCGTCTCTTATCCGGCTACTTTTATTCATTCCTAATCTACCTAAGAGTGTAAAGAAATAGTTCTGAGTTTATAGTCGCCAGCTCGACTTTCTTCAGATCTCCCATCATTCAGGGGTTTGAGCTTTAACTCGCAAAACTTTTGCTCCGGGGGTTTGTACCTTTCTAGAAACTTTTTGAGCTCTCTTCCTAGCACGCCTCTCTCTTTGCTTCCGTACTAGGTCTGCCTCTGCGTCAAGATTTAGACTTTAGATCCAAGGACTCCATATTTCCTACTTTAAGCTCAAAGCGTTCACTACGCAACACGGAAGGACTAGCTTCCATGGGCATCTTGTCGTGGTCCTTCTCTTCTCTCTCTCTCAGCATTAGTCTCATGAATTCCTGCTCAACGGTTTCTACTACAACCTCTCTATGCTTATGCCTCTCTATCTCCATAATTTCCACCTTTCCTGAAGCATACATCATCTTGCAACTTACCGGCCTATTCTTTAGGGGTTCTAAGATTTTAAAAGATACAACATCATTATTCAACCTCAAAGTAATCTCCCCCTTATCGAAATCCATGACTGCCCTGCTTGTCGCTAAGAAAGGTCTTCCTAACAAAACTGGGGCACTTGGGTCCTCTGGTACATCTATTACCGTGAAATCAATTGGATAACTGAACCCTCCTACCTTAATCGTGCACTTCCTAAGCAGACCGGCGGGCATATCTCTAGTTCTATCGATGAAAGTCATGGTTCTAGTTTGATTCATCACGACTAGAAGTTTAATCTTTTGACAGAGGGAAAAAGGTAGAATATTGCAACTCGAGCCAGAGTTGCAGAGACCTAATCCTACTGATATACCATTAACAGAAATCAGGAGTCGGAATGTGCCAGGGTCTCCTAACTTCACCGCGGTGTCTGAGTCTGGGTAATCCTCAGGCTCAGAAAACATCATGTTAGGATCATCAGAATCATAATCCGAAGATGATATTTCAATTAACTCGATAGGGAACTCACCTGGACGATACGTGCCATACTCCTTTAAGTTCTCTTCAGGCCCTTGATTGATTGCTTCTCTCTCTTTTTTCAACCACTTCTTATTAGCTTCATAATGCTATTTGGGTCCGATCCAGGATACATTGGAAATTGATGAGAGTCAACTTTACTATGCTTCGGTGCATGTTTTAACCCCCATTTATGATACTTTTGGCTTGTATTGGGTATTTTTAGACCATTTATTGGGCAAAATGCATTGCACACTCACTTTGAGGCAAACCGTCAAATAGATGGAAAACCTCACCATTTTATGGTATTTTGACCCTTTTCGAGCCCTATTTATCTTGCGGCATTATACTCGGTATATTGTGCTATGGAAATGCATGAAATAGGTGACTTATGAGCCTGAGAGACAATGCATGAGGCTTAGAGTGGCATAACTGAAGCCCGGGAATGGAAACGGATCAAAAATAGTTGATGTTTTCACCTTACATTCACTTTATCTGCACTTTGAGAATTGTTGGAGGCATTTTATGGACTTGTGTTCTTCATAAAAGTTGTAGATAATTGAATGAGCTTTCTAACGCACTTTGAATCATTCAAATCAGAGCTCTACACGCGAAGATATGACTAAATTAATGAAGGATGTCAATGCTGACAGGGCAATGCGCACGCATTCAGTCGAATGTGTACGCATTCCTGGAGCAGAATGTGAGGATTTTGGGAATTTTGAACAATGCGTACGCATTCGATTGAATGTGTATGCATTCGGACGTTTTTTGGCACCTATATATACAATTTTACACAGATTTTCAGGGGAATCATCCTCCTTAGAACCCTAACTTGTTGTATAGCTCGACCCCTTCCCTTTTAGCTCTTCTAAACTCTTTCTTACTTTAATTTCTCTTAGATTAGACTTAAATTATCTTAGATTGTTAGCTCTACTCTTGGATTTTGGTGTCTTTTGGATCTTCTTCTTCCCCAAAGTGACATGGGTGTTGTTGGAGATTGAAGAAACATCATCCTCTTCGAATTTTGGTAATTAATTCTAGTTCTCTTTCTCTTTTATGGCTTTAATCCTTTCTTTGATTGCTATTTCTTGTTTGATTATGAGTAGCTAAACATATCATATCTAAATCATGTGAAAGTTGAAGAAATCACCCTCTAGTTGATGAAATTGGGATTGGGTAGTGTTTAATTGTTGTTAATATTGACGAATTCATGTCTTAAAACTTGTTTTTAATGCTTGAATTAGTTTGTACACCTAGTTCATGAACACACACCACTTTTATAAATGTATGTTGCGAAGGGGTGTGGGAAAAGGAGTTTTAAGATCGTTATTTACAATTGACTAAGTTGTTTAGATCGATTGGGTAACAAGGTTTGTCGATGTATATCGAGCGGCTCTAGAGCTTTTTTCTTGTTTCGGTCAGTTAAATCCCTAAAGGCGGACTGTTGAACCGGGCAAAGGGTACTAGGTTATTGCATGGCGTCTAGTACTATCTTAGGAGTTTGCACCCATGAACGAGTCGATATAAACCTTAGGATGGTTGGTTGGTAGTTTCCATTCCCAAAATCGTCGATTAGAGGGGCGAAAGATTCAATTGGATCGTGATTTGGCTATGTCTCTTTCTATCTTTATCTCTAATTAAATATCGTTTTAGCATAATCAGAGCTTGAACACATTTAATTGATCTAAACTAAGTATGAGAATGGATTTGGTACTCGATTGATTCCTCATGGGATACGACCTTGCTCACCACTGTAGTACTTCTGACCCGGTACTCTGCCGGTTAAGGTTGGTCGTTACTATTTTGGTCATCAAGTTTTCTGGCGCCGTTGCCGAGGAGTGGTTCTTCTTCGGTCTAATGTTGGTTCATATCTTTTTGTATGGATGTTGTTTTACTTGTTTGATTGTCTTTACATCGCATGCGCCACGAGTCGGTTCCCCTTTTGTTTTCATATGATCGTGTATGTGACTTTGCACTTTTTGATTATATCTCGATATCTGTTGCTTGCTTTAGGCACGGTGGCTGTTCCCCGTGCATGCGTTTTCTTGGTGTTTTTGTCCCATGGCTTTAGGTATTCGAGTGGAGCTTTCGTGGATGAGTCATGTACATGGTTTGCGCCTCTCTACCGGGTTAAGCTAAGCCTTCTTTCCTTTTATCATTCACACACTAAGGACAGTGTTGCATTTAAAGTGGGGGGTGGTAGGCTTAGCTATGATATGTGCTTGATTGATATTTTAGCCATTGTGTTGTATGCTTATCGTTTGGTCACTTCTTTAGTAAAATTTGAGCATTTTTTAAAATTTTCCATGGTATTGATGTTGCATTTGTATGTTGAGCCTTCACGTTGATAGGATAAATGGTTTAGTGGATGTTTAAATGCATGTTACTTGGCTTACTACCTTATATTGGAGACGGGATTTTCATGCACATATAGCTTCGATTTCATGAACCATGGTAACTAGTGACCGATTATGGTAGGCTTAGGCACAATTCAGCTACCTAGAACTCATATCATTAACTTCGAGACGAAATAGAAAGGCCGACCTTGGTTGAGTTTGGGATGACAGTTATGGCGTTTCTTTGACCTGACCAGAGCCAAATAGCCATCCCGTGACATATTCCACAGTAACCCCTCTAAGCCTTGGCAGGATGGTTAGACCCCCATCCGACACTTAGCCTTTGTTATTTAGCTTGTAATTACCCGACCCTTGAGCCTTATTTGTGGTCTACATTCCCTTGAACACCCTACGAGTTGAGCTTGATCTTTTCATTTTATCACACTTTCTTAGGCAAGTGTGGGGTGGTAGAGTGGTTTGTATTCTTGATAGGAGTTTGTGTGTTTTACGAGCTATGCCACGATTTGGAGGGTATGAGTTCGATTTATTTATTGTGTATGTGATGGACTTTGACTCAAACCTAAAAAAAAAAAAAGAAAAAAAGAGAAGTTGTACAAAGTAAAGTTATGAAAAGTAAATAAAACGTTGAGTCAAAGAAAGCCAAGTGTTCGAGGACTCATGTATTGATTTGTATATGATGTTGGTGTTTGGGATGAGTTTTTAGTGAAGAAGCATGATTTCTTATACTTTTTTTTTGCCTCGTTACACTTGAGACATAGTGCGATATGGCATTTTACTTCTTGGATCATGTTTCTAGTCTCATTTTGAGCTAGAGAAGGGTAGGGCTAGCTATGTTTTGTATTGTTACACCCCGTGATTGACCTTGCTCATTTTTATCTCTTTGTTGTTTATTCCCCAGAAATTCCCTTCGGTTAGCCCCGTCCCTAGCCTAACGTTACAACCTTTCAAGTCCTACTCGACCTTGCTTAGCCTCGGTTGGCCTCGATTAGTGGAGATGCTTATGAAGTATGAGCCTATAGTGTAGTCGTATTAACCGAGCGTCCATAATCCAAACTGGTAAAACCGTGGTAAATGTAGGAGAGGTTATTCACACACACACACATCCCATTTTCTTGATAAGGTATGGTTAAGTTGCATATATTGACTCATTTACTTGTCGGTTATCTTTGATATTTGATTGGCTTGACCTACATGTGTAACGTTGACTCTTTGGATTCTTTTAAAACGCTCATTTTGCTTGAGGGCGAGCAAACGCTAAGTGCGGGGTGGTTCGGTGTGATGTTCAATATCGTTCTAGGCATATTTCTTTGACTTGTTTGCTCTTTTTCAACTCTGGTTTGATCAAATTTCTGAAGTGTTCTGATCTTCCTGCGAAAAGACAAAATAAAACAAGGAAAATGTTAGCAACTTCCGTTTCAGTTGGGTGTGATCCCAACTGTTGCTGACCTACTAACTAAAATCAACAGGGAATAACACAGAATAACAGGGGCTGTCAGATTTCAATTTTTCAAGCCTCGGTAACCCGGGGGTTAACCACGGTAAACTGGCCCTGAAATTTCTCTTTCTGGCGGTTTAACATGAGCAGGGTTGATCCAGAACGACTCAAGACTCAAAATAAAAATAAAATAAAAATGACTTCTTAATCAGAATTAAAACGTTTAAATTTAAAATTGGCCATTATCCCCGACAACGGGGCCAAAAATCTTGATCACGTGTAAGTCACTAACGTTGATATTACTAGCAAGAATACTAGGTACATCGTAGTATAGTAAATGCGAGTCAAGGTCGATCCCACATAGACAATGCAACTATAAGTATAAACGATTCTAACCTAATTAAGAAGCATCATAGACGCGGTCATTGACCAACAATAACATAAAACAAACTTGGTATTCCACCCCCTCTTCTCACCGATCTACTAACTTGGATTAGTTAATTGTTGTGTTTACTTCCCCACATAATTTCCTTAAATTAATCGCGAGCTTAGTTTTAATTATCATTATCAGCTACGGGTGCAACTCCTACTCCTATCTACTCTGACAATGGTAGTAGACAATCTATACGCAACCTACCCTCCTTAATTGGTCCGTAATAACCCATGCATATAAAGAGCTAGAATTGCCAATATCGAGCGCTAACTCATACTGCTAACCCATCTAGACAGCTGTCGACATTTATCAGCATGTTCCTAGGGTCCATTCAAGACTATGTCCAAACTTATCACTTCACTATTCGTATTTCATGCCAGTTTACGATTACAATAAGCAGATTGGCCAGATCTAACCTACTGTTAATTAAACCTGTCGATCAACGTAGCTGTAGTGAATCCTAGTTTTAGGTTTTCGAAATAATGCCTCGGTAAACCTGTATAGACCGCTAGGTTACCGGGGTCAGCTTTTCCTATCCTAGGATCTACATTGCTCAGTTACGATTATTCTAAGTAAATTATGGGGTCTTTAAACATGCAGATTAACTAAAACACATAAATACAAATAGATCTACCATATTGAAGACAAAAAGGAACATTCAAAGCTTCATACCTTCAACAATGAAGATCTAGCTTGATCTATTCAAGCTAGAGATGGTGGAGGAAGGGAGGAAACCAGAAATAACTCTTCAAAAGCTTAGAATAACTTTATTTCATCAAAATTGTATAATGTATATGAATATAATTGAGTGCTTATGAAAACTTGTAGATGCGGCCTTATATAGATACAATGACCGACTTATGACTCTCTAAAACCCTAACCGACGTAGATAATAAGGCATAATCAGTTCGTGTCAAACAAGCCACCGGTTTACCGGACCTAGCCCTCTGTAAACCGGGCCAACTATTCTTCTTTTGCTTCAGCAGGCTTCTTCTTGGACTTCAATCACGTGGCCCAATATACTTCTTTTGGTCTAGATCCACTCTCCAATGATCCATATCTGATACATCCTATAAAACATGCAAAACGAGGCAAAACAGTACCAAATCTTCAGGAAAATAGCATAGATGCAGAATTACGATCCTAGAAACAGGCACATAGCATTTAACATACATTCCACATAATAATGAGCCTATGTATCCTCTCTTGAGCAGAATTCAGGGTGAATAAGGGTATAATTATTGGTACCATTTAGAGTGTTATCAAATGTGATCTCAGGTAAACCAATCACCAACTCCTTTTTTCACCAATTGATTGATATCATCAAAATTTAGATGATTCAATTTCTTATGCCACAACCAATTTAGTTCTGACTTTGTATGCACTATGAGGCATGTTTCTGGAACATCAATAGACCGATCCACAACATACATGTTTTGTTGTCTTCTACCAGGCAGCCAACACAACTTGTTCACCTATTTCACTAATGACAATGCAGTAGCCTTTGTCAAAAGTGACCTTGTAACCCATGTCACAGAATTGCCCAGTGCTCAGCAGGTTGTAGTCCAGTCCTTCCACATATGCAACATTTATGATTGTTAATCCATTCCTCACCAGTGTTCCATATCCTCTTGTATATCTTGGTGTGTTCTTGTTTCCAAAATTGACTCTTGGACCATCCTTTGCCACAAAATTTGTTAAACAATGCTTATTCTTTGTCATATGCCTGGAACATCCACTGTCAAAGTACCAGACACCCTACAAAACAAATTTAAGGTGTTTTAGGTACCTAAAACTGTTTGGGTCCATAGTGGTCGGTGGTAAGCTTGACCCTTGGCAAATTTCCATAAGGTCTTCTTTGAAAGGCATTGCACTTTTGTTCATATATGTATCCTATATTTCCATAAAATCTAACATTTGGTTGTGTAGGATTCACATATGGTTTCTGGCCTTTTGGTACAAAGTGCTGTTTATAGTGATTTCTATTGTTAGAAGTACTAGCATGACCATAAGGTTGCTGTATGTTAGGAACAGTCTTGTAATATGAAGTCTGCTGAGGTCTCAAATAAGTCCTCTGCTGTGTCCTCTGCTGATTCCACTGCTGAGGTTTTACCCTAGCATTATGGTTATGTCTATTTTTTCTAGCAGTAGGGGCAGGAATATTCCAATCTTCATCAGTAGGGAACAATCTACCTTTCCCCCCTGAGATAAGTATCCCTTGAATGATTAACATTTTTGGGTTTTGGATTATTATTTTTGGAATATTTCTGGTTATTGCCTTTTATGGTCCAACAGACTTTTCAGCAGGTCTGTTATTAGCAGGTCTAGAAGGTCCAGCAGTCCTACCATTGGATTTACCTCTTTTGTTAGGTACTGTTGACCTTTTGGACTTCTGATTTTTCTTCTTTGAAGCATTCTCAGTAGGCTTTACTGCCTCAGCAACCTTTTTAGGAGTTGGATCTTATGCAGGCACAAACTTAGGACCAATTCTGGTACTAGGTTCAGTAGCCTTACTGGATCCACCCTTAGTAGATTGTTGAGTTTCAAATCCAATGCCTGTTCTATCACCATAAGGCTTCCCAGATTTGAATATAGTGGTGGTACTGGATTGTGCAGTGATGGGAGTCAACTTTACGTGATTCCGGTGCATTTTCCACCCCCGTTTATCCCACTTTGAGCACATTCTCGGTGTTTTTAGACCGTTTTTGGGTAATATCATGAGTTTATAGCACGGGGAGTAAATCCGTCGCTTTGATGGTTTACTACCTCTTTTTAGTGATATTAACCCATTCCCGAGCACTTTTACCCTCCGGAATCGTTTGTGTGTCTTGTTCGTTCATGAGATTGTAGGGTCTAGGTGTCTCGAGAACCCAGAAGGCGAAGATCTATGATGAGAAGTATGATCAAGGTGCAAGAATGAGCCAAGGAAGAAGAAAAATGAAGAAAAGGAAGAAAAATAGTTGGTATCTTCATGCTCTGTTCTGTTCAGCAGCATTTTGACCTATAATGGAGGCATTTTGTGGTCATGGTCTCTTCATGAAAGTTGTAGATAATTGAAAGATCTTTCCAACGCACTTTGAATCACTCGAATCGGAGTTCTACACGCGAAGATATCATGGTTTTACTGCAGCAGAAAACTGCATCATCTCAAACGCGCGTTTGGAGCTTTCAAACGCGCGTTTCGGACGTTTTTTTCATGTACAGAGTGCTAGGAGCTGAAACGCGCGTTTGGGCTCCAAACGCGCGTTTGGGGTCGTTTTCTGCAGATTTTTCCCACCTATATATATATTTTTACACAGATTTTCAACACAATTTCACCCTCCCAAGAACCCTAACTCTTAGATTAGGTCGACTCCTCCCCCTTTAGCTCTTCTAAACTCTTTCTTTCTTTAATTTCTCTTGTATTAAACTTAGTTTAGCATAGATTCGTAGCTCAACTCTTGGATTTTGGTGTATTTTGGGTCTTCTTCTTCCCCAAAGTGACATGGGTGTTGTTGAAGCTTGAAGAAACATCATAGCTCTGCGTTTTTTTCCGGTAATTAATTTCATTTTTGTTCTCATCTCATGGTTTTAATTTCTTGTTTGATGCTTGCTCTTGTAGTTATAATGAGTAGCTAATTTCTACATAGCTAAATCATGTGAAATTTGGTGAAATCACCCTTTGGGTGATGAAATTGGGAGTGGGTAGTTCTTTTTATTGTTGTATCTTGCATATTTCACGTATTAGAACTTGTTATAACGGATTTGGGCTAGATTGATCACCTAGGTAAAAAATCACACACATCAATCTTGAGAGTTTTTCAGATAGAGAGATGTGGGAAAGGGGTTCTAGGATCGCGGCATAGTCCCGGCTTAGTTGTTAAGCCCGGGCCCAAAGTGAGGTTACTCGTTTTAACGTTTAAGCGGCTCTAGTGCGCATCATGTCTTGTTAGTGAATCTTCTAAAGGGAAGGGTAGTTAACATGGAATATGGTGTTAAATGAGAGTTGTTCAGACTTTAACACCGGATTTAGGAGCACGCACCCGTGAAATTGAATGCAAGAGTTCTTTTGTCATATTGCACACTCCCGGTTTTGTCTATCCTTGGGGTTGAAATTAGCTATTTGGATCATGGTTCGGCTATGTCCCTCTCCCTTAGTTAAAGTTCGTTGCTAATCGCTTTAATGTCGTTGTAGTCGTATAAACCTTTTCAACCATCGATTTTCCTAGACTAAGTTTGAAGTTTGCTTTGGTACTCACAAACACTTTTCCCTTGGGTTCGACCTCGTACTCTTGTAGCTATGCTAGCAATCGACCCGGTACACTGCCGGTTAGAGAGTTAGTTTACCCACAGTTTCGAGTCCTTATAAATTGTTTTTGTTGGGGTAAATTTTAGCTCAATCAAAATGGCGCCGTTGCCGGGGAATTGTGTGCTATTTGTGATATCTTGCAAGTGAACCGAAGGCTTGGGCCTAGGTTTTATTTTATTGTTTTCTTGTTGTTTGCTTTTTGTAGTGCATGACCCGGAGATCTCAAACACCACTCGAGCCATACATAGACGGGATTGAAGCTTACGCAAGGCGTAGAAATAGTCAAAGAAGAAGAGGTTATCAAGTAGAGGAGTCGATTCCGGTCTTTGAAGAGAGTAGTTTGGGTGAATTGGGAGAAGGATCCGGTATGGCACAAAACGGTGAACAAGGCTTTGAAAGAAATTTGGGGGACAATAATGGGGTCCCGAATCAAAACCCGCCGCTTGTCAACAACAATGCACAAGGAGGTGGGAATGGACAAGGAAATAACTTTGGGAATGTGAATGAGCAAATGCCACATAATGGTCAACATGGGGCCCCAGGAAATCAAATGGATCCCCTTTTTATGCAACAGTTCAATGCATGGATGTTGAACCAATTTCTGAAACCAAAATCAAGCTCACAATCAAGGTGTAAATGCGATGCCTAATTGGTTCAACGGTCAACAAGAGCAAAATCAAGGCGGATTGACTTGTAGAGACTTTGTGATGGCTCCCACGGCAACCATGGGGCTTAGTCCAATTCGAATGCCACCGTGGCGCCAATAACTTGGAATTGAATATAAATATCATACATTTGTTGGGAGACAATGCTATATTCAAGGAACCGCCATGGAAAATCCTCATATGTTCATTGATCATTTCCTACAAATTGTGCACATTACCAAGATAAATGGAGTCGGTGACGGCGCTTAAACTTATGCTATTTCCTTCGCCTTGAAGGAACAAGCCAAGACATGGTATGACTCATTGGCTCATGATTCTTTGCACACTTGGGAGGACGTGGTTATGACATTTCTATTCAAGTATTACACCGCCATCAAAGACATTGGACATGAAAGAGGCTATTATCTTGTTTAATGCCTATGAAGGAGAAGAATTGTATGAGTCCTGGGATAGATTTAAAGCGTTATTGAGAGAGTGCCCGGGGCACGGCTTGAGACCTTTTGAGGTAGTTCATGCATTTTTCCGAGGTTTGGAACCGGTGCACCAAGGGACCTTGCATGCTTCGTGTAATGGGGATATTATGAGGATGGTACCGGAGGTGGCTATAAATCAAATCGAGAAAATTGCCGAGACCTCAAAGCAATATGTGTCTTCAAGTAGAAAAGGGCCAAGGAGTAAAAAGCCGGGATTGGTTGAAGTGAAGGAAGTGGAGACAAATGAACAATGTCAAGCTAAGATGCAAACGATGGAGCAAAGGTTGGAGAACTTTGAAAGAGAAAATGAAAAGGCAAGGCTTTGCCAAATATGTGGAGGCCAACATTCGGCTAAGGATTGTGGGATGACACACAAATCTCAAAATATGTCATATCCACGATCCTCAATGCAAGGACAAGCTAGTTTTTCGTCACAAGATAGTCCAACCGATCTAGCCAAGAAAATGATGAACATGTATGCCATGGGGCAACTGAGTGCGGGGCACTTGGGCTACAATCCGGTTATGAATCAATTTCAAAGCGCCGAACAAGGCCAACAAAACGAGCAACCGGTTGTGGATAATTCTCAATGTTATGAGGTGAATTATGTGGGGCAAAGTCAAGATGGTAATTATGATCAACAAAGTGATGGTTCTTGGAGAAATAATAATCAAGGTTGGAATCAAAACCATCAAGGGAAGAATTGGAACCGGTATTTTGACGAAGGCCAGAACCAAGCTTATAGGCAAAATCAAAGTTCATTTTATCAAGCGCCTAACCAACAAGCCCAATACTATCCTCAACAATCTCAACATCAACAACAAGGGGGTACTTACCAAGCAACTCCTCCACCACTTGCTCCCATTCCTCAAAAGAGTGCAACCGATGTCATATTGGAGCAAATGAACAAAAACTTTATGGAGATAAAAAGGACATGGTTGAGATGAACTTCAAACATGGGTCCGCCATTCGGAATCTCGAAACACACATGGGGCAAATCACCGATAATGCCATGGTGAACTTGAAAGGAGGCTTACCGAGCGACATGGAAAATAATCCCCAAAATGTGAAGGCCCTATTTTTGAGAAGTGGTAAAGAGGTGGGTGTTGATAATGCTCGAGGAGGAAGGACTCAAAATCTGTCAAAGAGAGAAAGGGGTATTGATGAAGATGATGATTTCTATAGGCCGGTTGAGGAAGAAGACTTGGAAAAAGGAAATATTGAGACAGAGTTGGAAGCAATGAGAAGAGAATTGGAAACCTTAAAGGAAGAGTTGGCGATTGCAAAGAAAGAGAAAGTGACAGACAAGGAGAAGGAATTTGTGGCAATTGACATTGAAGATGGGGAACCGAGTAAAGCAATGGAAAGGAAAGAGCCAATGAAAGAGCCGTCTTCCCCACGCGCCAAAGGTAAGAAAGGTATGATCCCTCCTCCTCCTAAATATTTTGATTTGAGTACTCTCCCTTATCCACCTAAAGGTCATACACAAAGTCGTTTGAACCAAGCTCAGAACCGTTTCATTGAAATTTTGCGTAAAATTGACTTGACCATTCCCTTTCTTGAAGCACTTGCAAACATGCCTGCTTATTGTAAAGTCTTAAAAGGCTTGTTAAATGATAAGAGTAAAATGGAAGGTTTGGTATGTTTGAATGAAGAATGTTCAGCGATTTTTGATAGTAAGATACCCCCGAAAATGAGAGATCGAGGTGGGTTCACCATCCCTATTACTATTGGCGATACTGTGATTGAAAATGTGTTGTGTGACCTAGGAGCTTCTGTGAGCTTAATGCCTAGGGCTTTGTATGAAAAGTTAGGGTTGGGTGAGCTAGAACCCACGGGGATGACCTTACAAATGGCGGATAGGTCGGTTAGGACACCTATGGGGGTAGCGGAGGATGTTCTTGTGCAAATAGATAAATTTACCTTTCCCGTAGATTTTGTCGTCTTAGACATGGCGATGGATTCTAAAACTTCGGTTTTGCTTGGTCGTCATTTCTTGACTACGAGTGATGCTAGCATAGATGTGAAGAGTGGTGATATTACTTTTCATGTGGGTAAGGAGAGCATGACATTGAATGTTTATAAGTCTAAATCTCTTGCTTGTCATTCTGTCGAATCTACTTTTGCTTGTGTTGTTGCTACCACTAACCCACAGGTTGAAAAGGAGCTAACTGTAGAAGACACGGTGGATGCACAAAAGGTCGTTGATGGAGTGAAGATCAAGACCAAGGATAAACCGGGATCGCCCGTCTCACCATCATTGTCTCATCCGGACCATAAGCCACTCATCATAGAACCGGGAATTGAACTCAAAGGCAATGTGAAGAAAAGAAGAACCCCAAGCAAAGGGCACCTTAAAGAGAAACCGGAGCGGGAACCAGAAAAGAAAATATTGAGTGTTTGGCAAGAGGTAACTTCACGAGCTAGAAGAGGTACCCCATGTGTTAACTCCACCCCTTTAAAACCCCCTCGCGGTGTCTCTCATGAATATACTTATGATTGATATGCTATGTGTTAAGGTGCTTTGTGATGCTTTGTGGTTCGGGTCGTTGCTTTGAGTCTTTTGTGGTATGAGTCTGTTTAGTGCCATTAAGTCGATGCTAACGACGTTAAACAAAGCACTTCTACCTTTTCTCGCCTGTGCCAATAGTATAACTTTGATAAATTTTGCACTGTATAAGTCATCCCGTCGAGCCAACAACACAAAACAAAGGCGCTTGGGGAGGCAAACCCACCTTTTTAGTAGTAATAATGAGTTTGGAGTGGTCTTTGGGTGCAAGATGGGAGAGTTTAGCTTAAAAGAGAGGTTGGGGTGAGAATTTCCTTTTGGTTCCAGCTTTTGTACATAGACGAGGATGTTTTTATGTGAACCTCTGTGGCCTTATTTTATGCGTGGATGCTCTGTGTTTCTTTTGATTATCTTTACATCCAAAGGCAATTCCGTCTAGTATGGTTGATATGCTTTGATACTTTGTTTGTGGCATGGCTTCTATTTTTATATATCTCGTATCTATCACCATCTTTTGGCACGTGGATTTTTCTCGTGCATGTGTTTGCCTTGGTTTTTGTTTCTATGGTTTTAGATACTCGAGATGGAGCTTACTAGAAGATGTCACGTGGGCTATGAGTGCGCCTTTCTGCCGGGTTTTTGGTCAACCAGCTAAGTCTTTTACTCTTTTTATCTCTCACACACTGAGGACAGTGTTTCGTTTAAGTGTGGGGTGGGAGACTTAGCCGTTTTCTTGCTTTAGCTTTTATTTGTGCTAAATGTGTGGTATGCTTAGCCTATGACCGGGTTCGAGTCGATTTTTGGGCAATTTTAAAAAATTTCAAGGGTTTTTAGCACCGTTTGTGTGTCTTATTTTCACATTCGAGTGGTGATCACCTTAGTAGGGACCCCAAACGTGTACACTGCGGTTTGATATTATCTCGAGGATGGAGTTTATTAATTTCACGTAAGCTACACTTTGTGCACAATTTGATTGCTACCACCTCTCATACCACTAGTCTCGAGACGAAATAGAAAGTTTTACCTAAGTAGGATACGGGATGACGGTCCTGGCGTCTCTTTGACCAACCAGAGCCAAATAAGCCTTATCCCGAAACATTAGACCTTCGTAGCCCCTCTCAGCCTTGATAGGATGGTCTAACCACCATTCGTTTTATAGCCGTTTTGTTACTTAGTCAGAAACCTACCCTGAGCCTTAATTATGGTCACATTTCCTTCATTTATACCCTAAGAGTGAACTTAATCTTTTGTTGGGCCACACTTGCTAAGGCAAGTGTGGGGTGGGGGGAATGATGTTTTGATGGGTTGTTGTTTTCTCGGTTTTGAGCTATACTATAAGGAGAAGAGGAGCTCATTTGGGCCTAGTGATTTGATTTGGCCCAAGAAGAAAAGAAAAATCTGTCCTTTCTTCTTTCTTTCTTTAAAATAAATAAAAAAAAACAGAAAAAGAAAAGAGAACTCAATCAATCAAAGTTCAAAATAAATTAGAAAGTTCTCAATGAATAAGAGTTTGGAGTTTATAAAATAAAGGGTTGGAATCAAAGTGATGAGCTCAAAAGTGATTTTTTATGATGTTGGAGTTGGGATAGTGAGATAGGTGCTAATGTATTCGATCTCACCTCATAACACTTGAAATATAGTTGAGTGAGGCAATGAGTTCAGGTATGTTAGTATCCTATGGTTCCCAAGTGCTTAAAATAATCAAAAGGAGTTTGGATGGTTTGTATGGTAGAGATAAGGTGGTACACTTGTTGATTAGGTTCACTCGTACTCCTTTTCCAGCCTCCCAAAATATCCTTTTCGATTAACCGAATTACCCTAGCCTAACGTTATAACCATTCAAGTCCTACCCGATCGTGTCCAAACTTAGTGACCTTGATTAGTGGAGAGGCTAGTGGGTATGAAACGGTTGGTAGACTTTTGGTCGGGATTCAAGCCCCGACAATCATTTTGAGCACTTGGTTTTTAGCTTGGCACCACACACACTCCACTTTCTTGATAATGTTATAACCGATGTGTATATGTTCGTGTTTCATACTTTGTGGTTACCTCGAGGGTGTGAATAGTAGCACCTACATCACAACGTTGAATCCCTTGGTTGGTTTTAAAACGCCTAATTTACTCGAGGGCGAGCAAAGGCTAAGTGTGGGGTGGTTGATGGGAGTCAACTTTACGTGATTCCGTGCATTTTCCACCCCGTTTATCCCACTTTGAGCACATTCTCGGTGTTTTTAGACCCTTTTTGGGTAATATCGTGAGTTTATAGCACGGGGAGTAAATCCGTCGCTTTGATGGTTTACTACCTCTTTTTAGTGATATTAACCCATTCCCGAGCACTTTTACCCTCCGGAATCGTTTGTGTGTCTTGTTCGTTCATGAGATTGTAGGGTCTAGGTGTCTCGAGAACCCGGAAGGCGAAGATCTATGATGAGAAGTATGATCAAGGTGTAAGAATGAGCCAAGGAAGAAGAAAAATGAAGAAAAGGAAGAAAAATAGTTGGTATCTTCATGCTCTGTTCTGTTCAGCAGCATTTTGACCTATAATGGAGGCATTTTGTGGTCATGGTCTCTTCATGAAAGTTGTAGATAATTGAAAGATCTTTCCAACGCACTTTGAATCACTCAGATTGGAGTTCTACACACGAAGATATCATGGTTTTACTGCAGCAGCAAACTGCATCATCTCAAACGCGCGTTTGGAGCTTTCAAACGCGCGTTTCGGACGTTTTTTTCATGTACAGAGTGCTGGGAGCTGAAACGCGCGTTTGGGAACCTCCAAACGCGCGTTTGGGGTCGTTTTCTGCAGATTTTTCCCACGTATATATACATTTTTACACAGATTTTCAACACAATTTCACCCTCCCAAGAACCCTAACTCTTAGATTAGGTCGACTCCTCCCCCTTTAGCTCTTCTAAACTCTTTCTTTCTTTAATTTCTCTTGTATTAAACTTAGTTTAGCATAGATTCGTAGCTCAACTCTTGGATTTTTGTGTATTTTGGGTCTTCTTCTTCCCCAAAGTGACATGGGTGTTGTTGAAGCTTGAAGAAACATCATAGCTCTGCGTTTTTTCCGGTAATTAATTTCGTTTTTGTTCTCATCTCATGGTTTTAATTTCTTGTTTGATGCTTTCTCTTGTAGTTATAATGAGTAGCTAATTTCTACATAGCTAAATCATGTGAAATTTGGTGAAATCACCCTTTGGGTGATGAAATTGGGAGTGGGTAGTTCTTTTTATTGTTGTATCTTGCATATTTCACGTCTTAGAACTTGTTATAACGGATTTGGGCAAGATTGATCACCTAGGTCAAAAATCACACACATCAATCTTGAGAGTTGTTCAGATAGAGAGATGTGGGAAAGGGGTTCTAGGATCGCGGTGTAGACCCGGCTTAGTTGTTAAGCCCGGGCCCAAAGTGAGGTTACTCGTTTTAACGTTTAAGCGGCTCTAGTGCGCATCATGTCTTGTTAGTGAATCTTCTAAAGGGAAGGGTAGTTAACATGGCATATGGTGTTAAATGAGAGTTGTTCAGACTTTAACACCGGATTTAGGAGCACGCACCCGTGAAATTGAATGCAAGAGTTCTTTTGTCATATTGCACACTCCCGGTTTTGTCTATCCTTGGGGTTGAAATTAGCTATTTGGATCATGGTTCGGCTATGTCTCTCTCCCTTAGTTAAAGTTCGTTGCTAATCGCTTTAATGTCGTTGTAGTCGTATAAACCTTTTCAACCATCGATTTTCCTAGACTAAGTATGAAGTTTGCTTTGGTACTCACAAACACTTTTCCCTTGGGTTCGACCTCGTACTCCTGTAGCTATGCTAGCAATCGACCCGGTACACTGCCGGTTAGAGAGTTAGTTTACCCACATTTTCGAGTCCTTATAAATTGTTTTTGTTGGGGTTAATTTTAGCTCAATCATGCAGCAGATTCAGTAGCTACTGAAGGTGCAGTAGACTTGCGTTGAATCTGTTCATAATCTTTTTCCTTACCTGTGAGAATTCTTAATTCAACATTTAGTCTTTGAATTTCTGCTTGAAGTGCCTCTTTTTCAGCCTTCACAATCTCATAAGCAGATTGTATTTTCCTCAGTTGATTAAGGATGGCATCCAAAGGTTCTTCACTGTCAGAAATTTTAGGATTTGAACCACAAGTAGATTCACAATTACTTTCAGCAGGAGTGTTTACAGATACAGAATTGTATACCTCCTCAGTTTCATCCATATTGGCCATTAAAGCATAATCATCCATGTGTGCAATAAGTGCAGTATCATCAAATTCATTTCCTTTTTCTAATTCAACTTCATATCCTGATTCATCATCAGCAACCAAGGCTTTCTTGCCAGATCTTCTTTGCTGACTCTTGTTCTTCAGTAGGTCTGGATAATTAGGTCTAAAATGTCCAGGTTTCTTGCAATTGAAGCACAATAATCAGGTTCCTTCTTTTGTTTCAAATCAGGACAATCAGGTTTGAAGTGTCCTGGTTTCTTGCAATGAAAGCACAAGAAATCATTATCTTTCTTGGATTCTTCCTTTTTCTTTTCACTTGATTTCTTGGAGAAATTCCTTGAAGTTCCTCTTCCAGATTTCATCATTCTGATTTTCAAACTCAGAGGGCTATTTGCTCTTGCATTTCATCCAGCAAATCATCTTGAACACTTGATGATTCTTATTTATGTGCAGCAGCCAATGCCGTAGTCTTTGGTTCTTTTTTTCAGTATTAGGACCAAGATCCTTACTGAATTCATAGGCCTTGAGATCTGAAAACAATTTGATGGTGTGTCTTCTTCATGTAGTCTCCTAGACTCTTCAATGGCATTAACCTTCAGTTCCCAAACTTCCTTTGCTGGTAGGGCTCTAAAATTCTTGTATTGACCACCTCTTTTGTATATACTACATTCAGCAGGGTGAGTTCATCCATTATAGCATTCAATCTTGACTCTATTTGTTCAATGGTTTCATTTGACTTCATTTTGATGTTTTGGAACTTTCATTTAGCTATACTGATTTTGTTTTTCTTGATAGCATCAGTGCCTTCACAGATTAGTTGCAATCTTTCCCAAAGTTCCTTAGCAGTCTTGCAATCCTTCACTTTCATGTACATATTGCTATCTAAGGTTCTGTAAATGATATCAATAGCAATATTGTTGAGGTTTGCTCTTTTTCTATCTTCGGCACCCCACTCTTTCCTTGGCTTTGGTACAATCTGAGTTTGACCATCCACAATTATGGATTTAGTGATTTCTAGTGGTCCATCAATCAGCACATCCATCATCTCATTATGTGTTGCAACTAAATAGGCCTGCATATGACATTTATACTCATCAAAATGATCTAGAGAGCACATCAACATAGTCCTAGCATACTGGTAGTTATCCATGATGCAAAGTTTTGAAAAACAAAAGCTTGAAAAAGTTTTCAAAGAATTTTCACAAGCACAACAAGTAGGATTACTTCAGAACAGAAGCACTGCTCCGATACCAATTGTTGGTCCATTGAAAAGGCTTTGGTTAAATTTTGAGTGGGGGTAAATAAACTTTACACTTAAAACTTTTGGAGTTGACAAACTCAGTGTTAAGGGTGATTTTATACATTTTATAAGGATATATTTTATGTCAATTTCCCCCATATCTGGATGTTTTTCCTAGAAATCGAGCTTTATATTGAAGTATTGAGCAAGTGATGTTTTTAATGGGTTAGTTGCAAAATTGTATGATTTATGTGTAAAATTGATGGTTTTATATTGATTTGGAAGATACTACATTTTGCAATGTGTTTGATGTATTGTAGATACACAATTTCGACCAAGAAGAGGGTTAAAAGAGGTTAACAATCGGATTAATGAAGAGGAGGAGAGATAAAGATGAAATCGATTGAAGATAAAGATGAGAAGATTGATTTTTGAGCAATCTGAACGTTCGTTCAAGTCCTGTCCAGGTTGGACGGGCGTCCATCAAAGTAAACGGGCGTCCAGGTTGGCAAAAACAGTACAGAGTCTTCAGGAAGTTGATGAACGGGCGTCCAAGCTTTCGGACGGCCGTCCGTAAACCGACTTAGCAGCAGCCGCCTTAAATCCCTATAAATATACGCATTCCTTAAACCCTAGGAGATGTACTAGATCGCATCTTACACTTAGAAAACCCTAATTTCGAGATCAAGTCACCTCGGCCGGCTGAGCCTTGGTGCTTGGCCGGCCAAGGGTGTTTCTTTTCCGCTTTTTATTTTCGTTTTGCTGATGTTTTGATGCTGAGTGCTTGGGACTGAGCAATTGTTCAAACGATGTGAATCCTTTTCAGCAGGTTTTTATATTTTCAATCTAAGTGTGTTTTGTGATTTAGATTAAAGTTGTATTTTTTTTCTATGCTTATGTGTTATGCAATCGATATCGAGAGATGTATTGCTTATTGATGTTTACCGTATGACGAGAGTCGGTGTAAACCTTAGATCACCATAGGAAAGATGGGATTTTTAATCTTGACATAACGAGAGTTGATAGGTTGAATATCTAGGTTGCAAGATTGAGAGATCTTACACCTTGGTTTGAGAGCGTCAATCTTATAGATCGAGAGATGAGAGATTGATAGGCGAATTATCTACGAGAGTAGGAATTCATACTTATGAGAGGTGAACCACATCTTTAATTAGATCATCATGAGATAATCCAGAGATGAGAATAAGGGTTGCGGGATGGTGGATCATGGTTTGTTCGATGTTGATTTGCTTCAGTCATTATCATGATTCGTTAGTTTTATCGTTTTTCTTAGTTGTAGCTTTATTTACTTATGTTGTTCGCAACGATGTCTTCCTGGCTTTGGACTGACAATCCTCTGTCCAGTTTATTTTATCGTTTTTAGTTTTGCTTTAGTAGTAACAAATTAGAAGAATTAATAAACTAGATTAAACAACCTCGATTCCCTGAGATCGACTCCGGTATTAATCGCTATACTACGATCCCTACACTTGGGGAATACCGGATTTATAAATTTATTACTTGTTGTTTTTCCGTTGATAAAATCCGAGACACTCAGCAAGGTCAGTAGTCTGCTGATTATTGATGTTCTTGAGTTTGTTGCAGCGGAATGTATCAAATTAAGCCTTGTTACTTGTTGTTATAAATATGATACTAAGTATTAGATACTCAGTAGTGTATGTGCGTGATTCAGTTGCTAGTTTCAGTAGGTTGATGTGATCAGTATGCTGATAAACTAAAATGCAGAAAGTAAATGTTGTAAAGTAAAATAGGCAAGATTTATAGTGGTTCCAGGTGGCGTAATCCTGTCAATCCACTCTTCTCCTGTGATGTTGGAGGAAATTCACTAGAGATTCTTGAGGTTTCTGTAACAAAAATCCCTAAACTGCTTGTCCTTCACCAATGACTATGGCTTCACAAACTGAACACTTGAAACAGGTAGGATTGCTGCTTCAAAGTATTCCACTGGTCCTTGAAGGGTAGGATTGCCTCTTCACCAGCTTCACCACAAACAACATTTCTTGACATCCTAAAGATGCTTCTCTGTCTTCAGCAGGTTTCTTGTAAAAGAAAGATTGAATCAAGTAAATGATTCAGTTTTCAGCAGCTTGATCAGGATGAAATGATCAGCAGCTTGAGGTCTTCAATGTGTATACTTGATGTAACTTGCAGAATCACTTTCATACTTACTCAAGACTACTCTTGAGAAGGATATGTAGCATTATCTCACTATCATATAGCCATGATACGTGGCTACAACATGCACAATCGGAATAGACTTTAGTATAGCTGACAGCAAGAAGTCAATCACAAGGTTTACACCTCGAAGCCTTCAGCCATCAACTTAGCCTCAACTAGTAATTGTATTACCGCCCATGTTAGTCCTACTATACCTTCCAGAGAAATTTGCTTTCAGGTAAGACAGACTAGGTTAATAACCCGGTTTTCACACATAGAATCTACTTCAGACATTATGGCTCCAAGCCATATCTCTTAGTCTTGCCTTTCAAGCATTCCTACATAAGTTGCGAGATCTTCATTCTTCAAGATGAACATATGATGTAAATCAACTAGATGATATATTTTACGATGTTTTATCCCTATTTCTTATGCATTTATTGATGTTTTCGTATTAATTCAAGTCATTATCTACTTAGTTTCGTCCAAATGTGTAGATAGTATTTATTATATAAAATATCATATTTTGATTGGTTTTGTACTGGTTATAGTAACCGGAGCGTCGTGTCGGGTTTACGCTTGGTATTTTGGTGATTTATTGTAGGATTATAGGTTGACCAAGACCCCGAGTGATGACATGTGTTGAGCATAAACATGTCTTTTGAGGGCTAGAAAAATGTTCCGGAAGCTTACGAGTTGAAACGGATCATTTGTCTCTACTGCTTCTACCATAGCATATGTTCAATAGACATCTGACTCCATTTAGAAGCATTTTCTGGAGAAGCCTTCTTCATGAGATTCATATATCAAGAAATGAGCTTTCCAATGCATCTTGAATCACATCAATCTGAGTTATACAATTCAAGGTATAGTCAATTTATTGCGCTGCTGTGATGTTGGAGGCCGTCCACTCTCCATTGGAGACCTCCAAGTACTTGAGAACTATTGGAGGCCGCCAAATCCCTCTTGGAGCTTTCCAAGCATCGCAGAAAGCATATTTTCAGCTTTAAAAACCCAATTTTGGGCATTTCAACATATCTTTCACTCCATCTTATTCCACCACTCCGCCCAACTCTTGAGAACTTGAAGACACCATCTTCATGGGCTCTTCTAGCCCAACAATAGCAATTGTTTAGCCATTAATTCTACTTGTATTAATTGAAGCAAGCTTATTAGATCTTTTAAAGGAGAATTTGTGGAAGATTCTTCATATTTTTGGGTGTAATTACTCCATTTAAGAACCTTGAGAAGATTATGCATTTATCTTCATTGAAGTTTTTTTTTTTAAAAAAATTATATTTTTATTTTATTAATAAACCAAATAAAGAGATACAAAGTTAAGTGCCATATCCCGGCCCGCCCCAAGTTTACATGATAGAGTGCATAGTATGGCCTCCTTAAACCCTATGTGTGGCAAACCCAGTGTAGGAAAATCCACCACATAGGGAAGAGTACTCGCTCTATGCACCCCCAAAAAATTCCCTGCCCCATAAATAATTACATCAGTGGAAATCAGAATGAAATAAATGCTGTCTCTATGCGTTCTGCCTTGCAGAGAAGGAGATGCAGAATAATGCCAAAGACCCATTCGCATCCTCATGTGAACTTTCTTGATTCGAAGAAACTTGCAGCCCTTCCTCATGAAATTTCGACATGACTCATCCGTAAAGTGAGCTACGAAACCCATACTAGAAGCTATACCAAACACATAAGGGGCAATATCAAACACCAGAATAAGTATGAGCACAACGGTTGATAGCAAAAACAACAAGAACACCTGGGTTGCACCCCTAGCAATGTGATAGGGGTGCGTCCAAAGGTCAGCACAATCCATTAAGCCGCAGCCATATGTAAGTGCCAGGCAAACTGCAAGGTGATGATCTGTCCGCAACACAAGCACACCAGGAAAATGATAAGCAGCATACAAACTCCAGGCAAAAGTAGAGAAAAGGAGCAAAAACACCAGAATTGCACCCCAACCAAAAATGGAGGGGTGCGTCCAGTTAATCTAGTATTGGTGAAGATAAGTGTTCCAAGAAACTGAGTTCCCTCCATCTCCACATTCAGTTAGCTTCATCGATCTGCACAAAGTGGAATATGCAGTATATGGATACAACTGGGTGAAAATGAGAAAATTAGTGAGATAAGCAATACGACCTGGATTGCATCCTTCACAAGTGAAGAGTGCTTCCCGGGTTATCAGTGATACAATGGATATGAGCTGGGCCGTATAAATCATCATGAATAAGATTCCAAATATGCGATGGGACTTCTCTTTGATGGATGAAAATCTGATCATCCCCTTCCAGCGCCACAAAGGCTTCAGCGACCCTGTTGCATTCCCTATAGATGTGCGAAATATTATAATGAAGCGATCGAAGGATAGCACATATCTGAGTGATGGAGAGACACAGGGGCCAGCCCCCCACTAGCTCCAGAGATCATACGATAGACATAGAGAGAATCAGATTCGATATCCATATTTTGTGTGTGAGTGCGCATGCGAAGGCCAAACAGCAGAGCTTTAATCTCTGCTTCCACCACCATCCCATGCCCAAAACACGCATGAAACGCCATAATAAACCCGCCATCAGAATCCCTGAGGATACCACCACCATAAGCAATGCCATTCCTGACACTCCAATCCACATTTAGTTTAACACTGCCCATAGGTGGAGGCACCCATCTCAAAAAAGTCACCCTCCTCGTCGGGTTTGGTTTGACCCTAAAGGGTTGGAAGAAAGGAGTTCCTCTATCAGCTCCTAAGACTTTGGCTTCCATCTTCTTCCGAAGGGCAAGTTGCTGAATAGCCCGCTCAATTTGTATGATGGTGCGCTGTATGGATGGTTGGACTTCATCATGCCGGCACTTCTTCCTCTCAGCCCAAAGGCCCCAACAAACAATGACCGGAACAATAAGCCGAAGGCTGTAAATACTAGTAGCCGAGTTTTGCCAGAATTAAAGCATAGGTACAATCCCTGAAGTAGGAGTAAACCACAATCCGAAATGATTCATAAAGTACTTCCAAACAGAGCTGGGAAATGGCAATCAATAAACATGTGCCACAGGTCCTCCCCATGTTGGCACGCAAAGCATTTGGAGACCAGAGTTATACCACGTCGCTGAATGTTCGGATGAGTGGGGAGAATGTTATGCAGTAACCACCAACAAAAGAAAGATATCTTGAGAGGAAGGAGGTTGTTCCAAATTATCTTATAAATAACACTGGAGGGGTGAGGAGTACGAACCATGTTCCACGTGGACCGAGTATTAAACCGCCCATCAGGGCTGAGTGTCCAAATAAGCTCATCATCCTTCTCACGCATGAAAGGGATAAGAATGATCTCTTCCACGATGTGACTAGGAAGGTGAGAATGAAGGAGCTTGGTATTCCACTGGCCATTCACCCAGAACTCGTTAACCTTCCAAAACCGGCCATCCGGTGGTTCTCCCAAATTAGCCGTCGTCCACTTGTCTCTCCAGTAGTCAATGTTTCCCGCATTTATATATGATGATAATCATATAGGGCTGGACCGATTTGATTTGAGTTCTCGATATAATTCCGTGATCGAGAAGTCTTATCGAATCACAAGATGATCATATATGGATTAATCTCAATCCTGAGGTGATCACAAACGACTGCTTAGACTAGGGTAGAGTTTGATGTGTTAGTAAAAATCACTTCGTAGTATGTGGTCCAACACTTCTCGTTGGCTCTATTTTAGGATGAGTGAGTGGTCCGTGTTATCACAGATATGGAATCCATTCCTTCCCTCGGGAAGTAGACAGACAATTCCCTTATTTGTTAATCCTAGAAACTGATCGATCCGCGGAGTTCATATTATATTAGTTATGAACTAATTGATCACTAGGGGGTTAATGGTAAATAAGGATAAGATGTTTTAAGAAGGGTTTACGGAGATATCCCGAATCGAAGCGAACTGACTATGTAGGATTTATCCGTATGTAATGATTATATCAGTGGACGCTTTCGACTCATAGTTGAGTTTAAGTTATCTATATTCGGCAGAGTTCAGTTTCGGGTTTATGGTGGTGTTATCCCGGAATTAATAGATTGAATATATTATTGTTCGGTCTGAATAATTTTATTTAATTTATTGTAGCTACTGAATATGGGTCCATGGTCCCCGACGAGGCTCCTAATATAGCATATAGGTTTTCTCGTCGTTTCACCTCAATTAATATTAAATAGTTGGATTGGACTCTTTAATAGATATGTGGATTAATTGTTTAGTAGGACTAAATAATTAAATACACGAAAAAGATTTTTGTGGACTCGACCCTAATTAGTGTGTTGACTTTTTGACCTAATTGGTCAAATATAAAAGTGGCATGTATTACTTGTTTGGTTATCAAGAAATTTGTTTTCTTGGATAATCATGGTACAAGTATTTAATTATTTATTTGTTGAATAATTAATTAAGGAAAAGAAATATTAGATTGATCCTTAAACAATCTAGATTTATTCTAGATTATTCTAGGAGTATCTTTTATTTAATAAGGATTATTATAATTGATTTTATATTAATTATTAAATCCTTGGAGGACAAGGATTACTCTCCTATATAAAGAGAGTTCTCCCAAGCCTTTTGACACACATAATTTCGAATATTGGGCGGTTTTATAGCTTAGAGATTTCGGCTATAATACTAGGGTTTCGAGTTGGGATAATCCTCGGGATTATTCCAACTATTCCAGTAGCATATCGAGGAGGTCAAGCGGCTTGAAACACCATCCACCTGGTGGTGCTTGGAGACACACGTTGGAAGACTTTGGCTTCTCAACTAGGCTCTCAACTAGCTCGGATTGGATAGACTTTGTTCTTGGAGTTTTTCTCCATAAAAAGGTTGGTAATCTAAACCCCTCGTAGGTTAGATTTATTATTCATGTATTTTGATTGTTTTGATCTAGATCTTGTACTTTTTGCTGCGTAATCGGGTGGATCTTTGATCCATCCGGCGATATTACATCCTACAAGTGGCATCAGAGCCTTTGATCTATCAATCAAAGTATGTGAATTTTAGATCTAGGAGTGGAAAAAGAATGTTTAGATTGTTTTTTGTTTTTCGTTTGCTTTTCTATATGCATCGAAATTTATTCATGTATGTTGCCTTGTGATTGTCGTGGTTGAAGAGATGGATTGGGGTTGGTATTGTTTACTCATTAGATCTATTGTAAACTTATATAAATTCGTTTATATAAGTATAGGAAATTTGGTAATTTTAGTTTCCTAGAAGTAGATCTGTTTTGTTTCTGTTCGGTTTTTTTATTTATTCCCGGAGATTGAGCCGTTGAAATGACAATCCCTCCAGTCAGAATGAAGGATAAAATTTGAAGAATAGGCCCTCAAAATTTCATGACGATCGGAGTTCATCTCGATGTCCAATCGCTGCAATAAAGTTGCTGCTGTAACAGAAAAGCACGGCAGCCATAAAAACCCTAGCTGTGAGTTCGTCGATTTTCTGGAAGAGCTTGGAACATCAAAAATAAGATCCGACCGTTCAGATCGACTACCATGGAGTTATGAACAAGCCCTAAAAACTTCAGGTCGATCGGAATTTCACTCGATGCTCGATCGGCCCCGGGAAGACACTGCTGAGCCGCAGTTATAAATAGATGCAGCAGTTGGATCGGCGGATTTCTGGAGAAAATTAAACCGTTGAAACGAAGATCCAACCGTTCAATTGAAGTAGGAGGAGTGAAGAACATGTCCATAAAGTTTCGTAACGATCAATGTTTGTTTGGATGTCCGATCATCGATAAAACGCAGCAGTAGCAGATTAGAAAATAGTAAACCCTAGTTAGGGTTTGTGTTTTTTTTAATAGGTTAGCTACGGGGGTACCAACGATCCATCTCGATATTTAATTTTTCCATTTATTTTTCGTGTATGATCGAAATATGTGATAGAAACCGGAAAATTGCCATGACATGCATCATATCATGATTCCACTCCAATGCATACATGTAGCTAGTTTATTTTGAATAAATTAGGCATGTATAACTCGTATAATTAGTTAAAAAGCTTTTTTAATTAATATGTGGTAGTTAATTAATTAAGTAACTAATTATTAAAACCGAGGAGCCGGGTTTTGTCAATCGTTACGATTTTAGTGATGGATTCTCGGTGAATCCCACTTAGATAAATCGTTGAGTTTTCGGTGAACCTACCTTAAACAGAAACGAGATTACGCTTTGGTTGATAATTTAGAAATAGGAAAATCATAGTACACGGGTTCGGAAATGGTCTAACCATGGTTGGGCGAGTTCAACCGAGCTTCGGCTCGATCGACTCCCCACCACGTGTGATGTATGTTACAGTGGTTCCACAGAATAGCCGATAAGCCTTCGGGCTAAACGGGGCTTCTCTTGCCGGATCAGCCTGAACTGTCACATATGTTCCAACAAATAAGACAGCGTAGGCTTGCCTACATAACCGACCATGTTCGGAGTACTTTGATTTATTGTTTCTTATTGTCAAAACCGAAACAGTAATTAGTAAACCCACCACTTTCTTCAAATTATTGAGTGGGAGCGGGGAAGGCAACATCCAACCCCACGGCCTCTACTATAGATGAAAGCACGTGAGAGAAGGGTGACGCCTCGAGCCGGTTCGATTTCGGCCCCCTACGGATGGTGTTCACCCTTACCAAAATTCAAGGCTTGGTCTCCGAAAGGATAGGATTTTAGGTACTCGTCGGGTCACTGACCGACCCTACGACGGCATACTCGGGGCGTATTTTGAGATCTGATATAGTAGGTCACACTCTTTATGGATATTTTTGAAATATCTATACTAGAAAAAGGAAGGTAATCGATGATTAAGGTCCGGGATGTCTGATTCCCGTGAGATGTTCGATTCTCGAAGTTTAATCATTGAGAGAGATTGTCTCAGTTTAATCGTCACCTCTTTGACCTACCCTACCGCGGCACTGAGGTGTGAGGTTAAATCCTTGGAATGGTAGAATAAACTTTTTATAGTTTATTATTCCTAAAATAAAATTCTAGTAGTGAAATTTTATTTTTGAATTTTAACTTTCTGTCATATTTATTTTACAACTTTAATCTCTGGGCTACTAAACTGTTTAGTAATAAAACTTCAATAAAAATGTGGAAGTAACAAGTACGTTGTAATTATCAAAAGAATGCAGTTAATTTTTCGGAAGAGATTTTTCCCTTGAGCCTTTAAAAACTTAAGTGACATAGTATAGGTATGTCACGGATGTCACTCGTGTTGAACGAGAGACGACCATACTTAGTTTACAAAAGATGATATAGGACTATCAGAAAAATTCATTTAAGTGAATTTTAAAAGTGTAATTACACAACAAATTTCTAAATTGAAAAATTGGAAAATCATATACATAAGGCGTTGCTAGTTAGACGGTATTTGTAACCGATAAACTAGTGGGAGCCTTAGCCTTATGATTTGTTGTTTTTCTGAATCATTAGAAATGTGTAATAGACTACACAGGAGTATCTCCATTTATCGAAAAAACAAGAATAAAGCGTTGCAAGTTAGACAGTATTTGGAACTGATAATGTTGGACTTATTTTTAAGTTTTAGTGATGAGTGCCAGACTAACTGTTATAAAGCAAAGGCAAAAAGATGTCTAGATCAAATGTATAGGTTTATTAGAGTTTGATCTTTGTATAGGTTTGATCAAACAAGCACTGTAAAGGTCAGCTGACTTGTATCAACAGACTAGTCTAGGTCAGTAGGGTAGTTAGGTCAGTAGACTTATCAGGGACCTGCTGAAGACTGAAGGCTGAGGGGTCAAACTCAGTTAATGAAGGCTAATGGATCAAACTTGGTAATTAAAGTCAAGGATATGGAATCAGAATTTAGGGAAGTCTATGATGACCTAAACTGATTACATATACCTTGTGTACAAGGTCTAAGTTCCATAAGTTGGATGATGATTGGAACTTAGTTATATGCAAAAAGGTGTAATCTAACTTCATAAATAAAAGTTAGATAAAAGACAGTTAGCAAAATATGATTCAAATTGATCGATATGTATCTCAAAGAGACTTATAAAAATTTTCTTTAATAGAATCTCAAGACAAGAAGCATCATTGGTGTGAAAGATCATGTTTGTGGTGGAGCTGGTGAAGAGGCAATCCTACCCTTAAAGGACCAGTGGAAGACTTTGGAGCAAAGAATCCTACTGTTCTAGTTTTCGTTTGTGAAGCCATAGTTATTGGTGAAGGACAAGCAACATAGGAATCTTTGTAATACATCAAAGATCTCTAGTGAATTACCTCCAACATCACAGGAGAAGAGTGGACAGGGATTACACCACCTCGGAACCACTATAAAATCTCGCCTACTTACTTTATGCATTTATATTCGCATTTAGTTTGTATAACACATCAACCTACTGAATATAGCAACTGAACTCACACACATACACTACTGAGTATCTAATACTTGGTATCATATTTATCAACAAGTATTAAGGCTTAATTTTTGATATAACTCCGTTGCACAAATTCATCAGACTCAACATCGATGCCAGATTATCGAGGTCACTCTGAGACTATCGGTATCAAGCAGTCAAAGTTGCTGAGTTTGTTAACTCCAAAAGTTTTACGTGTTAAGTTTATTCCCCCCTCTAAACTTAACCAAAGCCTTTTCAAGGGACCAACAATTGGTATCGGAGCAGTGCTTCTGTTCTGAAGTAATCCTTCTTGTTGTACTTGTGAAAATTCTTTGAAAACTTTTTCAAACTTCTAATTTTCATAAACTTGCATCATGGATAACAATCAGTATGCTAGAACAATGCTGATGTGTTCTTTGGATCGATTTGATGAATACAAACGTCGTATGCATGCATATCTAGCTACTACACATGATGAAATGATGGATGTACTGACAGATGGTCCACTGGAGATCACAAAAGCTGTAAGTGCGGATAATGATATTCAGTACATTCCAAAACCAAAGAGAGAATGGACAGCTGAAGATAGAAAGAGAGCCAATCTCAACAATATTGCTATTGATATCATTTATAGAACTCTAGATAGCAATATGTATATGAAAGTCAAAGATTGCAAAACTGCCAAGGAACTTTGGGACAAGTTGCAGTTGATTTGTGAAGGCACTGATGCTATTAAAAAGAACAAAATCAGTGTAGCAAAGAAGAAGTTCCAAGAGTTCAAAATGAAGCCAAATGAAACCATTGAACAAATGGAATCTAGGTTCAATGCTATCATGGATGAACTCACCCTACTGAATGTTAAATACTCACAGGAAGAAATAAATTCAAAAATTTTGGAAGCTTTACCTGCCAAAGAAGTGTGGAAGATGAAGGTGACAGCAATAGAGGAAATGAGAAGCCTACATGAGGAAGACACCTTCAAACTGTTTTCAGATCTTAAGGCATATGAGTTTAGCAAGAAACTGGTGCCTGAAACAGAAAAAGAGGAACCAAAGACTACAGCATTGGTTGCTGCTCATCAAGAAGAAGCCTCAGCAGCCCAAGATGATTTGTTGGATGAGATGCAAGAGCAAATTGCATTGCTGTGCAAGAAAATTAGATTGATGAAGACTAGAAAGAGTTCACCAAGGAATTTCTCAAAGAAATTCAGTGAAAAGAAGAAGGAAGAATCAAAGAAAGACAATGATTTCTTGTGTTTTAACTGCAAGAAACCAGGACACTTCAGACCTGATTGTCCAGAGTTAAAATAGAAAAAGGAACCGGATTATCTTTGCTTTAACTGCAAGAAGCCTGGACTTTTCAGACCTGATTGTCCAGATCTACAAAAGAGCAAGAGTCAACAAAGAAGACATGGAAAGAAAGCAATGGTTGTTGAAGATGAATCTGGTTATGAAGTTGAATCAGATAAAGGAAATGAATCTGATGACACTGCATTGGTTGCTGAATTGGATGATTATGCCTTAATGGCTAATATGGATGAGACAGAGGAGGTATACAGTGCAGACGCTTAATACTCCTGGCCGATAGTGATTGTGAATCCACCTGGTGGTTCAAATCCCAAAAATTCGATAATGAAGAAACTTTAGATGCCATCCTTAATCAACTAAGGATAATACAATCTGGTTATGAGATTGTGAAGGCAGAAAAAGAAGCTCTTCAATCAGAAGTTGAAAGATTGAAAGCTGAATTGAGAATTCTTAAAGGAAAGGAAAAGGAAGTTGAACAGAATCAGCATAAGTCTCACTGAACAATCAAGAGCCACCGAATCACCGAACAATCTTGTTCCTATGCTGCATTCCAATCTGGGAAGCCCTATGGTGATAGGACAGGTCTTGTATTTTTAACTCAACAATCCAACAGGAGTGGATCCATCAAGGTTACTGAACCTAGTGCCAGAATTGGTCCTAAGTTTGTACCTGCTAAAGATCCAACTCCAAGTAGGGTTGCTGAGGCAGTAAAGCCTACAGAGAAAGCTTCAAGGAAGCAAAGTCAGAAGTCAAATAAGTCAACAGCTCCTAATAAAAAGAATAAATCCAAAAATAGGACTACTGTACCTTCTAGACCTGTTGATAGCAGACCTGCTACCAAGTCTGCTGGACCACAGAAGGGAACCAGAAATATTCCAAGGAGAAGAATCCTAAACCCAAAAATGTTAATCATTCAAGGGATACTTATCTCAGGGGGGAAAGGTAGACTGTTCCCTACTGATGGTGATTGGAATATTCCTGCCCCCACTGATAGAAACAGCAGATATAACCATACTGCTAGGGTAAAACCTAGGAAATGCAATCAACAAAGGACTCAGCAGAGGACTTATATAAGACCTCAGCAGAGACCTCAGCAGACTCCATACTACAGGTCTGTTCCTAACAAACAGCAAACCTATGGTTATACTGGTTCTTCTAACAAAAGAAATCAATTCAAACAACACTATATACCAAAAAGCCATAAAGTATATGTGAATCCTACACAACCAAATGTTAGATCTTATGGATGTGTTGAATACATGTATGAACATAAGTACGACACCTTTAGAAGAAGACCTTATGGAAACTTGCCAGGAGTCATGCTTACCATTGACCATCATGGACCCAAATAGATTTGGGTACCTAAAATGTACTGATTTTGTTTTGTAGGGTGTCTGGTACTTTGACAGTGGATGTTCCAGACATATGACAAAGAATAAGCACTTGTCCTCGACAAGCTACATAGCAAAGGATGGTCCAAGAGTGAACTTTGAAACAAAAACACACTGGTTACACAAGAGGCTATGGCACACTTGTGAGGAATGGACTAACAATCGTGAATGTTGCATATGTTGAAGGATCGACTACAACTTGCCGAGCACTTAATCGACAATTCCGTGACATAGGATATAAGGTCACTTTTGACAAAAGTATGTGTACCATCATCGCGAAAGAGAGATCAAGTTGTGTTAGTTTGAACAAGACAACAAAATATGTATGTTGTGGATTGGTCAACCGTTCCAGAACTCGCCGATAGTGCATACCAAGTCAGAACTCAATTGGTTATGGCACAAGAAGTTGAATCATCTGAATTTTGATGATATCATTCAGTTAGTAAAGAAGAAACTGGTGATTGGTTTACCTGAGATCACATTCAAGAAGGACGCTATTTGTGATGCATGTCAGCAGGTAAACAAACCAAATCAAGCTTCAAGTCAAAAACAAAGCAATCAACTAAGAGAGTGTTGGAGCTGATGCACATGGACTTATTTGGACCAGTGACTCCAACAAGTGTTACAGGAAATAAGTACACTTTAGTTGTTGTGGATGATTATTCAAGATACACTTGGGTGGTATTCATGAATAAGAAGAGTGAAACACTTCAAAAGATGCCTGAACTTTTGAAAAGACTACAAAATGAGAAAAGTGTCACAAGAAGGAAGATAAGATCGCATAAGGTACTGAGTTTCTCAACAAAGTGATAAGAGAATATCAGAACAAAATGGTGTACTACATCAACTTGTCGCTGGTACACCTCAAGAAAAATGGTTGTTCTTGAGAAGAAACAGGACTTTAAAAGAAGCGTGAAGGACTATGATTTGTGAAGCATTGTTACCTGAAAATCTTCAATGAAGTAGTTAATACAAACATGCTACACACAAAATAGAACATCAAGGAACAAGAAGTCTGCTAAGAAGACACCTTATGAGATTTGGAATGGAAGGATACCTAATATATCTTATTTCCATCCATTTGGAAGCAAATGTTTTATCTTAAATCATAAGGAACAATTGAAGACTTTCCAACCCAAGTCGATGAAGGAATTTTCTTGGGATATTCTTCATCGCCGACAAAGGCATTCAGTGGTACGAATAAAGGACAATCAAACATGAAGAAACTATACATGTTGTGTTTGATGAACCCAAGTTCACCGGAATGGAAGATGAATATTCAGAGCCCGGCCGAGAATCAACAAGTCACCGATCAAGATTGTGTTAATGTTTTGGAAAGGTTCAATGACTTAAAAGTTTCTCGACTGCCCTCACCGAACACCTCTTTGGTAATACTACCGATGCAACAATCGAGGTAGTTCAAGGATCTCACGAACCCCGATGCTACAAAGCAGACTCTAATCAAGATGATGTTCCAGAGAATCAAACTAACCAAAATCCACAATGAAGAGAAGAGATCACCTCGCGAACAAGTTATTGGCAACATACAGCAAGGTGTGAGAACTAGAAGACAACTAGAAGCAATGTTTACATGCTTTCTATCTCAAATGGAACCAAAAGTTGTTGAAGAAGCAATTTTAGATCCAGATTGGATAATTGCTATGCAAGAAGAGTTAAATGAATTTGAAAGGAATCAAGTTTGGACACTAGTGGAAAGGCCTAATCATGCAAATATAATTGGTACAAAATGGGTATACAGAAACAAACTGGATGAATCAGGTACCATTGTGAGGAATAAGGCCAGACTAGTAGCAAAAGGCTATTCTCAAGCGTATGAATAGACTTTGATGAGACATATGCCCTCGTTGCAAGATTGGAAGCAATTAGACTATTCTTGGCATATGCTTATTATAAAAACTTCAAAGTATATCGATGGATGTCAAAAGTGCTTTTCAATGGCATTTTGGAAGAGGAGGTCTATGTTAAAGTGTATAGACTCAACAAAGCACTTTATGGTTTGAAACAAGCACCAAGAGCATGGTATGAGACTCTATCTCAATTCTTGGTGGACAATGGTTTTACAAAAGGTACCATTGATAAGACTCTTTTCAGAATCAATGAAGGGGACATCACCCTGCTGGTCCAGATTTATGTTGATGACATAATCTTTGGTTCTGAAAATGACTTACTTTGTGAAAGTTTTGCAAATCTGATGAAAAGTAAGTTCCAAATGAGTATGATGGGTGAATTGAACTACTTTTTGGGCTTACAAGTCAAACAGTTGAAAGATGGAATCTTCATTCATCAAACCAAGTATACCAAAGAGTTGCTGAAGAACTTTGGTATGGAAAACAACACAAAGATATCAACTCCAATAAGTACAAACATCAGATTGGATGAAGATAAAGAAGGAAAAGATGTTGATCAGACCTTATACAGAAGGATGATAGGTAGTCTGCTGTACCTCATAGCTAGCAGACCTGATATATCCTTTGTTGTAGGTTTCTGTGCAAGATTTCAATCAAAACCTAAAGAAAGTCATTTAGGTGCAGTCAAAAGAGTTCTCAAGTATCTTAAAGAGACTTTGGGAGTAGGGATATGGTATTCTAAAGATGGAAGTTTCAAAGTTATATCCTACTCAGATTCAGATTATGCTGGATGCAAGATTGACATAAAAAGCACCACAGGAACCTGTCAGTTAATGGGAAATACACTGGTTTCCTGGTTCAGCAAGAAACAAAACTCTATATCAACTTCCACTGCTGAAGCAGAATACATTGCTGCTGGAAGTTGCTGTGCACAAATACTTTGGTTAAGACAACAGTTAAGGGACTATGGAATTGAAGAAAGAGAAATTCAATTATGTGTGACAACACAAGTGCAATTGCAATTAATGAAAATCTTGTTTTGCACTCAAGAACCAAGCATATTGATGTGAGACATCATTTTATAAGAGATCATGTTGAGAAGAAGGATGTGGTGGTTCTTTATATCCCTACTGAAGATCAACTTGCTGATATCTTCACTAAACCTTTGGATAGTGACAGATTTGCTAAATTAAGGACAAAACTTGGAATCATTAAAGTTGACTGATCAGCAGTGTACTGGAATTCACCAAGGGGATTAGTCTTTGCTATATTGGGTGAGCTCACTTAGCAGATTAGTCATTGGTATCAACAATTCCATGTACTTATGGTTGGACAATTGAGCAAATGAGGTTGCCAAGGGGATTGGTCTTTGTCATGTTGGGTGAGCTCACTTGACAGATCAGTCATTGGTATTAAACTTCATCTTGTATTATCAATTGGACAATACAAAAGGATTTAAGCATCAGTAGAGTGACTCTATCAAGAGGGTCAGCCGAGACATTTTTTCAAAGAGTCGCCGAGCCAAGTCTCACATGACAAGGTCAAAGATATGTTACTCACCAAACTTACTAAAGTCAAAAAGGTATATGGATATTTATTTCCTATTTACAACCGCAGTTAACATGATCTAACGGTTACAAAACATTATGAGGAGTAATGGGCCACGTGTCAAGACAGCATTCACTTATATTTAATCGTGGTTAAATGCACAGTACACGATCTGACAGTTCCCAACCGTATTTGTCTATATATATGCAGACCTACACAGAGCCTACTCACAAAAATCTCAGATCAAATTTCTTGCATTTACACTGTGTAAACGCAGATCTAAAAGCTTTCTTCTTCACCTTTTCTTATCACAATGGCACCAAAGGATGAAGTTCATATTGGAACCAGTCAAAGTGTAAGAGGATACGTTAAAGACTGTAACTCTACTGAGCTAGCCATCAATATTGGAAGAAGAATCAGACGATTTGCTGGGCTAGAAAATGTTATAAACAAGAGATTGGAACGAATCTCGTATATCAATATGCTGGAATTCTGGAAAAACATTGTTATACATGAAGGAAGAGAGGCATTCACTACAACTGTCAATGGAAGAGAAATAGAAATTTCCTCAGACCTGCTGAGAAATTTATTTCATTTTGCACCAGGAAATAATGCTCCTACAAATCCAGAGGCAATGAATCTACCCAGGTTGAAGTTTGTAGATCAAATAAAGACCAATGATGCTATACCTTCCAGTCTAGGCATCAATGTAAGACATATTGGTTATGAGTACAATCTACTGAGCAAATTGGTTGCCAAAACCATTTTGGGATTTGTTGGAAGCCTGGATACTCTATCTGGACCTAAGATAGACCTATTGATCATCATCTGCAGAAGTTTAAGGTTTGATTGGGCTGGATTCTTTATACACTATATGAAGAAGGTGTTCATTGAAGATAGAGACGGTATAAGGAAGTCCAAGGTCAAGCCCCTATGTCTACTGATTCAGACCATATTGACTCATTTTCAGATACCTGATGTTTCATCTGAAAAGATCAACCAATCAAGGTACAAGCTAGTAGTTGCTACTCCTATTCCTGGATTGGATGATGAAGATGAGGTTGAGGAAGCTGCTGACAGTGATGATGGTGGAGATGATGGTGATGCTGGTGGTGAGCAGGTTAAGAAAGTTGTTAAATCTGCTACACCAAAGAAGTTACTGAGAAAAGAAAGGCTACAGATACTAGGAAATAACAGAGTTATTACAGCCTAGAAAGACAAGAAAGCAAACAGCATAGACTACTGAGTCTGCTGAGGGTCCAGCTGAAATTGAAACTACTGACCCTGCTGTAGTTGCAAAGAAGAAAATAGTTGCTAAAATTTTGAAGGAGCAACAAAAGGAATTCAGTAGAAAGATGAAGTCTACTGAAGTTGAAGATGAACCACTTTCCAAAAGAATGAAGGAGATTGCCAAGAAGAAGAAGCATGGCAAGGGTAAACAATTGAGAATTTTGGAAAGTCAGAGAGAACAACAACAACAACAAGAAGAAGCAGAAGAAGAAGCAGAGGCTATTGAGGCAGATCCCTTGACTATTATCAAGCCTAATGAGGATGTAGAGGTTATTATTGAGCAACTGGCTTTGGTGAATCACAAAGAGACTCATCAGAATCGAAATCATTCTGTCGAAGTTGTTGAATCCTCACCAGAAGAGGCTGCTGAGCCTACTAAAACTGCACAAGTTGTTGTTGAGCAACTTTTAGAAGAGCCACAGCAACCTACTGAGTCAATACCTGCTGTGGTAGCTGAAAGTTTGGTACAAGACCCTGCAAGTCCTGCAATAGTTCAGAGGGAAGAGCAGTCTGCTGCTAACCCTGCTGATGTGCATATAAGTCAGGGGGAACCAAGTATTGTACAGATGGAGGTAGTAGGGACTAACATCCAACCTGAACAACCTACTGACCTTGAATTTACTTGTTGAGACCTTTGGAGGTCAGCAAGGTACTGGAACAGCTCCCAGAAGGTCATTCATGCCCTTTGAAAGACAAGAGAAAAAGAAGAAAGAAGGGTATGTTGATCCAAAGCTCCTGCTGGTGGCTGATTATTTCCAATGGAAGTTTGGATTTTATAAGAGACAAAAGCCAGCTGCAGAACCAATGACAGATTTTGAAGAATGGGCTTTTGAAAGATTGAGAGTGGAGAATTTGCTGGATCTGGTTGATACCACCTTACTGCAATCAAGGCTGATGGATATGTTTGATGAACAACAGAAAGAAGAGGGTATCAAGTTCAGGGATCCAAGAGGTGATAATGATGACTCTTCATCATCTGATTCTGATGACAATCATCCTTCTAGTCCAGGAGGAGTTAGTGGAAGTGCTATGATTATTGAACCAAGAGTAGAGCAGTCTACTGGTGCTGGGCAATCCACTGAGAGGCAACAGACTGGACAAATGGATGAGGATGTGGAAAATCTCACCATAGAGGATATTGAGGCACAAATCAATGAGGGCATAGACATTGGTGCAAACAGAATGGTTGGTGAGATAGATCCCTTATTTGTTGAAGAACCTGTTGAGCATGTTGATGATCAGCAGACTGTGGATTCAAATGATGAGAGAGTTACTGATCATAATGAACCTAGTGTCAGTTCTGAGGATTTTGTTCAATATCAATACTGAATTGACACTGAGGACACCTTAACCAAAACTGCAAATTATCTGACAAGGATTGGTGATATCGGGGAATTTCAACAAGAAAATATGGATATATTCCCTGATCAGGTTATTGTGGCACATACTGCACAAGAACCAAGGCAAGAAGTGGAGGTACAGGTTGCTGAGGATCAAACAAAGACTGGACACAAAGTTGGAACAGAGGTACAGTGTCTTTGAGGAACCAACAAAGACTGGACAAAGGTTGGAACAAACTTTGGGTTTGGAGGAAACCCCTGCGGTTTTTGGAGTACAGGTTGCTGTAGTGGAGCCTACTAGAGTCAAGACCACTGTAGGGAAAGATGGTCAGCAGGCTGCTAATATCGATGAGGAAGAGCAGCTGCTAGATTATGACTACCGTGATGAGGAGTTTCAAATGCCTGAAGAAGAAAATGTTGATGATGAACCTCAACAGGCATTTGTTCCAGTTCTTGAAGAACCAGCTCTTGATCCTATTCTGGAGGAATATCAAGGACCTAACCCTGCTGGACTGGATATGAGTTTTGTAGTGGTTATCAGCAGACATAGGCCACAATACAATGTTGAAGAGCCTGCTGATGGAGCTGAAGGAGGAATGGATGGTGGGGTACCAGCACATGTCATGGAAGAGTTGAGGACAGTAAGAAATGACATTGCAAATCTAAGAACTCAACTTGACAGACAAGAGCAGAGATTTGAAGATCTGATCAATTTGGTGGAAAATAGAGGGAGGACTACAGAAACAGTTGCCTCCAACATTACCTCAAATCAGTATGCTCTTGCAGACCTTACCCTAGAAGTGAGAGGAATCAAGCAAGGAAATACAATGAAGGAGAAGTTTCTGAAAGATCAACTTGAAGCCATCCACCATAAACTTGATAAACTTGCTGAGGCACCTACGCCTGCTGAGGCTGCTGGAACATCTCAATCTGCTGGATTGGATCCTAAGCTTACTGAGAGGATCAATCTGCTAGAGCAAACTTTGCAATCAAAGATTACTGCAGTTGATACAAGAACTGAAATTATGGACGGACAACTAAGTAATCTGGTTATCACACAGGAGAGTGTTCATGGCCTGCTGTCCCGTTTTGTTGATGATATCACTAAGGGGAAGAGGGCCAAACAAAAGTAGCAAAATAGGCTGCCAGAATTTTTCACAAGAAAAGATGGGAGGCTGATACTAATGCATTCAGTGGAACTCACACTGCGCACTTCCACTTCATCGATGATCTTCTCAAACAATACAAGAATGAGTACCACAACAAAAGGAAACCTTATCATGACAAGAGATTTCATGAAGGTTTAAACTCATTTCTGGGCTTAAAGTTTTGGGAAGCAAGGGTTAAAGCTTTGAGGGCAAATTATAGAGGTGGAAGAGGTGGAAGAGGTGGTGAGGTGGTAGAGGTGAAAGGAGTTTTCCTATCACAAAAGCAAAGGACTCACTTGATGAATTCAAGGAAATATACATGAAATTAGGCTTCAGAGTAAATCAAATTAATCTCATTCTACCTGAAGCATGGAAGTGGTGGAAAGAAGTGAATTCCTACATTGATTTCACTCTGATTGAAAATGAATGGATGAGAGAAATGATTGAGGAGATAAGAGCCTACCAAGAGCAAGTGAAGAAGGCAAGGGAAGAAAGAGAAAGAAGACAGTAGATCAGCAGACTTTATATGTTTTATCTTTGATGTATCGAGACAGTAATACTTTGAACAAATGATTATAATGAGATATGACTGGAATTTGTTCTATTTTTGTTTTTAATCTTTTTGCTTTGCTGTTTGGTAAGTGTAGTGGCATCATCACCAAAAAGGGGGAAATTGTTGGACTTATTTTTAAGTTTTAGTGATGAGTGCCAGACTAACTGTTATAGAGCAAAGGCAAAAAGATGTCTAGATCAAATGTATAGGTTTATTAGAGTTTGATCTTTGTATGCAGTTTGATCAAACAAGCAATCAGAAAGGTCACCGACTTGTATCAGTCTAGTCTAGTCGAGAGACTTATCGTGACCTCTTTGAAGACCAAGGCTGAGGGGTCAAACTCAGTTAATGAAGGCTAAGGGATCAAACTTGGTAATTAAAGTCAAGGATATGGAATCAGAATTTAGGGAAGCCTGTGATGACCTAAATTGATTACATATACCTTGTGTACAAGGTCTAATTTCCATAAGTTGGATGATGATTGGAACTTAGTTATATGCAAAAAGGTGTAATCTAACTTCATAAATAAAAGTTAGATAAAAGACAGTTAGCAAAATATGATTCAGCTGACTGATATGTATCTCAGCAGACTTGTAAACCTGCTGACACATATACCTCGATTTATTCAAGATTACATTGGAAGAAAACATGGATAAGGACAGCTAACAACCTCTGATTTTATCAAACAAATCAATGGTTGAGATTAAAAGGACGTTGGGATGATTCAGGACTTTATCCAATGGTTAAAAGTCAATGGGTGGACAGATCAGACATCATCAAAAAGCATTCTCGACCGTGTCGATTTTATGAACAAAGATGTAAAGCAAGTCAAATGGGACAAAATCCGAAACGGCTATATTTGAATTTCAAATACAAGTCACAAGGACTCCTACCTATAAATAGAGAGCTCTTAATTCAGATACAAGTGATGAACATTGATGAAATATAAGAGAAAAATCCTGAGCTTCGATTTCTAATCAAGAAAACACCATGCTGAACTTACTGAGCTTAAGGCTACTGATCCAAAGAAAATCTTTAAGTGTAATCTGCATTCAAGCTACATCAAGTTTACACACTTGAAGACTGCAAGCTGCTGATCATATCATCCTGATCAAGCTGCTGCAACTGAATCATTCACTTGATTCAAATTTTCTTTTAATAGAATCTACTGAAGATAGTGAAGCATCTGTTGGGTGTGAAAGACAGTTGTTTGTGGTGGAGCTGGTGAAGAGGAAATCGTACTCTTCAAGGACCAGTGAAAGACTTTGGAGCAGCAATCCTACCTGTTCCTAGTTTTCAGTTTGTGAAGCCATAGTTATTGGTGAAGGACAAGCAACATAGGAATCTTTGCAACAGCTACATCAAAGATCTCTAGTGAATTACCTCCAACATCACAAGAGAAGAGTGGACTGACAGGATTACACCACCTGGAACCACTATAAAATCTGCTTACTTACTTTCTGCATTTATATTCTGCATTTAGTTTGTATAACACATCAACCTACTGAATATAGCAACTGAACTCACACACATACACTACTGAGTATCTAATACTTGGTATCATATTTATCAACAAGTATTAAGGCTTAATTTTTTATATAATTCCATTTGCACAAATTCAAAGAGACTCAACATTCAAAGCCAGACTATCGAGGGTCAAGAGACTATCAAGTATCGCAGTTCTTTGAAGTTGCTGAGTTTGTTAACTACAAAAGTTTTAAGTGTTAAGTTTATTCCCCCCCCCCCCTCTAAACTTAACCAAAGCCTTTTCAATGGACCAACAGATAAACTAGTGCAGCTTAGTTCTGAGTGATTTTCTAAATCTGCAAAAATCATAAATACAAAGTGTTGCTAGTTAGACGGTATTTGGAACCAATAAACTAGTGGGAGCTTTGGTCTTATGATTTGACGATTAGAAAAAACGATAGTCCAAGCAAGTAACAGTGAACATCCCACTGTTCAAGAGTAGTGTCTACTCAAACGAACTGCTAGTTCAAGACTGTTTCCATTTAAGGAAAGTCGAGAATGGGAAAGAATGTTTATACGTGTTAGTCATCTAAACTAAGTAGTTTTTAGGCTAAACCGGAAAATTAATAAATTGGAAATTAGAGGATAAGGAAAGTGATTTTGGATCACTGACCAATGCATCCTTAGAAATTTTCTCGAGGGCTAAAGCTCTTTGGAAGAACTAGGTAGCTTTGCATTAAACGATAAATAAAATAGACAACGGGCAGTTATTTCAGATGGACTAGTGGGAGTGATATAAGGAAATGAATCTCAAATTCAATTCTTGAGTATCACAGAAAATTCATTTTATGTTTTCGGATTTGTTGGAACGAACGTATTCATTTTCAATAGGATAATTTGTTTGTCTTATTGACTATAAATATAACATTCGTAGCACGAATCCAAGACTCGGATTTTTGTTTTATAAAGTCAGAACCACTAGGCATTGCTAAAAAGGTATTAGTAACACATCTTAAACTATATATAAACGCAAATGGTTTCCGTATTTAAATAAACGCTTCTTTATATTCTATTAATTAGTGTATGTTCCATAAAGACAAGATCTGAAGACTGGCTTAGGGTGATTCCTATCTCCCAGTCAACTAAACACTGTCTCAAGGAACATTGACTAAGTTTCCTTTCAATCAGGAAAAGGGTAATAGATTTAATGAAGTAACATAGCTTGTTCATAACAACCTTCGGGGTCATATGAAAGGTACAAGCTAGTGGGAGCTTTTGAAGTAGTGACATCTTGTCTGACAACTATTCGAGACTCCTGTAAGTTTATCCAAAATATTTGGAGGAAATCTCTGATTTCACCAGAGATAGAGTATTCCATACTCAGAAATAGGTTATTCCATAGTCTTCGGGACTAATGCTCGGCCTGCCTCCCAGTGAAATGTTTTCACTAAGGGATACACCATAAATTTTCCTTATATAGTTATTGATGTGCTACGGTACGCTGTTGAACTCATTTAAGATATTGGTTGCAAAATAACGGTTTACCGAGAAGTCTACCTAAAAGATGCCTATGCATTTGTGGATAAGGAGTGAATTTGGTTCACCCCACTTCCGTAAATAGAGGCATTTAGCACCAAGAGCTTGAAGGTAGGACTGGAAATTTTGCGTACACGTTCAGATCGTGAAATATCTTAATGCATTGAGTAAAGGTTGGTTATAAAACTCGCAAAATTAGAGAATGACGGTTATACTGTCAAACTCGGTCTGATAGAGTCTATAAATAACAACCTTAGATCTTGAAGTATTTGTACTCAAGATGTTACTAACTGATTTGTTCAGTCCACATCCAACACCGGCAGTTGGTGATAACACTAATAAAAACTACTAAACTAGATCAGTATATCGATCCACCCCAAACGTAGTGGGAGTATGGTTTGTCCATTACCCATTGTAGGACCTTACGGTCTATAGGGTAGATTGATGACCTATAGTCCTTTGTGGGCTTTGTAGGATCCTGATCATAGAGGTTGGTTTAAAAGCCAAAACCCTTTGAATGGAGTTTGATACTCCAGTTCTGTTGAAACTCTTGTAGAACCACCTGAGTATCTTAGGCCCAGTGAGAGTAATTGGAACTACACGCAGAAGAGTCGAATGAATAGGAAAGTTTAACTTTCAATGAAAAGCTGAGTAATTTAGGGGTGATTCCCTAACCGGTAGAGAGTTAACCAGACCGTGATCTCTCTTACCACTCAATCTTGCTAGATTTCGTCAGAAAGCGGGAAATAGGGGTGATTCCCTAAGAATTCCTTGCCGAACAATGGAATCTGAATTCATTCAGAAGAGAAGGGTTTTAGCTAAGAATAAATAACGGACTCGTTACAAAGCAGAAAATAGGGGTGATTCCCTAAGACCTTTTTGGGAGACTAATGGTATCTTAATTTATTCAGAAAGAACCTTTGGAAGGATGCCTGCCATAGCTTATATCCTTTGGGGATTAAAGCAAACCTCTAGGTCATTTCAAAGTCATATATTTTAATATGTGGACTTGACCAGAATGTTGATAAGTCTTTCGTAGACTAGACATCAATATTAGTAAAGTAGTATGTAGATTAGTGTTTGTGAATGGTAACACTGAAGCAGTTGGAAACAACATGGGTGTGTTATCTGAAGTCAGAGTCTGACATGCCATCGGGATTCATTCTAAAGGATTTGATTCGCTCAAATTCACGAGAATCGATCTTTGGCAATCCCATCCATTCACCTGGTTAAGATATTCTTTCATTTATGCAACATTCAACGATGTAGTCTACCCTACCTCTCAGGAATGATTATCTAAACCTGCGGATGAATACTAAATGGGATGTTTAGTGAATCCCCAAATCTCTTCGGAAGAATGAGAAATAATATGCTAGTATATTCAAGGGCAAACTAGAATATAAGTGATAACACTGATTCTGGCTTTAGGTCAGATTAAGGATGATCGTTAAGTCGATTTCGTCCTCAGTGTTGAATCAAAGGCATATTGAAATCGTACCACCAGATTAGATGGAAAGGTGACGTCTCGATCCCAAAGATTGACTCAAGAAGCCAACCTACCTGATCAGTGTACCAAGTCACATGGTATTCGGATTCTAAGTACGCGCCTGGTCATTGACCTACCCTACGGCGGCACACTCCGGTCGTGCTTGGAATGATGAATTACTAAGATGTGCTTGGAGGGTATGAATCTTGGGGATATGTCTCACTTGTTTTGAGCAAGTGAGAGAATGTTGTAAATATAGATATTAAGGGTGTGCTCTAAAACAATTAATCCACTTGCCTTTTGTGCAAGTGGGAGATTGTTAGGTGTAGTGCCCGAAAGATAATTATATAATTGTTTTAGGACAGAATTAATAATTCATCTTATTATATGCATGTATGCTTATAATTAAGACACTACTGAAAACCCTAAGTACCTCGTTTATGTAATCACATAACTCAGTGTATGGCTATACACAAGAGGATTGAGTTAGTGAGATGTACTTAAAATTAACTTAGTCCAGAGCGTTTATTAATCGAGCACGGGTCTCAAGATTAATTTGCTAATAATGCACCTGAACACTTTAGGTGTGACAAATTTATCCGGACTGTCGGTAATAGGGTACCTAGTGGGGCATTTATATATGATGATAATCATATAGGACTGGACCGATTTGATTTGAGTTCTCGATATAATTCCGTGATCGAGAAGTCTTATCGAATCACAAGATGATCATTTATGGATTAATCTCAATCCTGAGGTGATCACAGACGACTGCTTAGACTAAGGTAGAGTTTGATGTGTTAGTAATGATCACTTCGTTGTATGTGGTCCAACACTTCTCGTTGGCTCTATTTTAGAATGAGTGAGTGGTCTGTGCTATCACAGATATGGAATCCATTCCTTCCCTTGGGAAGTAGAAAGACAGTTCCCTTATTTGTTAATCATAGAAACTGATCGATCCGCGGAGTTCATATTATATTAGTTATGAACTAATTGATCACTAGGGGGTTAATGGTAAATAAGGATAAGATGTTCTGAGAAGGGTTTACGGAGATATCCCGAATCGAAGCGAACAGTCTATGGAGGATTTATCCGTATGTAATGATTATATAGTGGACGCTTTCGACTCATATTTGAGAGTAAGTTATCTACATTCGGCAGAGTTCAGTTTCGGGTTAATGGTGGTGTTATCCCGGAATTAATAGATTGAATATTATTGTTCGGTCTGACGAATAATTTTATTTAATTTATTGTAGCTACTGAATATGGGTTCATGGTCCCCGACGTGGCTCCTAATATAGCATATAGGTTTTCTCGTCGTTTCACCTCAATTAATATTAAATAGTTGGATTGGACTGTTTAATAGATATGTGGATTATTGTTAAGTTGGACTAAATAATTAAATACACGGAAAAGATATTTTTCGTGGACTCGGCCCAAATTAGTGTGTTGACTTTTTGACCTAATTGGTCAAATATAAAAGTGGCGTGTATTACTTGTTTGGTTATCAAAAAATTTGTTTTCTTGGATAATCATGGGACAAGTATTTAATTATTTATTTGTTGAATAATTAATTAAGGAAAAAAAAATTAGATTGATCCTTAAATAATCTAGATTTATTCTAGATTATTCTAGGAGTATCTTTTATTTAATAAGGATTATTATAATTGATTTTGTATTAATTATTAAATCCTTGGAAGACAAGGATTACTCTCCTATATAAAGAGAGTTCTCCCAAGCCTTTTGACACACATAATTTCGAATATTGGGCGGTTTTATAGCTTAGAGATTTCGGCTATAATACTAGGGTTTCGAGTTGGGATAATCCTCGGGATTATTCCGGTAGCATATCGAGGAGGTCAAGCGGCTTGAAACACCATCCACCTGGTGGTGCTTGGTGACACACGTTGGAAGACTTTGGCTTCTCAACTAGGCTCTCAACTAGCTCGGATTGGGTAGACCTTGTTCTTGGATTTTTGCTCCATAAAAAGGTTGGTAATCTAAACCCCCTCGTAGGTTAGATTTATTATTCATGTATTTTGATTGTTTAGATCTAGATCTTGTACTTTCCGCTGCGTAATCGGGTGGATCTTTGATCCATCCGGCGATATTACATCCTACATTGTGGAGCACCACTATTCTCCTCTTGCATGTTTTCTTCGTTGGGAGCATCATTTGCTAAGATGTCATCAACAACGGGTGATGTTGGTTCAACAGCTACTTCTTGTGCTACTTCCACTCCAGGGGATGTTTCATTTTGTGTGGGTTGAAGTAGTTCGAGCTCATCCTCCAAGTGCAACTGCTCTACACTTACTTGCTTATCTTTCATACTAGAGCACATGTTAGTCCAGGAAACAGACTCATGAAATGAAACGTGTATAGACTCGAGAATGCATTGAGAAACTGGATTGTAGCATCTATAAGCCCGTGAGGTCTCGGAATAACCAACAAATATGCATTTGATGGAGTTAGATGCAAACTTATCCAAATTTCCCTTATCATTCAACATGAAACACTTGCATCCAAAAACGTGAAAGTAGTTAACTTTCGGAAGCCGATTTCTTAGGACTTCGTAGGGTGTCTTGTGCAATCTGTGTCTAATAGACACTCGATTAACAACATAACATGCACAAGCAACAGCCTCAGCCCACAGAAATCGAGGCACCTTGAACTCATTTAGCATGGTTCGAGCAGATTCTTGCAGTGTTTGGTTCTTACGCTCAACGACGCCATTTTGTTGTGGAGTTTGAGGAGCAGAGAATTCATGACAAATACCAAGGTACTCACAGAATTCTATGAGACTAGTATCCATGAATTCACCACCTCTATCACTCCTGACAGCTACAACAGATATATCAAAGGTATTTTGTAGTTGCTTCACGAGAGTAGAGAATGCCTAAGCACTATCACTCTTGTTAGTCAAAAACAGAGTCCATGTATATCCGGAATAGTCATCAATGACGACAAGTGCGTAAGACTTTCCACTGAGACTTACTACTCTACTAGGATCAAACAAGTCAATGTGAAACAATTCTAGGATGCGAGTGGAAGACACTTCGTGTTTGGATCTGAATGAAGTTCTAGCTTGCTTACCATGTATACACGGCTCACAAGTGTCAAATTCATCCATATCTAATGTTGGTATACCTCGTATGAGATTCTCGCTTTGCACAAATTTTCTCAATAGTGGTAATACCAACATGACCTAAGCGACGGTGCCATAGATTTGTGTCATCATGTTTAGATACGAGGCACGTTATTGGGCAATTAGTGAGGTTGTCCAGTTCGATCGTGTAGAGATTATGCTCACGAAGACCAGTTAGGACAACGTTCCCTAATTTATCAGATATCGTGCAACTATCCTCATCAAACACAATTTTAAGGCCTGAGTCACTTAACTGTGATATGCTTCGTAAATTATACTCTAAATGCTTGACTAATAAGACATCATGAATAATAAAACAATTTGGGTTACCAACTGATCCTTTGCCAACGATCTTGCCTTTTGAGTTGTCTTCGAACGTGACCGACCCTCCATTTGATATAGCTTTGTAATCTCAGATGATTGCGGAGTTTCCAGTCATATGTCGAGAGCATCCACTATCCAAGCACCACTTTGTATTGCTTCTATATAGTTTTGCTTTATGACATGCCTGCAATACAACAATTTTGTATAGGTACCTGATGAGAGATAAATTTATGATCGTTTTTATGATATTTCGCCCCATTTCTGATACCATTTTGAGCATTATTATATCAAATCAAGTCAAAATTACTAAGTTTTATTCAAATGTATAAGTAGTAGTTATTATATAAATTATCGTATTTTTATAAGTTTTTTTATTAGTTTTTGTACCGGTTTAGTAACCGGAGTGTCGTGTCGGATTTACGTTTGGTATTTTGGTGGTTCATTGCAGGATTATATATTGACCAAGATTCCATGTAACGACACGTTTTGGTCCTAAAAACATATCTTTTGAGGTTAGAAGAAGATGCCACAAGTTTATAAGTTCAACGGAGCAAATTTTCTAAGTACTTAAATCGTTACATATTTTCGACGGAGATTTGACCCAGCTTAGAGGCATTTTCAGGGGATGACTTCTTAATGAAAGTTGTAGATCTTCACATAAGCTTTCCAACGCACTTTGAATTACGTCAATTGGAGGTCTGCAACTCAAGTTATGGTCAATTGACTAATCAATTCGGATTAGTAGAAATCCAAAAAGACTCGACATACGAATGGCTCATCAAAAGACGTTATCTGAAAAAGTGTTCTTAATGAAAGTTGAAGACCTTCATATAAGCTTTCCAATGCAATTTAAATTATGAAGATCGGACTTCTACAACTCAAATGGTGGTCAAGTGGCTAATTGATTTGTATTAGGGAAAATGTCGCAAAACGTTCGGAGTATGAATTGCTTATCAAGACGGCGTTTTCTGAAGAAGAGTCCTTCATGAAAGTTGAAGAATTTTCCGAGAGCTTAATTTTGACGTTTGAATCATAATTTTTGGAGGTCTACAACTCAAGATATGAATTTTAGATGTTTTATTACAATAAATAAACAATCGAAGGATCCAGAATGTGATGAGTTGTTACACTCATGATGATTCCGGACCGATCCGCCACTTTCCCGGCCCGGTCCGGCTCCAAGAAATTTCTATATAAGGAGAGCAGTGCACAACAGATGAAGCCGCCCCTTTTCTTTCCCTCTTTCTCGTTCCTTTCTCTGTTCTTCTTTTTTATTTTTTTGCATACACTTTGTATATATATATATATATATATATATATATATATATATATATATATATATATATATATATATATATATATATATACACACACACACACACACACACGTCCCAAAATATATATATACATCCGTATATATATAGATCATCTATCTTCTTTTATTTTATTTTCGGGCCCGTATATACATATATATGTCGATGTATGTATGTATATATGTTTTTCACATATATAAATAAAATGGTTATAGTATCGTTGTAATGGCGGAATAATTATCGAAGATTGTTGATTTCGAAGCTTTGGCATGTTAGATCCGGTGGAAACGACCCCGATTCGATAGTCATAACCGGTAATATATTCTAAAATTGTTATGTTTATTATTTCTATTTCTATTTATATATGATATTAAACTAAAAACATATCTAGCCAAGATATGAATCAAATTAGTTAATCTTTTGGTAAAATGAATGATCGACTCTGGTAATAATGATTAAAATCAATTATGATGAATCTCTTTCTTTCTGCGCTTAATGAAACGTTAAAATTGAAAGACCGGAGGGTAAAATTGGCCGTGTGAATAACGTGATAACGGAATCCGATTTCCTACCCGGGGGTAGATTTGTTTTGGGAGAAATGAATCTTATTATAATTTGTACTCGAGATCGTAATAATGTTAAATCATCGCTTTAATTGAAACTTAAACCGAAAGTTGAATCGTCCGGCTTTGACAACCGGAGCCTTTAAAATAAAATTGACCGCTTTGACGAACGGAATGACTCCTTTTATCTAAAGGTAGATTTGTACTGGGACCTGTTCGAAAAACCGTAATGGTTGTGGACCTTGGACTGATGCAATGGACATATGACAATTTCATACGCTCGTGTGAGGAGGAGTTGTCTAGCTTAGGAGTACACCGGTTCATATATAATTGACCTCCTTGTATCAAGGAAAAGATCTGTCTCATTTATTTCTACTAAAAGATATTGATTCAGTAAAGTATTCTTGGCTAGATCCAAAAATATATCTATATATTATATTAGTATTTATTTGTTTTATTTTCTGTTTTACTAACATCTAACTCTAACATTACTAACTAATCTAACTAATCTAACGATCTAACCCGATAAAAATGATAAAACTGCGACTTAGATCGAGTTAATAATAGCTTCTTGGTGTTTAACCCCACTTAAAAGAGTTACCATGTTTTCCCTGAGAATACGACTGACTCACCGACTAGCACTACAATTTGACCCGGTACCCTGCCGGTTAGGATCTGTATAGCCTAGGTAATGTCCGTCAGCTTTCTGGCGCCGTTTCCAAGGTTAGGTTTTGGTCTGTCAGCATTTTGGCGCCGTTGCCGGGGATCGAACCCGGGTCACCCGCGTGACAGGCGGGAATACTCACCACTATACTACAACTATACGGATTAGAATACGAGATCGTAATAGAAAGACCGGAGGGTAAAATCAACCCCCTACTTAGCTTTTGGTCGTCCTCGATCAAAACAAGCGATAAAACAAAATGAATAAGAGATAAATTCATGAAGATAGAAGATATAAGAGACAACCAGATGTTGCAACCGTATAGAATTACAACCAGGCGTTAACCTCAATATAAATGTATAACAGAGTGTGTGTGTGACAAGCCTTTTCAATTTCCACTATCCTCTCTTGAATAATTCAAGCAAACTAACAAATATCCATTCAGACAGTCCTAATGACTTTCCTAGGTATAGTAGTAACTGTTCCACACAAAGTTCTTCCGAGTACTTATTAGGATAATCCCTAAAGCATATCATTCAGTTTATACTGGGGATAGTCAGAAGATAGCTAAGTTTTCAACCACTCTTAAACAATTTTTTTTTTTTTTTTTTTTTTTTGATGAGTTTAATTTCACATTTGTAGCATATGCCTTCATTCCCAGCAATAGGACGTTTCGTGATAACACCCTAGCTGGACTACTATCATCAGGCAGTCGGGAGCTTTTAAACCTCATAGTGATATAGGACGTTTCGTGATAACGCCCTACTGCACTCAAATCATTGCCGGGAATACTCACCACAAAATATATATATACATCCGTATATATATAGATCAAAATGCTGACAGACCTAAACCTAACCTTGGAAACGGCGCCAGAAAGCTGACGGACATTACCTAGGCTAGGTTTAGGTCTGTCAGCATTTTGGCGCCGTTGCCGGGGAAACGAAGGCATTGTGTCTACGTCCCCTGGGAAACGACGCTAGGAAAATATCCTTGATAATTCGTTGCCGGGGAAAACGTCGCTAATTTCTTTCTTTGTGTCTAGGGTTACTACTTGTATTAGCTCAAAATTCTCGAGGATAAGTCAACACTCTTCTTATCACATTTCTATTTTTATTTTCCGTTGGTATCTACCTTCTTTTAGTTACCAATTTTCTTCTTCTACCAAATTCGAGTTATTTTCTATTTTCGATAGTAGAAAGTAAACGTGGTCATAATGTAACAACCAAAGGATAAGTCAATACATTTCTCAATCTCATTTGTATTTTTATTTTCATTGGTACCTACCTATTTGGTAAGATATCAATTTTTTTATAAAAATACTCGATAAATACCGAGTGGCTTCGGTAATTACCGAGAGAGAGAGAGAGAAAAAAAAAAAAAAAAAAAAAAAAAAAAAAAAAAAAAAACTACTCGGTAAATATTGAGTGGATTCGGTAATTACCGAGGAGAAAAAAAGAAAAAAAAAATGTGGTTTTTTTATCGATTTCGTGTTATTTTCTATTCGATATTTTCGATTCCACAAGAATTGTCAAATCGAGTTACGAAAATGGCCGAAACCGTTGGTGAAACACCTGAACAAGGGATTGCTCATGCTCAAGGGTATGGCCAAAACCTTAATCAGAATTTACCTCAACCTAATAACCAGAATCAGAATAATAGAAATAATCAGAATCGGAATAAGCATAATCGTAATAATCGAAACCAGCCTAACCCGAGACCTATATGTGATCAGACCGTAAGAAGGTACCAGATTAATAATCCAATTCGTTTACCCAATAAAGGAGCAAATAATTTCGAAATAAAATCTCATCTTTTTGGTTTAATTGACACAAGAGCCCAATTTCTAGGAGAAGATGATGAGGATCCACATCATCATCTCTATCTTTTCGAAGAGTTGTGTAATACAGCCAAAAGTCATGGTGCTCATCGGGAATTAACGAGGATGTCTATGTTTCCTTTTTCTTTAAAAGGAAGAGCACGAGATTGGTTTTTGTCACTTCCACATCATTCATTGACTAGTTGGGAGGATATTCAAACCGAGTTCTTAAAGCAGTATTTTACTCCTGGTAGAAAATTGGAATTAATAGTCGAAATTGCCAACTTTAGACAAGGATCTGAAGAAACGTTTGGGAATGCTTGGGGAAGATTTAAAAAATTATTAAGAGCTTGTCCCGATCATGGTTATTCCTTAGATATGCAAATCCAGCTTTTCTGTCGTAAAATTAAGAAAAGATTCACGTGCAGATGTAGATCACGCATGTGGTGGTTCGTTAATGATGAGTGAAGCTCAGATAGTTTACGATGCTATTGAAAAGATTTCCAAAAATAACAGAATGTGGGAAACCGGTTCTAGCACAAGAAAAGTAGCTTTTGCAGGAGAATACACACCGAATACGGAAGTTCTAGCACACTTGGAGAATTTGAGTAGGAAATTTGATGGTTTACAACAGAATAAGAACCTGAGTTCGGCAAATAGTAAAACAAATGACTACTCAAATCATGATAATGTGTCATTAGGGATGGAAGAACCAGAAGGTTATTCAAGGGAGAATGTGAGTTTTTTACAGCAGCATAGGAATTTGAATAACGCGTATTCAAACTCGTTTGATGCTATTAAAAGAGATCACCCTACTTTTCGTTGGTCTGAAACCCCTAGTAAGCAAGGACAACCACCGTATCCAATCCAATATAAGAATCCAAATCTGGTTTATCAAAGAGATACCTCGAATCAGAACCTACAATCATTACCTGACCGTATCCACAACATACCACTCAAAGCATACCAATCACCCAAAGTTCAACTCAACTTTGAAGGAGTTGATAAATGGGAGAAATTAATCGAAAATCTGATGGGTATGATGTCAACTCAAGCTCAAAATATGGAAACCATGATGACTTCTATAGGTACAGTCACTAAGGATATGAGTACGTTGAAAACATCTATAAGTGGACATGATACCAGAATGAGAATTGTAGAAGCTTCATTGAGGAATCTGGAATATCACTTGAGTAGAGAAGTAGAACGTAAAAACAGTAAACCCTCAGAAGGATTGCCAAGTAATATCGAAAGAAATCGAGAGTGGGGTAAATCTTTGTTATTACCAGAAGTGGAAGGATCTGTGGAAGTAATGGATTAGAAAAATTCGGGAATAATGAAGTAGAGAATGATTTAGATGGTAAATATGAGAAAAACATGGAAACTAAAGAGGAAGAGGACATTATTGAAGATTTCCTAAGACAGAACAGATATATTGAACCTGAAAATGAGGAATGGGTCAAGATTCCTAGAATATTGAAAAATCCAAGAATGAGTAGGACCTTGACCAATGATCATGTTGAGAATGAATCAAGTTTGGAAGGGCCAATTCAAACCAAACCTTATCCGGCTCAATACAAATTCATCTCGGTTCAACCTGGAAGGGCATCACCACATCCACTGCATATTTTGAAGAAAAAGGTACTGAATGATGACACACTATGTCTTCAAAAGGCACAATCATTCAAGGAAGCTTTACCATCTTCATCTAACGACAAGGGTAAGGGAGGTATTCATTCTAACCCTACTGATCTTGAATTACTCCCCCATTCCCCGAGAAATGAAATGAAAAAGATGAAGTTGGATAATAAGTATGCATATTTTCTTGACACTTTTCGGCACTTAACTATTAATACCCCTTTCATCGATGTTTGTAAGGGAGAGCTTAGTTTGGGAGTGAATGATGAGCGCGTTATCTTCAACATTTACAATTCATTAAAATATCCATACATTACACTAGAATCTAGTTCTTGTGTAGACACTTTGTGTTCTCTTGTTGTGGATCGTACTAACACGCAGTAATCAAGAAGATGACCCCAGATGATAATGTGAAAACTTCGTAAACCCAAAGCTCGAAAATCAAAGGAAAAGGTCAAGAAACGTTGGATTCGGCGACGTTCGTCTAACATATGTTGGAAAGTAGTATTGATAAAAAAAAGACGGATGCGATCGTGAGGATGACCCACCACCGGTACATTAGAAAATCGGAAGCACGGTAAAGTCGGCTATAGACTATAAATGTAGTCATTGACGGGTACTATCCTTCCTTTTAACTCCTTAAGCATTTATTTTTAGTAGATTATGTGCTTAATTGTTACATGCTTTTGTGAGTAATTTTTAAAGTATCCCGTTTGTTTAGTATATTATATTAGTTAATCATTATCATTTTGGTCGAGCGAAACGAGCGTTAACCAAAAGCGCTACCGGGAGCAGCCCGTAAAAATGTTAAATATAATAATTACTCATACTTTGGATGATACTTTGGTAATACTTGGATTGATTTTCATTTTGTTTCACCAAGTCTTAGGATGAATGTTTGAATGACATTAAACGGGAGCGATTAGGTGGTTATCCGAAAATCGATGGATAACAAAGAGAAAATTCAAATGCATCATTTCTTAGACTTAGGTTGTTAGAACGATTTGAAATAACCCTTGAGGATCTGGGTATAAAAGACTCAGAGTTAATACTTTGTCACATATTTCATATCATGATCTAGTATGTTTTAAATTTCAAATAATGTGTGACATGTATTAGTTCAACTCTTGTGGAATATTGTGTGTTTTAAATCAATAAAAGTTTATGTGGTGTGTTTATCTACCCTTTTGCATTACAACATCACACACTCACATACTTTTATTTTATTTGCACACACAACGGTCATAACTTTGACCCACCCACCCACCCTTTTTTATCATCCGAGTATTTGTTTTGACTTGTTTTAGTGCACCATTGCTTTCCCAACAACTTATTTACACTCACTTTACATTGAGGACAATGTAAGTTCGTAAGTGGGGAGTGGAGTCGTTGGTCTAGCAATGGCATTAATGCTTATTTTGTATCAATAAATCCCTTAGTTTTTTATTTTTCGAGCATTATTTAGTTGATTAAAATAAACTGTATAAGGTATATATTTCATGGATTTGAAGATATAATGATCAATTTGGATGTGTATAACCAATGTGAACCGTAAGTGCATTGTAATTCCAAATATAGTTGTGTAACATGAATTCATTGTTCACGTAAGCCTTTGATATTGAAGCGAAAATTTTAAACTGTATCCATTCAGTATCCTAGTGGTTATTCTAGAGAAATAGCAGTAACTTAGTACCTAACTTTTGAACGTGTACTGTGAATATCTGAAGGTTTGAATGTGATAGAGAGGATATAATTTAAGTTTATGAAAAAAAAAATTATAAAAAAAAAATAAATAAATAAAGATGAACTATCTATATGTTGGTTGTAGCTACCAGTACCCTTAGTTCTTGGGTCCTTGGGGGTTAGAATCAGGCTTGATCGAGTCCTTTCGAACCCATACCTTCTTAACCCTTGGTTTGCTAGCAACCTTCTTTGTCCGGGAGGACTCGGGCTGTTTGCAGTGACGTGGGTCGGGTTGGTATGTGGTCGATTGCATTCGATTGACCTGATCTTGCCTGAATAGCATATGGGCCAAAAGGGGGTCAAACTGGGGAAGTCTATGTGTATAGGTGTGTGCCTGGTGTATGTGTGGATCGTAGTGTGTAGTTGGGTAAAAACTGGGTGAAGCATAGTTGTTATGAGTGAAGTGGTTCTGTTGAGCAGGGCTCCTTGAACCACTTCGATCATAGGCGTAAGCATGAGTATGGGGGGAAGAACATTGTGATGTGTGTGTGGATGTTGATGGAGCGTTCTTAGGTGCGGTGTGTGCATTTTTCTTTCTATTTCTTCTTTTCTATTTGATGGGGTGTGCGGTCGTGGTGTGTGCTAAGCCAATTGGCCTAGGCTCCAAGACTTTGGTTGAGGCGGGTGAGTTTTGTGTGTCGGATGAACCTTCCACACAAATGTCCTTACACTTTGAAGTCTGAGAAGTTGAGGGTTGCGTTTTGAACTGAGTAATTTGATCTTCAAGTCTTGAGATGACTTGCTTAAACACCGCAACCTTTCGCTTCAAAGATTCATTCTCAAACTCGGTCGTTCGGTGCTTAAGCTTCAATTTACTTAGTTCATTGGTTAAGGTGACAAAATCGTCATCTTGTTGTACCTTAAACTTATTTAGTGTTTTGTTTTTACCCTTAAGTGTGAGGTTCTCCCTAGTTAATTGTTCATTAAGGTGTATGTAGTTCTTTCTTAGTTCGGGAAGTGTCGGATACCTCACTGTCACTTGAGTTCGTGGGTTGTGAAAAACCCATAAAGCACAAGTTCGCCTTTTTGGAAGTTTCAGACTTATTGTCATTGTCTGATTCGTCGCTTGCATCCCAAATAGCCGCCATTGCCTTTCCATTTTTCTTGCCTTTACCTTTTTGAGTATTCTTGCTCTTTTGACCGGATGTAGGTTTGGGCTTTCCTCCTTTCTTATTAGGGCACTCGTTGGCAATGTGACCTTTCTGGTTGCATTCAAAACAAGTCATGTTTTGCTTCCCGCCACTTTTGTTTTGGGACTTAGCATTCCCGGATGATTTTCCTCTTCGGTTATTTTTTAAGAATCTTCTGAACTTATGAACCATCATAGCGGTTTCCTCGTCATCTTCACTTTCATCATCTGCTTGCTCATTTTCAGATTCTGGTTCTTCACGAGCTTTCAGTGCCGGAACAGACATCTTGTGATACTTTTGCTTGGGTGCGTTCAGATGTTCTTCGTATACTAAGAGCGTACCGATAAGTTCATCTTTAGTGAGGACCGAGAGATCCTTCGCTTCCTCTATGGCCGTAGCCTTAGGTTCCCATATAGGAGGGATGGAGCGAAGTATCTTATAGTTTTGGTCCTCCATAGAGATGTCTTTACCAAGGGTGCTAAGTGCATTGACTATGTCAGTGAATCTATTATCCATGTCAGTAATATTATCCATGTCAGTAATATATTCACTCGGTTTTGCTTGAAAAGACTCATATGCATGATTAAGTTGACTTATTTTAGACTTCTTAACCTTAGTGGTGCCCTCATGACGTTTGATAAGAGCCTCCCAAATTTCTTTGGCAGTCTCGCATGCGGCAACAGCTCGGTTCTCGGAGGGACTTAAAGAGTTGATAAGAATGGCGACGACTTTAGCGTTTAAGGACATTTTTCTACAGTCCTCTTCGTTAAATTCGTCCTCAGTCTTATTAACCTTTATAGTGACTCTGGCTTCAGTGATGTCTTTTGCGGGAACAAACGGACCTTTGTTTATGATAATCCACAGTTGATAGTCCGTTTGTTGCACACGAGTCATCATCGAGCGTTTCCACTGAATAAATCCGGAACCGTCAAAGTACGGAGGCCTTACCAAGGATAAGCCATCCCTCAGGTTCATAGAGTTATTTAGGGAAGCCATTACAATGCAGTACAATGATATGCAACAAGTATGTAATGCAAAAATATGGATGAATTACAATGCAAATTTTTTTAATTTATTTTTTAAATATGATGTGAGTGTGTGATGAACAACACTTAAGCACACGGTTGAGAAGATTTACTTGGTAATCAAAAACTGCAAAACAGTGTGAGCAAAAGACCAAGGTAAATCAAAGAAATATAAAGGCACTATAAATCACACCAAGAGATATCGTGTTATGATCACTAGGTGACCAAACTCTGATACCAATTGTTGGATCGATAATGTGTAGTGAAACACTCTAGAAGGGGGGGATTGAATAGAGTGTTGTCAAATTATAGTACTTTTTCGATTTAACAATAATTAATCAAGTTGGAGCAAATTACTACACAATTACTAACACTTAATTCGGAAGCCTAATTAAATGTTATTCAATTGTGTAAGTGTAACCTGAGTGATCAAGAATTTATACAAGTGCTTAAATAAGTGCAGGTCAAGTTTATTATTATTATTATTTAACAGAATAAATTGGTGAACACAAAAACTGTTTTAAAACAGATAATCAAAAAAAAACATCAAGATTGTATATCAAATGTCAAGACTGATACAGGTTCACAGATTAAAAAAAACTGATACAGAGCTGAGTAAAAAAAAGATTACGGTTTACAGCTCAACAAAATGAATTCAAGTATGGTATGTATGACTGATAAAAAAATTGATCCTTAGATCAGTCAAGGGCACTACTCAGACTGAAAAATATCAGATGTATTTTAGTGATGATAAACACTCTAAACTTAGAAGTTTATCATCACTCAAAAACAGCCTGATTTACACTAGTTTCAGTGAGCACAACAAGAGGGACTGGACTAGATGATCAATCGGTTTGATCTGAATCGAAGGTCGAATCGAGTAATAACTCTGATCTGACTATCAAGGTCAGTATTGTAACTGATCACAAATGATCAGCAGGTCCAAACTGTGGCAAAAAAATAAAACAAACTTAGATTCAAGTGCTATTACAAGGTATTCAACTGAAAGTTCAGCTTTTTTTTCAACAGCTTTGCAGGTAGCACGGGTAAGCAGATTGTGCAAGGATTCAGCAAGTAAGCACAGTAGAGGAGCAGAAATCCAGGATGTAAATCACAAGGATATACACACTGAAAATCCCAGCAGATATGGGGGTATGACACTTAGTCTCAGAACCAAGTTTTAATCAGACAATGCAGACTTGCACAGAATCAACAGTTCAGTCTACAAACCTTATTCACAAGGTGATGAGGAGGTATTTCAAACCACACTCACTGAGGTACAGATCCTGAACTATTAATGTCAAGTGCAAATCTGAAAGGTCAGGAATAAAACATGCACAAGTCTAAACTCTAGTGATCAAATGTACAGATAAGAACTGAAGCCACAACCTTGAACAGCAGGTTCAGCCTTCAGAAACTTTCTGTAGATTTTACAACTCAACAACACAACAAGTAGGTGATTTTTCTAAGGGTTGGATTTACACAGAATCAGATCACAGAGAAATATAAGTCAATAGGGCCAGAATCCTCTCAAGGCCAGAACTTGACTTAAGCTTTCAATAGTGATTCCTGATTCCAATACTCAACACACAGATCAAATCACACAGACTTAGACTCAATTAAAGGGACTGCTCAAGTACCAACTTAATTGAAAATCAGGTTGAAACAATTTTAAAAAGCAATAATAAAAAGCCTGAAATGGGTACCTTCCTATGAGGTGCACAAATGCAGACACAAACACAAGCTGATCCAAGAATCTTGTGTATAGCCTTTAGCCAATCCACAAGCTATACACACTCCTCTGAGATTCCAGCAACGTTCACTATACTTCAGGCAAGTATATGAACCTTAAAACACACTACTAACTTCACAAAGGACTTTTGAGAAAAACTTTTGAAGGTAGAAAAGTGGGATTGCTTTTTGTAAAAACTGATTAAAAGATATGTTCAGAGAGGGTGACTATTTATAGGGAAGAAAGACTGAAAACTCTAAAACCTAATACTGTGGAACCAGTAATCCTTAACCACTAGAGGGGACCAGACAAACCAGGTTGATCAACGAAATAAATTTTTGCACAAAACACACTGATGACGGTCAAATTATACCCGTAAAAGTCATCAACATTGTCCTTAAATCGAGATTAATAATATATATTTTATATTAAATCACATGTTTATATTTATTATTTAATGTTAGGTGATTTATAAGATATAATTTGGTATTTATCCGTTTTTATTATATAATTTGGTATTTATCTGTTTTTATTTATATTTTGGTATTTATCCGTTTTTATTTAAATATGATTTATTTTGGGATAAATGTTTATTTTATAGATTGAGATAATATTGGAGGATAAATACAAATGGAAGAATTAAATCTCAAAATAAATCAAAGGAAATTCAAGATAAAGATCGGATTAGCATGAAAAGAGGAGTAAGGCATGACAAGAGCCGGCGAACCAATCCAAAGAGTGGCGCCAACTATGGGATACGCATAGAGGGGGGGCGCAAATTGCCTTTAGCATCCGGATCGACTTGGAATTATCCTAACGCGTTTTCATACTTCATTTGGATTTAGGAAAACTATTTTAGATCGGTTAATGCTTATCCTAACTCTATTTTACCCCTATATATACTTGTGCTATTTCATTAGCAAAAACACACCTTAGACACAACATACACACAATTCATAATTAAATCTTCAGTTTTTCTTAGAGCAGTTTTTTACAAGTTCTGCAGTTATGTAAGTTCTTGTATTTATTTGTTCTTTGTTCTTTGTAATTAAGTCCCCCCAATTATTGTTTATTGTTTGAGGTTGTTCGTTCTTCTCCGAACAATGTAGATCTAAGGATACGATATGAGGCAGTGGGGATTCCTTGTCTATAAGGGTCCACATGCCCAGATCGGTTATCCGGTGACCTATAGATGACTTTGGTATGATCGACAACCGTGTTTTTAGTAGATCTATATAATTGCTTTATGAGTCTCTATTTTATCCGTTACGTATGTTAAAACGCTAAGATTTAGGTTTTCGCCTCGTCAATCTAGCCACGTCTTTATGGTGTGATTGTCCATCTAGAATTTCTTATCTTAGTAGGTATGGCTACGGCTACGTTGCTCATCTGTTTTAATTAGCGTATTATTAGGAAATACCAATATAGGACTCCTAGGTCGGCTCATGAATTGATCATCCGGGATTTTCAGTGAGATCTAGATCTGTTCTGTATTAGGGAATTGTGCACACCTAGTTATACATAAATCGTAGATTAACATGAGACCGTGCAGGTAATTGTTAATAGGACAGAGACTGATGCGATCGTCTAGGAAGTACGCCTAATCATAGGAATGTTCCCTAGGTGAGGAATACGGTTAATATCGGCATCCCTAGTTTTGTAAGCATGCAAGTTATATGAGATGGAGGCCGAAAAAGCGAAGTCACGTAATGTAGCATAGTGATCTAGATGGCCTACCCGGAGCTAGATCTAGTTTAGGGGATGACTCCCGTAGCCAATATAAAAGAAATACGAATCGGATTAATAGTTGTCGAGTCTAGCTTAATTATATAGAATCTCTATATCCAAACGATAACATAATAATTGGGGAGGTTAATTACGTTGTTTATGTGTTGTGTCGTGTCGAGTCCTTTATCTTTCTTGTCTTTTGTTGGTCGTAGACCGCTTTGTGTCCTTGATATGAATGATTAATTGTTTGTGTATAAATGATCCACAATTGGTTCCCTGTGGGATCGACCTTAATTCGCTATAGCTATACTACGATGGACCTAGTCCTCTTGCTAGTATTGGTTTATGGTGGTCAAGTATTTTATTATCACTTGATCTACGTCATCAAGTTTTTGGCACTGTTGCCGGGGAACCAACGGTCAATTTTATATATAAATAATTTTTTATTCATGTTGAGTTTTATGTTTTAGAGTCTGTTTTTATGTTTTTGAGTCCCTCTGGTTGTCTGCTCTGTGGAAAAATTCCAGAATCTGGAACGGCTGGTTCCTCTCCCAACGAGTCTACCTCTCACTGCCAGCAAGCATGGTTCTGTTCTCTGGAATTTCGCGTGTCTGTTTATCTCGGTATGTTTAATCCGTATGTCTGATAGCAGCATGGGAAACCATGTTAAAATCAGTCTACGGTCCGTTTTGTTTTTCTTCTGTTTACAGAAATCAGGGAAGCAATAATCTTAGTCAGTAATTTTTCACGGGCGCTGAGTAAATAACTCAGCGACATGTGGAGCTACGAATCTACGATGGGAAAAGCGATGGAAGCAACACCTTTAAAGCACCAAGATGGCTCCGAGAAAATAAATATTAAAAGGTTCGAATTATTCGTGGTACAATGTTGAAGGCAAGGTACTACCTTTTCTGCTTATGTTTAACTATCTTTTGGTCCTTTGAGCATAAGTTAGCCTATACATGAACCTGAGTATGAATCTTAGCCCGGAGTTGGTTTGTAAGATTAATTTTATTAGTGTTGAAGGTTCTGCCCCAAATCTATCTCATCTAGAGGGTGTAAGGAAACATGTAGTAGTTGAAGGAAGCAGTGAATAAAGAGTTCCTCGTAGTTCTGTTAAAATCTCATTGTCCTATGCATGAGATTGCTTCTACTGGCCATGGGAGCAAGAATTTGTGTAGTTTAAGCATTCGCAATCTAATGAAGACGTTGAGTTTTGAGAGAGCATAATGAAGCATCATTAAAGAGGATATGATTAAAATGTGTCCCTAGGACTAAATCTCCTGAGAATTCACTAATTCCTAAAACGAGAGCAGAGGTAAGAGCTTTGTATAAATGGTTTGGATAGATGTCGTTTCCTAGGTCTCACAACCGAGGGAAGGGTATTAATCTGCAAAAGCAATGAGCCCAACTCATATAGTGCTCAAGGGGTCAATATCTGACGATCCAATAAGGATAACTAACAAGGATAATTTTCGGAAAGTCGCGCTGAGGACTTTAAACTCAGAACTGCTTCTTTAAAACCCTTAGGATTTCTTTTTAGGATTTTAGGTTTTGTTTTCTTTGTGTCAAATAAGAGTAACGTGACATATGTTGAGGTTTTTTATTTTGCCGTGTTCCGATGGCCGTTAGGCTAAGGATGTGCAAAACTTTTTTACTCAATATAGGCCACGTGAAATAGAGTTTCTTAGGAGAGTCGTGAAATTGCTAAAGAAAAGGAAATTTAGCAATCAACCTTAAGATGAAAGCATTAAGAGAGCTTGAGAATTATTGCAAATGTAACAGAGAATGATTGGTGCGAACAAGAACGTTTTTTGGTCTGATCAACATACAATTTATCTTTCTACCGGATGTTTTAAATTTCACACTTTTACGCCTATTCCGGCTTTTCGAGATGATGAGTTTCGTTCTAAATATCACACCAATCCGACATTGTTGATGACGGTGATGACTTCTACGTGCTACATTGGGTTATTAGTAATTTCGACGAGAAGCTACATCTCCCTAAGTTGTTGATATCCAATCCAAACGTGAAGCGTCTGCGCCGAGTTTCTGATCCTATCTTTTACCAATAGGTCACATTGAATCAGTTATACCTTACCAAGTGTCTCTTTTACGCTGGATTAAATACCTTATCAATCCGGTAAACCTCGTGTTTTCACACATGGGGTAATGCTTTTTGATCTTTATCTTCTCCACCCGGTTTTACTCATATTTTTTGCGGTGGAGGATATAGATGAAGACTGCCATCTTTAGTTGCTTGCTTATTTTTTCTTTCTATTTAGTATATTTTCCTTTGTATCGAGTCTGTTGTCAGTTTTCTAAATCATAATGTTGTACTCAAAACAAGTCGGGTTTAATAATTCCAATGTTTCACAAATGTATTCGTTTTAAGGACTTAAAAATGTTTGAGGTTTCATGTATTCCTTTTACTGTCCCTTTGTTTCGATTATTATTTTTTATGAGCCAACGCTGTAACGAGTTTCAAGCTTTGTTGAAGACTTATTTTGCAGCGATAGAACTTCATTTTCGATCTCCGGTTTGCTTATATTCATAGAGGTCCCTCGACGTGCTTGGACTACTCCGATATTCTGCTTCTTGCTTGAGAGCCGTTCCCAGAGCTAAGTCTTTTTCTTAAATTCTCATTTTTCTTTGTCATTGGGGACAATGACATGTTTAAGTGGGGGGTAGGAGACTTAGCTATGATGTACTTAAAAATTGAATAAAACGGTGAAAAATTGAAAAAAATTAAATAAATGCCATATTATTTATCTCGTACCCATAGAATTGTGAGTTCCTATCTAAGAATTGATAGGAAAGGAACCAAGTTGCATAAGTACGTGATCATTTTATACTTATGTGAATGTAAATTTAAGGATATTCATGCCGATTGTTGCAAGTAGTTATTTATTATTCGATTACTCAATCTTTGAAACGAGTTTACCGCGCAAATTATAATAACTGAAGAATTATGTGTACATTGCGTAGATGATTGGTTATGTAGACTTAGTGTCGATATTTATCTGTTGATGTATTCCTATCTTCCGCCATCAAAGCGGAGTAATAAGCTTGAGAATAATCTGTGTTTTGACAAAGCGTTAAACACTGGCTTGCTTGTGTAACATTACCAAAGTAGCCTCGCTTGTGGTAATATTCATGTTATTGACCAATCCGTGAAAGGGGATTCTTGCAATGCATAATTTACTTTTAAAGCAAGTTTCTTTCTTGAGATGTGTTAATGCTTGAAAATATGAAAATGTGAGAAAAATTCAATTTTTAGAGGCTTCGAGTATTCATTGATGTAAAGGAGTTGTTATTTCCGGAGGATACAACTCTATACTAAAATCGGATTTAGCTTCGATTGTAACTCGGTAAACTCTTTTTCTAATGTATTTATGTTTATGTAGTATTTGGCGAGATAGTATCTATATCTTACTTATAATGATATTAGGCTAACTTAGTATCTAGCCAAGATATGAAATTGGATTAGTATTATCTTTTTAGGAAAATGGATGATGACTATACTAAAATCGGATTAAAATCGGTTATAATGAATCTCTTTCTCATTCGTATTGAATTAGCTACTTGATATGAAGTAATTTGTAAAGCTTGAAAGAATTCATAATCTAATTATGAATTGACGCCAGAGTTAGGTTGTGAACTCATAATAGAAAACAAGACCGGAGGGTAAAATTGGCCGAGTGAAAACGTGACAACGGAATCCGATTTCCTAAACTGTGGTAGATTTGTTTCGGGAGAAACAAACTCTTATTGAAAGATGTACTTGGGATTTCTTGGTTTGAAGTATAAGTGTGATGCTGGTAGAGAGATTATTACGCTTTAATCCATTTGTTTAATTGATATACCTTAAAATTGGCCGGTGGATTATTACTTGAGGAATTACGATGTGACAAGTAAGGATAAAAGAAGTTGAAAATGTAATGGCGGATAAATGGCCAGGATGGATAATGATGAAGGAAAGGAAAGAAATTGAGTTAGTTTCCAGGATGAGGAAAGCCCCATTTTAAGATAGATACTCACATTGACCATGCGATTATTAAAAACTAGAATACCATCAAGGAAGATTACTTCCATGGTTTGGAAATTGTTAACTCATTCTACATCAAGTAAGTACATCCCCTTTCATTGGACTTGTATGTGAGAAAAAGAAGTTCTTTTATGACTTAAAGTTTTATTATTGGGATAAGCAGTGATCTTTTCGAAGATGCTTTCGAGGATGGAATGGTTAGGAAATGTATTCTTACGATAGTGAAATTTTAAGGTGTATTATCATTTTATTCATGATCGTGGCGAGGAGGGTCATCATGGATTTTCAAAGTTTTTACAATGTGGTTTCTATTGGCCTACACTATATAGAGATGCATATAAATATGCAAATCTTGTGAATCATGTCAAAAATGAAAAATATAGAAAAAACATGAAATGCCTATGCAACAGAATTTTTAGAGTGCTGAAGCTATTTGATGTGTAGAATTTTAGATTTCCTTCAGGACCTTTCCACTATATCTTTTGGAAAAAGATTCTATTACAGTAATAATTAAGTTTATGTTTCTAAATGGGTGGAAATGAGACTCTCCACACTAATGATACGAGTAATGCTGGAAGGTTCCTTAAAAGGAATATATTCCTGCGATGTGGCATTCAGGAGCTGCCATTTAATTGATAGAGGTTCACGTTTTTGTAACCGACCGTTTTACTAAGATAATTGAGAAATATGGTGTAACTTTCGTAAACTTGGAACACCACATCATCCACAAACTAATGGACCAGGAGTAGAGTATCCCAATAAGAAATTAAAAGAAAATGTGGAGAAGGCAGTGGACTCCGAATCGTAAAAGCCAGGCGAAAAGACATTGATGCATTATGGGCACTGAAATGACTTTTAAAACCTGATTGGGCATTCTCCTTACAAATTAGTATTTGGAAAATCTTGTCATCTCCTGTTGAATTCCACAGAACACCCGAGAACTTTATAGGCTATTAAATTTCTAAACTTTTTTGATCTAAAAGGCATGTGATGATCATAGATTACTTCGATTAACGAGAACTAGAAGAATTTAGGCTAGAAAATGCTTTCGAAATACACACAAGAGCATATGAAAGCTTTTCATGATGAAAAAATCTATAGTTAAATGAGTTCCCATATAGGCATTGGTCAGTACTTATACTCTTTGATTGTTTCGGAAAGCAAATCTAGATGGGCGGAGTCCGTATACGCAACAATCTATAAGTGCAGGTACATTGAACTGGCCAGTGGAAAAACAACACCTAGCTTGATGGACAGGGTTTGTTAGTGGAAAGGCCCGAAGGGATACCTCAAGCAGAGAGTATTATTACTTGACCTTATTATAGCAATTGAGAGGCAAATTTCAATACTCGGTAGTTCTGGGTACTATCTTAATTTACACTTTTATTATCATTTTAAAATAGTTAAATCTTTTACGGATAAGCGTTATTGATTATACGCTCATAGATAGAATAGAAGTTTTTATTATTTACTTTTAAGATTAGGTCTAGATAGATGATATATGCCTTTAAGATAAGCGATGTAAAGGAGTTGCTATTTCCGGAGGATACAACTCAAGCTTCGATTGTAACACAGTAACTTTTCTAATGTATTTATGTTTATAGTATTTGTAGTATCTATATCTTACTTATAATGATATTAGGCTAACTTAGTATCTAGCCAAGATATGAAATTGGATTAGTATTATCTTTTAGGAAAATGGATGATGACTATACTAAAATCGGATTAAAATCGGTTATAATGAATCTCTTCGTATTCGTATTAGCTACTTGATATGAAAGAATTCATAATCTAATTATGAATTGACGCCAGAGTAGTTAGGGTTGTGAACTCGTTAATAGAAAGACCGGAGGGTAAAATTGGCGAGTGAAAGCGTGACAACGGAATCCGATTTCCTAAACCGGGGTAGATTTGTTTCGGAGAGAAACAAACTCTTATTGAAAGATGTACTCGAGAGATTATTACGTTTAATCCATTTGTTTAATTGACATACCTTAAAATTGGCGAATGACAAAACGGAAGTGACCCATGCTTGAGGATGACCTTGGACAAATGATTGGACATATGACAATTTCGGATGCTCGCGAGAATGAATTGTTTAGCTTAGAGTGCACCGTTTACGTTATAATTGATTTAACTTAAAATAAAGATCGAGCACATCCAATTCCACTAAAAGATATAAGGATTCAATAACATATTCTTGGCTAGTCTATAATTATAATATCTATCTCCCTCCTTAGATATTGTTTTGGTACTATATATACTTATATCTATATATATATATGTATTGCTATATATCTATATATATATTTATATACTTATATATATCTGTTTGATTTATGCTTTGTTAGTTTAGAGTTTGGTTGGATGATAAAATTAAGATTTAGATTGAGATAATATGATTTCTTTGGTGTTTAATCACACGGTGAATTACCAAGTTTTCCCGAGGATCGACACCGACTCATCACTCTATCACTACAATTTGACCCGGTACACCGCCGGTAACTCCAAGTCCAAAACCTTCTGGATGACGCTCTTGCTTATTGCACCATGTCTTTACCCATGCGAGGCTTAAGAAGTAGGAATGCTGATGTTGGTAGGTTGAGATTGCGAAGTAAGCATAAACTCTAATCTTGCCACGAATATAGAAAACTGAATGCATATGCACACATCACTTCGATTCATAACGAGTAGTGAATAATGGGTACCTTATGAGCATAAGTGGTATGAGTTGACTCGAGTTTCTTGTGTAAGTATGATTTGACCTTGGAAAATATTGTCTTGGGGAATGACTTATTGATGCTTTGTTCGGGACGATCAAAGTCTAAGTGGGGGGTAGTTGATGACGGTCAAATTATACCCGTAAAAGTCATCAACATTGTCCTTCAATCGAGATTAATAATATATATTTTATATTAAATCACATGTTTATATTTATTATTTAATGTTATGTGATTTATAAGATATAATTTGGTATTTATCCGTTTTTATTATATAATTTGGTATTTATCTGTTTTTATTTATATTTTGGTATTTATCCGTTTTTATTTAAATATGATTTATTTTGGGATAAATGTTTATTTTATAGATTGAGATAATATTGGAGGATAAAAACAAATGGAAGAATTAAATCTCAAGATAAATCAAAGGAAATTCAAGATAAAGATCGGATTAGCATGAAAAGAGGAGTAAGGCATGACAAGAGCCGGCGAACAATCCAAAGAGTGGCGCCAACTATGGGATACGCATAGAGGGGGGGCGCAAATTGCCTTTAGCATCCGGATCGACTTGGAATTATCCTAACGCGTTTTCATACTTCATTTGGATTTAGGAAAACTATTTTAGATCGGTTAATGCTTATCCTAACTCTATTTTACCCCTATATATACTTGTGCTATTTCATTAGCAAAAACACACCTTAGACACAACATACACACAATTCATAATTAAATTTTCAGTTTTTCTTAGAGCAGTTTTTTACAAGTTCTGCAGTTATGTAAGTTCTTGTATTTATTTGTTCTTTGTTCTTTGTAATTAAGTCCCCCCAATTATTGTTTATTGTTTGAGGTTGTTCGTTCTTCTCCGAACAATGTAGATATAAGGATACGATATGAGGCAGTGGGGATTCCTTGTCTATAAGGGTCCACACGCCCAGATCGGTTAACCGGTGACCTATAGATGACTTTGGTATGATCGACAACCGTGTTTTTAGTAGATCTATATAATTTCTTTATGAGTCTCTATTTTATCCGTTACGTATGTAGAAACGCTAAGATTTAGGTTTTCGCCGCGTCAATCTAGCCTCGTCTTTATGGTGTGATTGTCCACCTAGAATTTCTTATCTTAGTAGGTATGGCTACGGCTACGTTGCTCGTCTGTTTTAATTAGCGTATTATTAGGAAATACCAATATAGGACTCGTACGTCGGCTCATGAATTGATCTTCCGGGACTTTCAGCGAGATCTAGATCTGTTCTGTATTAGGGAATTGTGCACACCTAGTTATATGTAAATCGTAGATTAACATGAGACCGTGATGGTAATTGTTAATGGGACAGAGACTGATGCGATCGTCTCGGAAGTACGCCTAATCACAGGAATGTTGCCTAGGTGAGGAATACGGTTAATATTGGCATCCCTAGTTTTGTAAGCATGCAAGTTATATGAGATGGAGGCCGAAAAAGCGAAGTCACGTAATGTAGCATAGTGATCTAGATGGCCTACCCAGAGCTAGATCTAGTTTAGGGGATGACTCCATAGCCAATATAAAAGAAATACGTATCGGATTAATAGTTGTTGAGTCTAGCTTAATTATATAGAATCTCTAGATCCAAACGGTAACATAAAAATTGGGGAGGTTAATTACGTTGTTTATGTGTTATTTCGTGTCGAGTCCTTTATCTTTCTTGTCTTTTGTTGGTCGTAGACCGCTTTGTGTCCTTGACATGAATGATTAATTGTTTGTGTATAAATGATCCACAATTGGTTCCCTGTGGGATTGACCTTGATTCGCTATAGCTATACTACGATGGACCTAGTCCTCTTGCTAGTATTGGTTTATGGTGGTCAAGTATTTTATTATCACTTGATCTACGTCATCACACACAAGGGTTGATCAGTGGTTTAAAGACACTCAAATTGGACTTGACCACAGACTTAAACCAAACAATACTAACACAGACCGAAATTGGACTGGTTTAGATCATTGGTTTGGCCATCATCGGACTAATATGCCCTCAGCAGGTTTCAATTCAGTGTCATTGGGTAAATACCCTCAATGGAATTGACTGGACCGGACTAGGGTACAAGGTTAGCCATTTTACCATATCAACCCGGGTGGAGATTTTTCAGATCAAATTTGCACGTGATGATAGGATTGCCTAGCTGAAACTTAATTTACAGCTGCAGATCCTCCCATTTACACATGTGGTCAATTGCACAGACCTTATGCCATCAATGCTCTAGAACCAATCAAGGGGTGACTTGTAATCAGCCAATAAAGGAAAAGATTAGGCAAAATCAATGTTCAAATCAATGAAATAACTGAACATATTAACTCAGAAATGAAAAGATACAACCTTTTAAGAGTCGGATTTTCATAGAGACCTTCATAGCAATAATTTGAATTAGGATTAACTCCAAATCTAGAGAATCATGCTCTTAATGACTCGTATCAGTCACTGGATTGAGGGTAACCTTCAAAAAGCACAATAGCACAAAATCAAGGTAGAGAATCGGCTCAAATCAACATTAATATCATTGATATTAACATAAATAGAAGAAAGATACAACTTTAATACTGCAGATTGAGATATGCCGTCACAAAGTTCAAATCCGTGTTGCTAGGAATCAAATCAACATTAATTAGGAAATCGAAACCTTCACAGATGAATTCATCACATGGTTGCTCCAATTTGAAATCGAATAAAAAGGCAGCATCTTTAAACTCGAACCTTCCAAATCGGATTTCAGAAACGTGGTTGCAGCGAAGGAGTGATTCTGTGAGTAAAAGCTATCCTAAAATGATGGTGGCTTAAACTGACACAGAATCGAGAAGGAGAAACACCAGATTTTCAGTGGGATAGATGATCTTCATTGAAGACGATTTGATATGGAGAGATAGTGCAGAGGATAGAAGAGAACGGCTGAAGTAATGAATGTAGGGTTTGGGGATATACAGGTTTTGTATCTTGGATAAAAGAATGAGGTACTGGGCCAGACCAAGAAAAATATTGGACCAGATTTATTTAACAAAAAGAGAGCCTTGTCCAGAATGTGTATGAGAGTATGTTTAAAAAAATTTAATTTGATTAATCAGACTTATAAAATTAAGTGACTTAATTTTATAAATCTAATCAAGCAGTTTAAATAGTTAATTACATATTGTAATGATCCTGCAAAGAAAGTTAAACAAAAATGTGCCATATGATTTAAGTTTTAACTTCATGGCGGTTAGTGACGGGGGTATTTCAGTAAAGACACATATTAAGGATATTTTGGTAAATTAATCAAACTTTAAGTGCAACTGGGGCTCATAACTCAACAAAAGCAACCGCATGATATTCAGTTTCAGTAGATGACTAGGAAATCGTGTATTGTTTCTTTGAACTCCATGAGATGGAATTACGACCAATATTTATAACGTAAGCACCAATAGAAGAGTAATCATCGTTATTACCACCGCAGTCAGCATCAGAGAAGGAATGCATAATGAAAGGAGACGGGCGATAAATTTGAAGACCATAATCAAGAGTGCCAGCTAGATAGCGCAAGATACATTTGACGTGGGCCCAATGAGTGTCAGTGGGACAATGCATGAACTGAGATACTTTGTTGACAACGAAGGCCAAATCCGGGACATGAAAAAAAAAGATATTGAAGACTTCCAAGTACCATATGATAATGAGATTGATTACTAGGAGGAGTGCCAGACTGTGCAGTTAAACAAGAAATATCATGAGATAACGGAGTGGCTGCTACATTATCCTGATGCATTTGCAACTTGCCAAGTAACTCAGTGGAATACCTTTTCTGAGACAAATATAACCTGCAGAATTCAAAACAACTTCAATGCCTAAAAAATATGAGAGTGTTCCAAGATCTTTGAGGGAAAAAAGATCCCTTAAAATCATGATAAACCTCTCAAACGTTGAAGAATCATACCTTATAATAATAAGGACGTCCACATATACCAAAACATATACAACAATACCACCAGAATTGTAAAAAAAATAGATATGTATCCGCCTGGGCATTTTCGAAATTACAAAAGTTAAGAAAACTTTTGAGCTCATCATATCAAGCTCTGGGATCCAGTTTCAAGCCATAAATGTCTTTGCAAAGCTTACAGACATGCATGGTAAGATCAGACTGACAAAACCAGATGGCTTAGCTAGATAGACATCTTCGTGTAGGTGACCCTGCAGAAATGCATTATTAACATCAAGTTGACGCAAGGACTACCCCTGCGAAAGAGCAAGGTAAAATACAACCCGAACATTAGTGGGTTTACCCACAGGGCTGAATGTCTCATAGTAATCAACACCCGATCGTTGAGAAAAACCCTTAGCAACGAGGCGTGCTTTGTAGCGATCAATAGAACCACATGTATTGTGTTTTAACCTAAATATCCATTTGATACCAAAGACATTATACGAAGGATCGGAGGGAACTAATTCCTATGTATCATTACGCACCAAAGCGTCATATTCCTCTTGCATAGCTTTCCTCTATTGGGTATGTTTAAGGGTGTCTCGGATTTTATCTAAGCAAAATAAACAAGTAATAAATTATAAATCCGGTATACCCCAAGTGCAGGGATCGTAGTATAGAGGTTAATACCGGGTCGATCTCACAGGGAATCGGGGTTGTTTATTCTAGTTTTTATTTAATTAACCTAAATATGTCACGACTACTACTACTAAAAAGATAAGAAAACAGTTAAGAACTATAACATAAAACGAAACTAACAATGAAAATAACGAAAGTAAACTGGACAGAAGATCGAAACCTAAAGCCAGGAAAGATAGTTGCGAAACCTAAATCTAAACTATAAACTAGAAAAGAAAACAATAAACAACTATAAAGTTGTGACGATGATCATGGTGATTAAACAACGAACAAGCAACGATCCACCGTTCCCGCAACCCTCAATTTCCTCTCTAAGGTTATGGGAATATAACAAGTAAGTAAGCCAAAATAAACTCATGCTCGGGACGGATGTTTTTTAAAAAATTTGAAAATTTGAAAATTTTGAAGAATTGTGGTAAGCATAATAAGCATAATAAATTAAGCACATTTTGTAGGTACAAACAACCAATCCCTCCCCCACACTTAAATAACAACATGTCCTCATGTTGTGCAGAATAAGAAAACCTTAGCTGGTTTGTAGTTCGAAGGTGGAAATGCTGGAAGTGGTCGCGAGTCAGATCCAGAAATGCTTGAAGAAATCAGTAGATTGTGGACCATCCACCGGAAGACTGGCTTCATCTAAAATCTCACAATTGCTATCGCAAATAACCTGCACACTTGACAAACACGGAAATATCTCGGGGGACACAAGGGAATATAACACGCAAAAATGATTATAGACAAGATATAAGCACAGGATATAATTGCTCAGATGGAAAGAATCACCACACAGGGAAAACACAGGGCATCTAAGCGTCAAATACAAAGCCACAAAGGCTTACAATACAAATATGGTCCAACATGTGCATTCAGAAATATCAAACTCCAACTGACAGTGCAAATGCGCGTTAAGGCTTACAAGATTCATCAATGAGTAATGGCAACGGAAAACCGACAGTAGCTTCAACTAAAGTACAGATGAATCATATCAGAAAATCCAACCCCTAAACAACCCTAACACCCTAGATAGACTACAAAAGGAACAGCATAAATCATAGAAGAATCACGTCTAGCTGGGTGCTCCAGTGTCACCAGCAGGGATGGCAATCTCGCCCAACCCGACCCTGCCCTACCCGTTACCCTACCCGTTCGGGTATGATTTTCAACTACCCATTCGGGTAATGGGTCGGGTATAGGTAAAATTTCTATACCCGTTCGGGTATCGGGTCGGGTATCAGGTATAGCATAAAACCCTACCCTACCCGTCTCCGACCCATTCCCCGACCCGTACCCTACCCTACCCGTTGCTTTTTCTTTGAGGTTAGTAGAAATTAGAAAAGAACTAAACCTAACGCATTCTCAAGTAGTAGAAAAGAACTGATAAAAAACTAAAAAACATTAGTTCCTAATAGGACATTCATTTGCAAAATGTCTTAACTTGTACTTAAAATCAAATTCATTTTGTACTTAAAAAAATTATTTATACATGTTCATGTACCCGTACCCTACCCGTACCCTACCCGTTACCCGTTGGGGGTGGGTATGGGGGGATTTTATTTATACCCGTTCGGGTATGGGTCGGGTATGGGTAAAAAAATTTAGGAGTGGGTATGGGTCGGGTGGAGCTAAACCCGTCCCCTACCCGACCCATTGCCATCCCTAGTCACCAGTAGTAGGGCCTTACTGAATTTCGTGAATAAATTTCGTGACATCCTCTCATAAGCGCATCCCATGTACCCAAAGTCATAAAGCAGAAAACAACGAAAAACACATGCATGGGGCGTGGTCCACATACCAAAAGTATGCAATAGATACATGGGGATGTAAAATAAAGAAGCCATGCCACATCAAGCAAAAATAAATATCTTGACTCAAAACACAAACAATCACTCAACATGGACCGCAATAGATGGAGAAATAACCATAAAGGTGAAAGAACAGAACATCTACGCATATATAAAGGCCACAGAGGCTCACATTAAAACATCCATGTCAAATAACGGAAGCATGTATCAAAATCAAATTCTATTCACTAAAAATTGATGCACTGGATGGGCGTTCGGACAAGATGCTCTCGCCTGCAGTGCTCTTAAAACATATTGATGCATCAACCCTTGTATAAACTATGTGAAATTAATTTATTCAATCTCTAGTGGCTTATGATCTTTAATTTATCTTGTATCTTTCCATGAATTATGATGCGTCCGCCCACTTGTCTATACGGATGAATCCTTGAACTGGAAAGATACAATGAGCGACGGGCATTTGGAAAGGACAAACGCTCGTCTGGCCCTAGCATGATGCACAATAAAGAGAAACTCGACCCCTCGTTTGACTCTCACCCTAGTTACCACGTTAGTAAATTCAAAACCTCAGAAACCCTAGCAAACAAAACAACTTTCTCTTTTTATTTTGTTTTTTTATAGTAAAGATAAAGAAACAGAAAAAGGTACGGAAAAAAGAGTAACAAAAAAACAGAAAAATTAATAAAAACTAGATAACCGTAGCTCATCCCCGGAAACGGCGCCAAAAACGTATCTCGGATTTTATCTAAGCAAAATAAACAAGTAATAAATTATAAATCCGGTATACCCCAAGTGCAGGGATCGTAGTATAGAGGTTAATACCGGGTCGATCTCACAGGGAATCGGGGTTGTTTATTCTAGTTTTTATTTAATTAACCTAAATATGTCACGACTACTACTACTAAAAAGATAAGAAAACAGTTAAGAACTATAACATAAAACGAAACTAACAATGAAAATAACGAAAGTAAACAGGACAGAAGATCGAAACCTAAAGCCAGGAAAGATAGTTGCGAAACCTAAATCTAAACTATAAACTAGAAAAGAAAACAATAAACAACTATAAAGTTGTGACGATGATAATGGTGATTAAACAACGAACAAGCAACGATCCACCGTTCCCGCAACCCTCAATTTCCTCTCTAAGGTTATCTTGTGAAGATTTAACTAAAATTGTGATTCACCAATCAAAAGTTTGAATTTCTAGTCTCTTAGATAATTCGTCTATTAATCTCGTCATCTCTTGATCCTTAAAGATTAACGCTTTCATAACCAAGGTGTAAGATTTATTCAATCTAGCAACCTAGATTTCTAACCTAACAACTCTTGTTATATATAGGTTAAAGATCAAATCTTTCCTATGGTGATCTAGGTTTACACCGACTCTCGTCACATAGTAAACATCAACAGCAATACATCTCTCGATTTAAATTGCATAACAATAATAAGCATATAGAAAAGATATGACTTTAATTAAAATCACAAAATAAACCAAAGATTGAAAATAAAGAACTCAATTGAACGGTTTCACGAGCTTGAGCAATTCGCTCGACCTCCGATCGGCATCGTTACAATCCGAGAAGAAAGCGAAACAAAATAAAAACCTAATCTAACCTCTCGATCGACCGGCGCGGCAGGCACTCGGTCGACCGAGCCTGCCTCTAGCTCGAATTAGGGTTTTCTGTATATGATATGATAATATTCTGATGATGCCTAGGGTTGAGATGCTGCGTTGTATTTATAGGAATCAAGGTCAGTTTAACTAAGTCGGCTGCTGGACGCCCGTCCTAGTTGCTTGAAATCTTCGAGTCGGGCCGAACTTGATCAGACGCCCGTCCTGTGTATTTGTAGACGCTAGTTCGGTAAAAATCATGCTTTCTTGAATCCAACAGCTCCTCTTGGACGCCCGTCCTCTGTATCAGACGCCCGTCCATCCTGGACGGGGATAAACGCTCGTTCAGCTTTTCCAAATCTTCATTCCAAGTTTCACTTGCATCTTTCTCCTTCTATTTAACCTTCAATTGAATATCTTTTTTAGCTCATCCTATGCCATGCAAATGTACCTACAAGATAATAGAAAGGTGCAAAATGTAGAACCATATATATCGATAGAAAATCGCTAATAAAATCACGTAATAAGCTCGATTATGCACTTTAATGATTTCCATACGCATTCTTTCAATAAATCCATTAAACACCTAATTTTCTATAAAAATTAGTAAAACACGAAGGAAATTGTTACGAAATAAAGTCATATAAACCATAAAAATCACCGTTAACAAAGGGCTTGAGTGACAATGGTAGGTTTGGTGTCAATAGGAGAAGGAGGATGGATGTGAAGATTGGGAAGGGGGATGGGTGTGAAGATTGAGCTTTTGAATAGATTTATGAATATTGTTTTGAGCCCCTGTTCATATAGGATGAGTGGGAGTTGTAGGTTGATGAGGTGGTTGGGGAGGTGGGGAGGGTGTAGGGCTGGGGGGGGGACGATTCCGGGTCAAAGTGAGGAGGAAGTGTGGGTGTTGGTGGGGGCGGCAGTTGGACTAAGAATATGTTTGGGATCCAATCAGAGATTGGAAGTGGGGGGTTCTTGAGTAGGAGAGGGAGTAGCAAAGGGAAAGACGGTTTTAACAAGTTTGACATGACGAGAAACATAGAGGCGAGAGGTAGTGGTGTCAGCATCGAGAGCATAGCCTAGGAAAACGCATGGTTTTGAGCGAGGTTGAAGTTTATGATCAGTGTAGGGGCGTAACCATGGATAACAGAGACAACCAAAAACCTGTAATTTTTTATAGTTGGGGACTCAGGAAAAATGCATTCATAAAGAGATTTCATTTTAAGGACATGAGTAGGCATTCGATTAACAAGGTAGAGAGCAGTGGAGAGGGCATAGGGCCAAAAAGTGATGGGGAGAGAGGCATGGGAAAGGAGATGAAGACCAGTGTCTACGATATGTAAACGACGACGTTCTGAGTGGTCATTATGTTCAGGATAGTGAGGCGGTGTGGTGAAAAATGAAATGCATTTGTGGCAAGATTGTCATGAAAGGAGATGAATTCCCCACCATTATCCAAGTATAAAATTTTAATGGTGTAGCTGCAACATCAGATTTTCGAGATAGAGGATAAAACCTTACATAACGAGTGTAGTGATTAACGAAAATAACATAATATTTAAAGCCATCATTGGAAAGAACAAGGGAAGTCCAATCATCACTAAAAACAATTTCAAAGGGACGGGAAGAGCATAAAGTTGAAGGGCCAAAGGCTAGTTTATGACTTTTATTTTCTAAACATACAGAACAATACGTAAAAGATGACAAAACATAATCCAAAGAACAAGTACGAAGAACTGTATTTAAAATAGAGCTAGTAGGATGGCCTAAACGGTGATGCCACACTTGAGATGTGGCTTTATTTGTGGCAAAAACAAGTAGTGGTGTAGAGGGCCATTCATAGAGTCCATATTTAACCGGCCCACAATGCAGGATTTGACTCATCTAGAGGTCCTTCACAAGAAACTCGAGGGGGTAAGAATTCAGTGGATAAATTATTAGAATGACATAGCTGGGAAATTGAGAGCAAGTTGCGAGTGAGAGATGTATAACCAGTATGAGTGATAGGAAGTCTAGTGATATATCCTACCATGATGTCATTACCAAAATATGGTCTGTGAAGAGATAGAGTCTGCATATCATTGGTGACGTGATGAGAGGCCCCGCTATCAAGGAGCCAAGAAGTAATAGAACCTGTAGTGTGACCCAAGTTGTTAATAGGAGTAGTGATATTTGTTTGGGGGTGGGGCGGGGACCACTTGGAGTCAAAGGTTGAATTTGGTAGAAAGTGCAATATTGGCTGATTGGCCTTGAATTTGCCACAGCTAGAAACGTTTCTGAAAAGGTCGGCGAGGTCTATATTTAGATCCCGAAGGAGTCGGGCCACGTGAAGGAGGAGCAGGAGAGGGGCCAACCTGCTGGTGTCCGATGGGAAGGGGCTGTAGGGGATAAAATGGTTGTGGTGGATACCGCCATGGCTGGGAGCTGGGAGCTGGGGCGGGGTAACAGCGCAGCAGTTAGCCAAAAAGTTTGTTTGTTGTGGCCAGACCGAACGTGGGATTTTCCGGAGAAGAAGCAGCCTTTATCGAGAAGTGGAGTAATTTCTCATGAAGTTATTTAAACGAGACCGGAGATTCTCGGGCTTGAAGAGCACGGGAAAGATTATTATACTCAACATCATGATTATCAAGAATAACGCCAATTCGTCAGCCTTATTCTTGATTTCGAACTGGAATTCCGACATGGGCTGAGCCGCCCATTTGCGCATATGTTTCAGATTTTTCTTTGTATGTTAGGATCATTTTATAGATTTGATGATGTCCATACTAGCTATTAAAACAAACCTAAAATAAGTAAGAATGAATTGTATAGGCTTTACTTAGAAGTCTGACATGTTGTATAGTCGACATGTTGTATAGTTCGATCAGGCAAGCAAGCCTACCGAACATGTGCGGGGTCGAGTTCGCTCGAAGGTAACCTAAGTTCGCTAGCTCAAGTAAAGACAGGACCAACATGTTCGAATGTTCGAACATGCCAAGGCACCAATATATACAAATATAAGTTAAGACCTATGGGTGACTTCACAACCAAGGAAGTCTACAGTGATGACCGTTCATTTACAAATTTCTATACTAGTAAGTCTAAAGATATAATACAAGTGATGAAAATTAATTGGATGACTTATAACCATAAGTCTGTGATGACCTTGGTGTACAGATATAATACAAGTGATGAAAATTAATTGTCTATAATATGGTGTACAATGATCTCACACATAACTAAGGATTGGTGGAGGAAATGATTATCAGCTGATAAATAACAGTAGAGAAGCAACAGTTTAGTAAAGATCAAGCAGCCAAGTAAAAATAGTCACTTGACCGGTGGAGTAACTGAGGAAGCAGCCCAGTGAAGTCACTTATCAAGTGAAGTAAAGGAGAGCCAGCTAAGTCAAGTAAGTTGCTAGCACTTAAAAACGTGGAAAATATGGAAGATCATGGAATTAATGCAGAATCAATGGACGGATTTTATGATGAACGTTTGATTAAAATTCGGACCACTAAAATCAAGGGGGATTAAATCAAGGCAGAATCAAGAATTATTCTGAGCATTAAAGAGCCAATGGACGGAAATTTAAAATCAAGGGGTTTACGGCTATAAAAAGAAGGCATTGACAGAGAAGAGCAACAACAAGTTTATTCATAATTTCAAATGACCAAAACTCTGTCAAAATCACAAGCCTTCATACTTGACCTTCAAATCAATATCCAAAAAATCAATCTCAGAAAACAGAGCCTCAAAAGTCAAATCCAGAACTGAGTATTGATTAAGTTTTGTGAATCCAATTCACATCTTTCTGATCAGCAGTTGAATCAGTCCAACTGAGAAATAATTGTAGAATTGTGTGATAGCTTTTGAAGGATTTGTTTCTAATGAGTAGTGAGAAAGATTCAATCACTGAAACTTTTGTAACTTTTGTAGCCAGGGATTTATAGTCTGTAGATTGTGAAGCTAGTGTAGCTAACGAATCATAACTATTGTAGTGGTGAAAACAATAGTGAATTCCTCCAATCACCACATGAGAAGAGTTGATTAAGGAATTACACCACCCTGAACCACTATAAGTTTTTGTGTTCATTTAGTTTCTGCAATTTACTTTCAGTATTTACTTATAGCACTTTAATTTATTTGTGTGTGATTGGTTAATTACTTTGAAACAACTATTTGGAATGGTTTATCCGCTACACGAAACCTTTTCATCGAGAAAAGTTTTTAAACTCCATATATAGTCATTCACCCCCTCTGACTATATACTCACCCTTCTCTGGGACCAACATTATCAATTTAATCTTGGCTCTTGATGGTTTGGTGTACGCATCGTAGAGAATTTGCCAGGCTTTCCGGGACGTTGAAGCAGATTGTATAAGCTGGAGCACCGAGGGCGAGAGGGACGAGATGATTACATTCAAAATCAGAATAGCTTGACGTTTCCGTAAGCTATGCTCTGGGTTGGGCTTAATAGAGCCATCGGCGGTGATGGTAGGTGGGGGAGGAGCGGTGGTGCCATCAACATAGCGGAAGAGATCGTAACCATTCAACAATGTTTTAATTTGCATTCGCCAAACAGAGTAATTAGACGGAGTTAATTTTAGAGGGGCTTGTGTGGCGGAATTAAAAGCGATTATGGAGGAGGAATGGGAGATATTTGCAGTAAGGGAGGATGAGGAGGAGGAGGAGTTGGGTTGAGCAGCCATGGCAGTCGGCCGGGAGGTTTAACAGAGTTTGAAGAAGGAGAAGTGAGTAAGGAAAAAAAAAGATGGGAGAGAAAATACTAGAGGAATATTATTGCTCTGATACCAAAATACAGTAGTGAGAAAATTATAATTATTATTCACACTTGAATGTTTGTGGTACAATGTACAATTATAGGTACAACAGAGGTTTCTAGAACCTTTATCTATAATTCAAAATACAAACTACTCCCTCCGTCACATTTTATTTGTCCATTTTTCTTTTTGTTTTTCCCAAAATAAGTATCCACTTTGTGTATTAATTATTAAATTTCTTCAAATACCCTTCTCTCTTCACAATATTTACAATAAAAAATGTGTAGCATTAAATGCTCCAACAACAACAACTTAAAGGGCATAAGTGTAAAAATATTGGATTATTTAATGTGATTCAAAACATTAACTATATTTTTCTTAATCTGTGTGAAAAGTCAAACAGGACAAATAAAATGGGACAGAGGGAGTATCTATTTTCTAGCTAGTATTTATCTCTTTATAGTTACAATATAAATCTATTTACAGTATTTATCTGTTATTACTTTATCTTCTAATATAACTGCTATTTGAACATGTGATGGTAGTTCAGTACTTCTAATATAAATGCTCTAGTTCCTTTTGATGCTATATGTCCTTATTGAGCTATCATAGTTCACCCCTTATTTTTCATCCAGATGATCTGCAAGGTATATGAGTCGGATGATATTAATTGGCCTAACAATGTAATTAATGTTCCCTTTGACGATGATATAATTATGGTGATAATAATATATGAGGACATAGAGACCTCAAGCAGTTCGTGATTTAATTTATGGAAGATGTATGTAGTTGTACATGTTGATTTTTTTAGAAGATGATGAATTAGTATGTAATTGATTTATACATTGAGGGTTGTAGTGATCCTAGTCTTTTCATGTTCAGCTTCCGCATTTAATGTTTTACTGCACCATACGAGGCTTCCTGATTCGAGAAAAAATTAATAGCATTTTTGGGTAATTGCCGAATAGTCTAGATTCTAAAATTTACTTGGGTGTTCGTGTCGGGTCCTTTCACCTTAGTTCAATATAAATAATTTTCTAAATCATCTCTTCGAATTGGCTTCTCTCAAATAATAGTATTGATAAATAGCATAGGTTATTCTTAGACAATATGTGATCTCCAATCAATGATTATATTTGTTCGTGATTGTGAAGAACTAGAACTATGTCTAACCAAACTGAATCACGAACAAATGATTTTAGCTTAAAAACATTTCCAGTTTGGTTTGAAAATTTGGAAACCTTATAACACGGTTTGTTTATTTTGGACAAAAAGAGACAAGAAAGTATCGGGAAGAAAATTCTAGAAGGGTATACGAGTTGAAATGGGAATATCACGAGGATAACAAAGTCATGTGGGTGTAATATTTTTAAGATGTAAGCAAATGCAATTGACTACTCAAAAAGAGAAAAGAAAAAAAAGAAAGAAAGCGCAAATGCAAATAAAATTTTTTGAAAATTAGGGATAATGACACAATCTGGAATATTTTTAAGTAACAAACCAGCTACATATTTTTTATAGAGAGAAAAACAACTGCATAATTTTTATAGCGAGAAGGATAAAAATGAATCCCAGAAAATCGGTCTCCTCAAGGTGAATCCCGAAAATCAATTGAATTTAAACGATGAATCCTCCTTAAATCGGTGAATTTAAAAATGAATTTTGAAAATTAGTGAATTTAAAAAATGAATTTCGACAGTGAATTTAAACCGTAAATTTTGACAGTGAATAAATAGTTTTGTCATTTATGCAAAAGTTTCAAAAAACTGTCATTCTACTCAATTGATGAAATATTTATGTCCTTCTCCCTAATTCCCCCTTAAAAATTACTTATATGTTCGATTTAGTTGAATTGTGTTTTCAGTTTTAGCTTCCGGAAATATTTCCTGGTTTGGTATAAAATGGCTAATCCGAATTGAAAATCGATCGGTTCTAGAGTCAAACCGACTTTCTGGTTTTGTCTTCAAAACCGACTTTCAAAAAATAGATTATACTATGCTACAATATTTAGCCGATATTGGATATGATTAACCGGCCATGGATTGCTATAAAATATTAAACAATCAATCTATAAAAAACAAACCAAACAATCAAACAAAAAGACAGAGACACCCACTACCTATCAACAATCATTGTCTTCATTCATTGATCCTTGAAATATTTCTGTTCATTCTTAGCCTTATTTTATTTATTTATTTATGAAACAAGAGCTGAAAATGAATTGATGCAGAAATGCAGCTTCAAATTCAAATTATAATATATATCCTCATTTCCCTTGGTTCCTTTGGAACCCATCAGCAAATTGTTCCAAATAATCCAATTGCAAATATTTCTACTACTTGGATCAACAATGTTGATTCAAATAACTTTGCATTGACATATCCAAATATGAAAGCAATCCTAGTTAGACCAACTCCAAATCCAAGAATGGCATATGCTTGTGGCTTTTTTAGCAACGGATTCAAAGACCGTTATCACTTTTCGGTGGCCATTCTTATGATCAACAATCTTGCATCTTTTGATGCTAATGTCGTTTGGTCAGCGAATAGAAACAAACCCGTTTACAAAAACGCAACTTTTCAGCTTACTTCAGATGGTAATATGGTCTTGAGCAATGCAGAAAGTGAGCTGGTTTGGTCAACGAATATTGTTGGAAAATATGTTGCAGGCATGAATCTGACAGAATCAGGTAACCTTGTTTTGTTTGATGTAAATAACTCTGTGGTTTGGCAATCATTTGACCATCCGACCGATACTCTGCTTCCAGGGCAGAGACTTAGGCCAGGGCAAAAGTTGATTGGTTGTGTTACAAAATTTAGTTGTAGAAAAGGGTTGTATTCCTATACAGATGACAAAGATAAGTTTTTCTTGTATGTTGGACAAGAACTTTATTATCACCATAGAAGAAACAACTCACATGAAAATGGAAGCTTGTTACAGTTGGGATGGGATGGGCATTTGAGACGGTTTCATTTGGATGTGGCGTGGAAGTGGAAATATGCTGCTACCGATGTTCTTGAAGGAGAACTTAGCGATTGTCAGTATCCATTGGTGTGTGGGGAATACGGAATTTGTCAAAATGGACAGTGTAGTTGTCCTCTGAAGAACAATTTTAAACTAACTCGTGCGAGACAGCCAAAACGTGGGTGCTCCCATATTAATGCTTTAAATTGTAATGCTTCCGATCTTCACAGTTTTGTAGAGGTTCTGCAAGCTAACTACTTCACTTTTGAAACGGGATATACAAAACACAGATCGGGATTACTTGCAAGAAAGCATGTTTAGCTAACTGTACTTGTAAAGCTGCTATGTTTAGATATGGGTTAAATTCTTCCATTGGCGACTGCTATTTGCCAACCCAGATTTATTCGCTTATAGGCATCAATGATGACCAAGCAAGCAATTATAATTTGTCTATAGACTTGAAGGTTCAGACAACACCAAAGAGAGTAATTTCTTCTAGAAGAAACCATGTTCCTCTAATCATCGGTTTGACGTCTGGTGCCCTTTTAGTTGTTGTGTTTGTAATTTTTTTCATTCTTATGTTGATACAGAAGCAAGATGAAGTAGAGGAGGAGAACGATTTGGATAGTCTTCCGACAGTTTTCACGTGATTTTCTTACAAGGATATAAAGATTGCGACACGGAACTTCAGTGTCAACATTGGTGAGGCAGGGTTTGGCTCAGTTTTCCAAGGATCACTCAGAGATGGAACCCGAATCGCGGTGAAGATATGCCATGTTGATAATTCATTCTTGACACATATTAGAAGTATTGGTAATATTCATCATGTAAACTTGGTCAGACTAATCGGCTATTGTGATGAAAAATCACGTAAGCTCAGGGGCGCCCTGTGGGGGGCCAAGTAAATGGCCTGAGCCTCCTCCAAAATCAATGAATTTAAAGTACTCTGAAAATTTGACATAATATTATATATATATCAGTATTTATGTAAACAAAAAATGTATTACCTAATGGTTAGCGATCAAGATACTTAGATATGAGGCTTGGTTTGAATCTTCAAGCCTTTCTGATAATTTTATTTTTTTAATGAAAATTAGGGATAAGACACAATCAAATATTTTTAAGAATAAGTGACAACTATATATATTTTTATAGGAGAAGAACAATCGCATAATTTTTATAGCGAGAAGACAAACAAATGAATCCCTAAAATCAATGAATCTCCTAGTGAATCCCGAAATCAATGAATTTCGATAGTGAATTTTGATGAAGTGAATCCTTAAAAATTAGTGAATTTCGACGATGAATTTTGAAAAATAGTGAATTTAAACGACAAATGAATTTAGTCAAATGAATTTAAATAATGAATTTCAACACAAGTGAATTTCGACAATGAATAAATAGTTTTGTCCTTTATGCAAAAGTTTTAAAAAACTGTCCTTCTACTCAATTGATGAAATATTTATGTCCTTCTCCCTCATTCCCCCTTTTTTTAAACTAGGACTAGGAGCCAAATAAGTAGGTTTTTTTCCTTCTAAACCCATGACTATCACACGCAGTTTTTTTGTTTTATTTTTTATATATATTTTGGTCACTGTTTTTTTTCGAAGGGCGAGGGCCTAAATTTTTTTGGCCCCGAGCCTAAATTTGGACAGGGACGCTCCTGCGTAAGCTTTTGGTTTACGAGTATATGGCCAACGGATCACTAGAAAAATGGCTTGGAGATGGTGAAGGAAAAAGGTTCTTCCTAGATTGGAATCATAGGAGAAATATAGTGATTGGAATAGCTAAGGGATTAGCCTATCTACATGAAGATTGCATGCACAAGATCATTCACCTTGATGTAAAACCAGGAAACATCTTGCTAGATGAGAATTTCAATGCGAAGCTCGTTGATTTTGGAAGGTCTAAACTACTTTCAAGGGATCAAAGCAAAATTTTTACAACCCGGAAAGGTAATCCTGGCTATCGAGCTCCGGAATGGTTATCATCTGTTATCACAGAAAAGGCAGATGTTTATAGTTTTGGTGTTGTGACATTGGACATATTGTGTGGAAGGAAAGTTGTGGACTTATCTCAGAACGGGGATCCATTACATTTACTTGGTGTTTTTGCACGTAAAGCGAAAGAAAACAAGTTATTAGATATGGTGGAAGAATTTTGTGACGATATCCAATCAGATGGAAAAGAATTTATAATGATGTTGCAAATTGCTGCTTGGTGTATGCAAAACGAATATTCAGCTAGGCCTTCTATGTCTTATGTTGTTAATGCGTTAGAATGCATTGTAAACGATGAATTATCCCATCTAGACTTTGACTTCATTAATCCTATTATTATTGAAGCAAGTAGGCCTGATGGTCACTGTTGATGTTTCTCCTCTATTTCCTTCCTTTATATCAAGATCAAAATGAAACTCCAGAGGATGGTCAACAAAGTGCTCAATTCAATCGTGTTGCAATCCTTGCCACAAAGTATCAAAATTTCCTTCAAGCGTTTGCCTAATCATCATTCGACTCGATGTCAACATGATAGAGTTAATTTTGCTATCAATCTTCAATGATGTATCCCAATGGATCTTTAAATCACGAACATCATCGTTGATCCGGATTTCTCCCCGCTCAATTCAGCCATTATAGAGAAGGAAGAAAGAAAAAACGTAACTCTCAAACAAAATGATGTAGAATATCGGTGTGGGAATTCAATACCATTTATCGACTTCTCTCCGAAAAATGATGTACAAATAATCTTTGTAAACTGTACCACTGAGGTATAATCCTAGAGTTACATCATTCACAAAGCTCTAGGGGCAGTGAAGTGAAGGGCCTTTGAGTTGGCTCGACCTCTTTTTTATTTTTTAGGATAAAAAATCAAACAATCACAAAATTAGTATAATAACTAAGCATAGTGAGTAATAAGAAGCTTAGACTAAAATCTGTCAAGGAGTCATAAGGGCAATATTAAATTCTTTCCCAATTCAAGAATTTAAACGTACACAATTTGGATATCGTAATTAATTTCATTTATTTATTGTAATAAACTTTTTCCTTAAGCAAATAAAATAAACGATAATATATATTGATTTTTGTAACCTCTGACCATCCGGGAAGATGTCCCAGACTTAGTTTCTGGGCGGTTCAGTTGACTTTTCTAGGTTCGTTCTATAGATCGAAGTGCAGAGTTCGAAGCAGTTCGGGCTCTACAGCAATTTCGAGGGTGAATCCTTCTTTTGCAGGTAATCATCGTTGCTTCTTGTTTTAGTCGTAGGTTTGATCTTGTTTAAGTTAGAATCCTTAGTATTCATGCTAGGGTTTTAGTTGTTCTATAGGTTCGCAAGGTTTTGAAGGATGATCGTAGTTCGTTCGCTGGTTGGTTTTTTTTTTTTTTGTTTCGGCTCGTTTTTTAGGTAAAGAGTTCTTTTATCAAAATGTTTTGTTTTAGTTTGAAGATCATGCTTTTAAGTTGTTTTGGTTACACATTTCTGTTAAACTGCATTAAACCGGACATAATTATGTGTTGTTGGTTATCTATAAGTCAGGAAGCGGTTCTGCTGGCTAAGTCCGGCCACTTTCCTGGCCCACCTCCAAGGAAAGCGAACATGTTGAACTCTAGAGCTGGGTCATTCTGTGACGTAAACTGTGTTTTCAAAGCTTTATTATGTTTTCTGGGTACTTCCTGTAAATAGTTTATGCGAGTAGTGGAGATTGGTTAGGAGATTTGTGTTGTTACGACCTTTGTATGCTCACGTTGGATAGGATATGGACTTTAACCTAAGTCTATGTGGTTTATATGCTCCCACTTGTGTTAAGATAATGTCTACTTAGTTACGTTGCAATGTACTATACGGAGTACCGGGGTATTCAAAGTACTGCTTTGGAGGTATGACTGGCTATTAGCCATGTCTTTCTTAAAACGATGTATTGTACGGATTATCTTGGGTACGCTAAGTCCCAAGTTGGATGTGTGGTTAGTCATATTAGCCGTGTTGCACATCGTGCCTTCATGTTAAGTGATTTATGCTATATAACGAAACTCGAATACGAAAGTCAAGACAAGAACATGAAAAAGCTTTATGTGTTCCTATGCATTGTTCAATGTGGTTATAAAGAGGATTTCCAAGATATGCTTTTGAAGAAGCTTTATGTGTTCCTCAAGTTATGCTCTCAACTGTTTTGTAGCTAGATGAAGTAGACTCATTTCATGTCTCCTGGCATTTAACACAGAGATCTTCCTTTTGATCTTCTTTCTCCTTGCTAAGATTCATACATGAGCTTACTCATTTTCCTTTGTTTGGAATAAGAAAGTATGCATGCACATGTGAAGTTTGATGATGAGCTTGAAGTGCTTGCTTAGGAATGGGGATATGAAATTGTTTATGTTTTAGTTTCCTTTTGTAGTCGTGCCTTCTGAATAAGGCATTGTCACCAGTAGTATAGTTGTTTCCTCTTGTTCAGACGGGTTTGTTGTTTGAGATTCTAGTAGTGACTTCAGTTATTTACAATGTAGTTTGACATCAACTGTATTCGATGGTTGAGTTGGTTGTTGGAAGACTATGAGGGTCTATTTTAATGAGTCTTTGGCTTGCTTATTTCTCTTGTGTCTTCAATTACTTTGATATGAAATGAGGCTTAGGTGAGATTTACATTTTCTCTAAATGTCACGTGCCGAAAGTTTCTTTTTTGGATAAGCACCCGATATCCGGATAGATACGTTAACTATAGGCTCGAAGATAGCTAAAAACTTATTCTTGTGGAGTTAATTTTCAATTCAAATATTGCAAACCTATTCACCTAAAAATTTTGACGAGGGAGGCCAATATGAAGGCGATGCTGAATTTTGTGGAGATGAAAAATGTCCTTTTAACTTTCAAACTGGAAAATGCGAGCCCATCACCCACTGGTAATATTACTCCCCCCGTCTCAGAATACAAGTCACTCTATTCTTTTTAGGGGGTGATTTAAAAGGACAAAAAGAGAAAAATGAATCGTGACAGGAGGAATTATAAATTGGATGATAAGACAAATCCACTTTCATAACCCCAAAGATGCGAATCGACCCAAATCTAATGTTTCACTATCACAGTGGAATAAGGATATGTCCTTTTTACCCAAAAAAATATTCCATTGTTCTCTTGGCATATTTCTATGTTCAAATTGTCCTTTTTGATAATAAACCCTTTATTTTTATTTGTCTCAGAGTATAACTTATTATACATTATCAATTAGGTATTTATTACCTTTTTTCTATGTTACCCGTAATTTATTAACAGTTCAACTATTTTTAAATACTTTATAATCATTTCAATAATGTTAGTCAAAAGATATGTTAGACATTTCACATTATAATTTATGTCATTCAAATATTTTTTTAATCTGTGTGAAAAAATTCAAAATAACTTATATTTTAGAACATTTGAAGTGCATTATTATAAATAGGTTTTTGTCCAAAAGGACAAACTAATATATTTATTAGCCTACAAGTACATGGATGATTAGAAAGGACAAAACTTAATTAACATTATCAAAATACCCCTTTTTATTTATTTTTATAAACAGTACACCAAAATCTGAATTTCCCTTTTTTCCCCCTTTCTTCTTCCATCCATTCACAGCAAGCAACCAAAGGGAAATTGTAACACCCCATTTTTCGCCAGGTTTTTATAAAGGATTTTATAGGTATTTCTAATAAGTGTCTAGATAATTTATATTTCTTTTTTTTTTTTTTTTTAAACTATTGATTAAAGTTGCGAAAACTTTGGAGTATTTTTAACGTAGATAATTTCGTTGTGACATTCTTATACTAAAAGTGATATTATTATTATTATTATTATTATTATTATTATTATTATTATTATTATTATTATTATTTTATTGTTATTTTGGTTTTCGGCACATGTATATTATTTAGCATCATTAGCCTCATTCATCTGTTTACATACATGTAACGCAAATACATTTACTATATTTATATCCAGTAAAGGTTGATTTAAATTCATAATATGTAACCGATGAACGTTTTACGTTTAACACATTTAATGGTAGCAGTTTATAAATATATTAGAATTATTTTTCAAAGGCTAGCAGCATACTCTTTTAACTCTGCCAAATTAAGTATAGCTTTATCTTCAGGCAGCTATTAATTCTCGGGATAACGTTTACATTAATTAACATTAAATTATTATTATTATTATTATTATTATTATTATTATTATTATTTTACTCCCTGAATGACTCCCTTGTTCTACTATAAAAGACATTCACACCATGTTGGACATCACAATGTAAACAACTTCTTTACTGTGCACCTCCCTCAAAGCACCGGACTGCAGTCCGAATTCTTCCTATTCTCCTCTCAATCCAAACAGAAATAACAGCACAAGATAGCCTCTCAAATCACAACATCCCGCCACCATATCCGGCGGAACAACCGCCTACTCAATTCTGGTTGTCTTACGGACGCCACGGCCGCCGTAATGACTACACGTATCCATCTCAATCACCTGATTCCCTAAAGAAAGCCGATCGTCATCGTTACAACGACCATTTTCTTTATACGGAGTCTTATATTGTCGAAGTAATATGCTAATCAAACGGATACTTTACAACTCGGCAGAAATTGTTACGTCACCATTCCTGTCTGGCCGAAGAAGAGGTAAATTCACCGTAAGTATCTTTTATAGGGCATGATTTTAGGAGACAATGACTATACATGACGGTTTAAATGAATCGTAAGCAAAAGGTTTGTATATATAATATATGTGCAAGTTTGCTGCGATTCTTTCTTTGATTTAATTGGAGAGAAATATAGTGCTAGTGACAACCAAAATTATACATGCTTTCGGCGTATTACTCCTAGATGGATTAAGAATAAAATAAAAACAGTTCATGATGCGGTGATCATCTAGAAACTATGTTTAACTGATTAAGAATTTGTTTAAGATGACTTTGAACTTGTAGAAATTTCCGAGCAGAAGAATGTAATATGCTTACATTGCCTTTTGTTTTGTTTTAATTGTTGTCGCATATGGATCGTATGAGAAATCTCTATATTTAATCACTATAACTATTAAATCCAAAAGTCTAATATGAATTAGTTTGGGTGTGATAGAATTAGGTCTTCGACAAAACAATCTTACTGTTTGTTCAAATCAGTAATAGTGAGTGTATATTGCTAGGCTCGAGTTAAGGTGCTAGAGAGTCTCAAGGAAATTATTATTGAACACAACTCTGATGGTGCCAGGTGAGTTCTTATTTTACGTAAAAGCCAAAGTGTGTTTTTATTAAAGTATTTTAATTGAATATATTATCGATATATATACATATGTAATATATATTTTGTAAAAAAGGATCCAAGAAATCTTCTCGCTTTAAAGATAATAACGTGAAGAAACTAATATTGTGCAAATGTCATTGCATGTCCCATCTTGGTGACATGGTACCGTACTATCCGTTTCGTGCGGTATAGTATATCGTACTCATACCCTTCCCGCTTCGGCGGCACTGCTTGATCCTGCTTGCTTGCTTGCTTGATAGGCCCGCCGAGGGTTTCAAAGTCGGGTTAGCTGCGCGTCGGGCCTGTGACCGCGGTTGTGGGACCTGAGGCAAGTGGACTCTCCGGAAGCCCCAGGAGATTGGGTGTCGGAAGGACGGACTCCACTATAAAAATTACTTGTTGTGGAAATAAGGTGCGTGAAATGGGAGTCATAAGGCAGAGACTATCGTATCAGCTGTATCGATGTCTAGTAAAGGAACTTGAAGAATTGACGGACTTGCCTGTACTTGCTTGACTGGTAAATAGTACACAAATGATCTTGAACAAGTAAATTTTTATAAATCAATGAATCTTTCAAAATGTGAAAAGATTAATTCATTCATGATTTTGAGACTTCTTAAAACATGTATATAATAAAGTTGTTTTTAAATGTAACACTCTCACACACGGCTCATACCAGCCTTTTGCTGACGACTCTCTTTTCTTTTCCTTTTGTTCTTTTGTTCGTGTTGTTTTCTTTTCTTTTATAAATAAACTAGGTAATGCATCCAGAGAAAAGAAAGAAAGATGACCGACGAGATTGGTTAAAAGGATAATATTCATGACATGATATGACGGGGATCACAATATGCACTTCCTTTAGCTAGTTAAAGTTATGGTATTCCTAAATGTTGTAATTTCTTTAATTGATCAATAATGTAGGAATGTAAATTTACTTGTTGATCAATAAACATTGGGGTTTTTAGTGAAGTATTTGCGATAACATCGCAGTCTGCTCCTAGAATGACCCCAGTGGACCTAGGGGTCGGGAGCGGGCCGTTACAAATTCAGATGCAACCTAATTAAGCAACCAAATCGCACAACCGGCAGCAACCTAATTAACTCTTCTTCTTCCGTTTTTTCCCTTTTTTATCCTTGATTTTCCTTGATGTCCGATTCTCTCCTATTGGTGATTTTGGCCGCCAGTGCTCAGATGCCGGAGATGCCATCAGAAAGGGGCGGCGACGGAGCATCAACGTGGATGAATTAAGGGGGGATGCTGCAGAGTTGTGTTCTGTTCTTTTTGGAAAGACCCGAATCAGATTGAAAAGGAATCAATGGAAGAGGAATTCGACAATAATGGCAAGAATTTGAAATTCCTGCTAATCGAAGGGGCCATAAGGACTGTGGCGGCCGGATGCCGGATTGTGTGCTTGAAGCAAGAAGGAGACGCCGGATTGCCGGATTGGAGGCCATGGTTGCCGGAGTAGGCTGTATTTATTTATTTTTTTTTATTTTGAAAATGTTTATGGTTTAGGGTTGTTACTATTATTTTTGTAACGTTGCAACATTTTTTGATGTACTTTATCGGTGTTATGGGTTGTTACTACTTGTTTATTGGTCGTTACTACATTTTACGAGCTGTTACTACTTCTTTTTAGGTTGTTACTATTTGTTTTTAGGCTGTTACTACTTGTTTATTGGCTGTTACTACTTTTTCATTGGATGTTACGACATTTTATGGGCTGTTACTACTTTTTTCTTAGCTGTTACTATTTGTTTTCGGGGTTGTCACTACATTTTATCAAGTGTTACTACGTGTTTAATGTGTAAAATGGTATTTTTGTCCATTTATTATGAATTTGTCCTTTCTAATCACAAAACATGTAGTAACGTCCTTCTGTACCCATTTATCAATTTTTTTGTCCTTGTAGCCCTTTCTCCCATAAATAAATACAAGTTTGATTCCAAATGTAAAATTGTACCCCTTCCGATTCTTAGAGCACTTGCATCATATTCTCTAAATAAATGCTCTATTTTACAGTATTAAATACGCACTTTTCTAGTTTACAGAATCTCTATTCAATAGAAATGCATCAGATTTTTTATTTACAAAATACGGTAAATATAAAAGAAAATTTACAGAATCTGAATAAATACTATAGATGTAAAGAAAAATTTACAGACTTTGTATTTTACAGTGAAAAATAAAGTATCTGATACAGTGTTATTTTCTCATTTAAAATCTCTTAAATATAGTTTTTGAAGCATTTACAGTATCTACTGCATGTGCTCTTATTAAGTGATTCAATTTCCAAAATAATAGTTCCTTTTATATTTATTGTAGTCTCAATGACAAAGATTCTTTTATTGTATTTTGCCCAACCATGCCCTTATTTATTATCACGTAAGAGATTAATTAGAAGAAATTATATCCAAATATGTTTTAATTATTTTTCTTTTTGCTTAAAGCCTCCGATATCCGAAACTCACTGATCCGACTAATCCGAATTGGGCCCGGATCGTGTCTGCAGAGTCTGACTCTTACTCAGGAGTAAGGCCTGACTCAGCCCAGTATATGTTTTAATTATTTTGTTGTTAAAGTAAACATTTTAAATCAACACATTGATACGTGTGATTTTTTGAACAATGATCTCTTTATCAATTTATCAACTCATTGATACATTGATACGTGTGATTTCGATAACTAAGGAAAGAGTAGATTTATTCGGTTGGATTGTGTGTCCATCCATGCACAAAATCTAAAATCTTGAAAGTCGTATGTATTATTTTACGCTTTACCAAAATGGACATTTACGCCTATAAATCCGCCAAATGTTAGACATTATGTAATATCTATCCAATTTCATGAATGAACTATCCACAAGTGTTTGACCTTGGCTCTTGCTTAATCATTAGCGTTGTAGATATTCTACATCATTTAGTATGAGAGTTTCAGTTTTTCTTTCTCCTTGCTCTATAATGGCTGAATTGAGCAGGGAGAATTCCGGATCATCGATGATGTTTAGGATTCGAAAATTCATTGGGATACACCATCGAAGATTGATCGCAAAATTAACTCTATCACGTTCAGATAGAGTCGAACGATGATTAAGCTAAGACACAACCTGGAGCAGGATATCATTGATTTCGACGAGATGTTCCTTGTACATTTGAAGTTAGATTCGGCCTAGTTCATTACGGGCAGCGCTACAACGCCAAGATATTTAGCAACTAATGCAGTGTCAAAGTATCTAGAGATTATTATTAGGTTAGATAAAAGCTTCTCATCTTCAATGGCACTTCAAGTATTGATGTTTTCGTTGAGTGGGATGATCTAATTGAAGAATTCTTTGAAGAGAATAATCCTCTTGAAAATCGAGGTGTAAATGGCTTCGTAAACCCGTGAATGAAATTTTGATATTTGGTGGCAAGTACCGCAACACGATTGAATTGGGCACTTTGTTGACCATCCATGTGGATGTGGAGTATCATTTTGATTTTGATATAATGGAAAGAAATAGAGGAGAAACATCAACATCCTGAGGGGTTTCATTTTGATCCTGATATAATGGAAAGAAATAGAGAGAAACATCAACACTGACCATCCTGTGGAGTTTCATTTTGATCCTGATATAATGGAAAGAAATAGAGGAGAAACAAGCTCCACCTAGTCGGACCATTGGTTTCCAAATACTAGGGGCTTTAAGCAACAACCAAAAAAAAAAAAAAAAAGAAAAGAAAAAAAAGAAAAAGAAGAGAAACATCAATAATGGCCATCATGCCTACTTGCTTCAATAATAATAGGACTAATGAAGTCATAGTCTAAATGACTTAAGTCAACATTTACAATGCCTTCCAACGCCTTAACAACATAAGACATAGAAGGCCTAGCAGAATATTCATTTTGCATACACCAAGCAGCAACTTGCAACATCATTATTACTTCTTTTCCAACTGATTGCATATCCTCACAAAATTCTTCCACCATATCTAATAACTTATTTTCTTTCGCTTTACGTGCAAAAACACTAAGTAAATGCACTGGATCCTCATTCTGAGATAAGTCCACAACTTTCCTTCCACACAATATGTCCATTATCACAACACCAAAGCTGTAAACATCTACCTTTTCTGTGATAACAGATGATAACCATTCCGGAGCTCGATAGCCAGGATTACCTTTCCGGGTTGTAAAAATTTTGCTTTGATCCCTTGAAACTAGTATAGACCTTCCAAAGTCAACGAGCTTAGCATTGAAATTCTCATCTAGCAAGATGTTTCCTGGTTTTACATCAAGGTGAATGATCTTGTGCATGCAATCTTCATGTAGATAGGCTAATCCCTTAGCTATTCCAATCACTATATTTCTTCTATGATTCCAATCTAGGAATAACCTTTTTCCTTCACCATCTCCAAGCCATTTTTCTAGTGATCCGTTGGCCATATACTCGTAAACCAAAAGCTTACGTGATTTTTCATCACAATAGCCGATTAGTCTTACCAAGTTTACATGATGAATGTTACCAATACTTCTAACATGTGTCAAGAATGAATTATCAAAATGGCATATCTTCACCGCAATTCGGGTTCCATCTCTGAGTGATCCTTGGAAAACTGAGCCAAACCCTGCCTCACGAATGTTGATACTGAAGTTCCGTGTCGCAATCTTTATATCCTTGTAAGAAAATCGCGTGAAGACTGTCGGAAGACTATCCAAATCGTTCTCCTCCTCTACTTCATCTTGCTTCTGTATCAACATAAGAATGAAAAAAATTACAAACACAACAACTAAAAGGGCACCAGACGTCAAACCGATGATTAGAGGAACATGGTTTCTTCTAGAAGAAACTCTCTTGGGCGGGGGCGTCTGAACCTTCAAGTCTATAGACAAATTATAATTGCCTGCTTGGTCATCATTGATGCCTATAAGCGAATAAATCTGGGTTGGCAAATAGCAGTCGCCAATGGAAGAATTTAACCCATATCTAAACATAGCAGCTTTACAAGTACAGTTAGCCAAACAGGCTTTCTTGCAAGTTTCCCGATCTGTGTTTTGTATATCCGTTTCAAAACTGAAGTAGTTGGCTTGAAGAACCTCTACAAAGCCGTGAAGATCAAAAGCATTACAATCTAAAGGATTAATATGGGAGCACCCGCGATTTGGCTGTCTCGGACGAGTTTGTTTAAAATAGTTCTTCAGAGGACAACTACACTGTCCATTTTGGCAAATTCCGTATTCCCCGCACACCAATGGATACTGACAATCGCTAAGTTCTCCTTCAAGAACATCGGTAGCAGCATATTTCCACGCCGCATCCAAATGAAACTGTCTCAAATGCCCATCCCATCCCAACTGTAACAAACTTCCATTTTCTTGATATATGTTTCTTCTATGGTGATAATAAAGTTCTGGTCCAACATATAAGAAAAACTCATCTTTGTTATCTGTATAAGAATATAAACCTTTTCTACAATTTAATTCTGTAACACAAGCAATCAACTTCTGCCCGGGCTTAAGTCTCTGCCCTGGAAGCAGAGTATCGGTCGGATGATCAAATGATTGCCAAACCACAGAGTTATTTGCATCAAACAAAACAAGGTTACCTGATTCTGTCAGATTGATGCCTTTTCCAACGGTTTTCGTAGACCAAACGGTCCGAACCAGATCATTTTCTGCATTGCTCAAGAGCATATTACCATCTGAAGTAAGCCGAAAAAATGCGTTTTTGTAAACGGGTTTGTTTCTATTAGCTGACCAAACGACATAAGCATCAAAAGATGCAAGATTGTTGATCATAAGAATGGCCACCGAAAATTGATAACGGTCTTTGAATCCGTTGCTGAAAAAGCCACAAGCATATGCCATTCTTGGATTTGGGGTTGGTCTAACTAGAATTGCTTTCATATGTTCAGTTGAGATTGCAAAGTTTTTTGAATCTTCATTGTTGATCCAAGTAGCAGATATATTTACAATTGGATTATTTGGAAGAATCTGCTGATGAGATTTAAAGGAACCAAGTGAAATAAGGATGTATATTATAATCTGAATTTGAAGCTTCATTTATGGATCATTTTTCAGCTGTAATTCACAAAAACAAAAAAAAATAAAAATTAAAGAGGTAAAATTGAACAGAAAATTTTCTGGGATCAAAGGTCTGGTTATTAAAAATGAATATTTCATGTTTTGGGTAAACTCCAACTATAACCCATCAAAAAGGGTTTAATATTTTAAAGCAATTCATGGCCGGTCAATCATATCCGACTTCGGCTAAACATTGCAGCATTGCCATCAACTTAGGCTATGTATATACTTAGTCAATGGCCTTTTGTTCTAATTATACAAGTAACCAAGGCCGGCGTCATAAATTTTGATAAAAGACCATACTTGTCCTTTTAGCTTGTCAGCAAAGTGTGACTTGATCTCTAATCTGACGGAACTAATCTGTTTACCAGCTAAGGTGATGGTCAACTAAGTAAATGTATTCAATCTGTGAAAGTCAGCTGGTGAAGTCTGATGAGTTTCTTCTGTGTCAGCTGACTGTTGAGTCTGTTGAATTCTGAATACAACTGAGTTCTGCGATTAGGTCTGGTTGGTTACAAGTCTGAGAAAGTTAGCTGAGTCGAAGGATGCATGTGGGGGTTCAGCTGAGGTGTCATATTGATCAAATGAACACATGATCTCAGGAATATTGATGTTAAAATTGAAGATGAGCATGCACGGGAGCTGATACACAAGGCAACATGCACAGACAATCAGGTTCCTGGACTATTAGTCAGCAGCAGTGCAATGGGCATGAGCAGTTTAGGAAGAAGAATTCCGAGAAGGCAAGATCCAAAGGTCCTAAGTCCACAGATGTCTGTAATTACTATAAGGAGCAGGGATATTTGAAATCCAATTGTTTAATGAATAAAAGGCAGCATGAGAGCAATTATGGCAAAGCAGCTGTGGCTGCTGAGCATTCTGATGAGGATCTGGTTCTAGTTGCTAGGGATTCAGCACATCATGCTGATGTTTGGATCCAAGATTCTGGAGCATCCAATCTTATTTGTCCACACGTGGAGTGGTTTTCTTCCTTTGAGAAGATAAATGATAGTCATGTTTCAATGGCAAACAACAAGGTCAGCAAGATAGTGGGAATTGACTCGGTTCAGCTGAGGACAGAGGATGGTAGATTCTGCACACTGAAAGATGTTAGGCATGTTCCAAAGATGACCAAGAATTCGGTATCTCTTAGTCTACTGGACAACAAGGTACAAAGATTTAGTTGTGGTCCTCAAAGGTATCAAGAGGGGAACCTTGTATATATTGCAATGCTCTACTGTATCTGGCTCTGCAGCTGTGGCATCCTCAGTAGTTCATCAATCACATCAGACTAGTTTGTGGCACATGAGACTTGGTCACATAGGTGAAAGATGAATATAAGTCCTTTCTTCAGCAGGTCTTCTTGGGGGATATAAAGTCAAGACTATTGAATTTTATGAGCACTGTGTATTTGGGAAGCTACAAAGAAGCAAGTTCTCAGCAGGCATACACAATACAAATGCATCACTTGATTATATCCATTCTGATTGCCGGGGTCCATCAAAGTTGGAACCATTGGGTGTCACAGATATTTTGTGTCATTTATAGATGACTATTCAAGGATGACCTGGGTGGTGATGATGAAACATAAGAGTGCGGCATTCAATAGTGAAGAGAGTTTGAGAAAGTAAATAATACTTGAGTAAACTTCAACTTGTTTATTCATGTTGAAAGAATGAGTATAAATAGATACAAGAGAGAATCCTAGTTAGTAAAGTAAAAGTAACTAGAGTCGGCTAGAATAAATGCTAGAGTCGGCTATGTCTAAGCTATTACATAATAGGACAAGAGATAGTTACTTTATGACTTTTAGGACATATTAATTGTTTATTTAATACAATTAATATGTCTCTTTGATACATACATAACATGTTACAATATAACGTATTATTAGTACAACAATGTAATATTAACCATAATATTTCCACACCCCCCCTCAAACTGGGTTGTATATGTTTATACAGTCAAGTTTGCTACTAAGTCTGCTGAACATAAGAGGTGGAATAGCCTTGGTGAGAAGATCAGCATTCTGGTCTGCTGATGGAACATATTGGAGTTGAACAATCTTGGCATCAATCTTCTCCTTCAGGAAGTGTCTGTCTATGTCCACATGTTTGGTTTTATCATGATGGACTGGATCCTCTGCCATGCATAAGGCGGAATTATTATCACAGCAGAGTGTGATAGGTTGCTGAGGAGGTTGCTGAAGTTCAGTAAGCACCCTTTTTATCCACAGAGCTTCACAAATACCCAAAACTAGTGCCCTGAGTTCACCTCGATCTTTGCTTGAGAGACAGTGAGGTCGCTTTTGCTCCTCCAGTGACAAGATTGCCCCATACATAAAACAATGCTGTAGTAGTAGACCTTCCTGTCTATGTGACAACCAATTAATCAACATCGATGTAAACCTTGATAGATCTCTCAGCAGACTTAGTGAAATGTAGGCCTTGGCCAGAAGTGGATTTTAAGTATCTCAGTATCCTGTTTACAGCATCCCAATGTTTCTCAGTAGGGCAATGCATGAATCAAGCTAACTAAACTCGACTCATATGCAATATCGGTCTTGTATGGGACGAGATAAATGAGTTTCCCTACAAGCCTTTGGTATTGATCCTTCCTGACAGCAATATCACCATGCAGCAGGGTATTACTGGGATCTACTGGGGATACAAAGAGTTTGCATCCCAAAGATACCGCTTTCCTTTAGCGTGTCTAGCACATATTTTCTCTCGAGAGACGAGATATACCCTGGTTGTTTCTTGCAATCTCCATACCAAGGAAGTATTTAAGATAGCCCAAGTCTTTGACTTGAAAAACCTTTGCCAAGAGAGTCTTCAAATTCGGATCTCAAGAGTCATCACCAAAGTGAGGATGATATCATCCACATATACAATAAGAATAGATCTTTTAAATTGGGTGGTCTTGATAAACATGGTGTGATCGAGTTGCATTGATGATATCCAGCAGCTTTAACCACAGTGAGTGAGTTTCCCAAACCAGGCTCTTGGGGATTGCTTTAGGCCATATAGAGATTTCCTCAATTTGCAAACCTTTCCTTGAGTGTTAGGATTGGTAAAACCAGGAGGTACATTCATGTAAACTTCCTCGATGAAGGTCACCATTGAGGAAGGCATTTTTATATCCAATTGGTGAAGAGGCGGTCAAGTTGGACAAACAAGAGATATCGATATTCGACAAGGTGTTCGGTTTTGCACTTTGGTGCAAAAGTTTCTTTGTAGTCAATGCCATAAGTTTGAGTGAAACCCCTTGCAACTAGTCCGGCCTTATACTTGTCAATTGTACCATCGACATTGTATTTGATGGTAAATAACCACTTGCACCGGGTCGTCTTCTTGCCTTTGGGGAGAGCTGTTAGATCCCAAGTATGATTATCCAGGAGGCGATCATTTCGAGTCTTGGGGCACCGCCTTCCACTTATCATGTTGGAGAGCTTCTGTATATTCTTAGGAATAGAGTGAGAATCCAAGTCCTGTGTAAACATGGCAAAAACAGGTGATAACTGATCATAAGATAGATAATTATGAATAGAATGATCAGTAGTGCAAGATCTCTTTCCCTTCCTGATAGCAATAGGCCTATCATCAATGTCAAAGCAGTGAGTGTCGGTGAGGCTCGAGTCGGCCAGGCTCTGGGTCGATGACTCAGTTCGGGAGGTTCTTTGAGGGTCGAGAGAAAGCTGAGTCGAGAGTCGATGCCTTGAGTTCGATCTCTTGAGAATCGATGAGGTTGCTTTGAGGTTAAGAGTTTGCTGAGGGAAAGGATTTATGATGCGGATACGATCCCAGGAGATCGACGAAAGGATCAATACGAGCGGAAAAACCCTAACCTAACTGGGCAGCAGTCTAGGAAGAGGGCCAAGAACAACTCAACGCTTTGCTCAAGAACGATAAGCTCTCTCGAAAGGGGGTGCAATCTCTACGACAAAGAGATCACTCGCTCGCAAGCGATGTTCTTGATCAATCACAGACCAAGGAAGAAGAGAAAACTCTCAATTTCATTATAAAGATTTCATCATTGATTGATTATATAAAATTATAAGGAATACCTTTATATAGGCTACAAAATAAATGACTAACCAACTCCTAAGCAATGTGGGATAAATTACATAGTAATTTTCGCCACTTTATTTTGCACTAAACCTAACCTGACCCAAATAAGCCCAAATGGCTTTTATTTGCTAAAAATAAACAACTGGCCCAATATACTAACATATGGGCAACTTTTGACACGGGTTTAAGGCCGTTTTATTCATTAAAACACTGAAAACTAAAATAAACAAAACAAATAAAATGACTCGGGACGGATCACATCATTCCCTCCCGGTTGGAAAGGATTCGTCCTCGAATCAATAGGACGTCATAGAAGTCAGCATCCGAAACCAATCCCGAACAACCCGCAAGCAGAAGCAAAGATATACCGGGATCAAATATGAAGTGGACAGATGACATCACAACAATGGTGCGTGGAACGAACGAGTCATTCTTCATCAGTGCAACAAAAGAAAAGTCCAACGGCTTGAGATTGATGTCAAGAACACTCGGCGTAGAAGCAATGTAATCAGAAAAATATGGTGTAGGGGCGTCGTCAACACGCACATCAAAAGGATCCATAAAACAATGCACCGGTTTCTCACCACAAACTACCTTCAAAGATAAACCGGGAACCTCGGATGGTGTATCAAGAACCTCAGTATGCTCATCACTACACTCAACAGGTTCTTCAACAACTGTCTCATCAATACGCACTATCTTGTCCACAACAATTTCCGCCTCATCATTAACTACTTTGGGCACACTCTCTAATTTCTCATCCACAAATTCAGGCGCATTCACAAATTCAGTTCCATGGTCAACATGACTCTCCACTACTTCTTCCACAATCTCATTCTCCTCGGTGATTGCATCTGCCACCATAGACTCTTGGACTACCTCCTCTTGAATGTTAACACTCTCTTCGTTGTTTGCTTCAACCAAGGCTTTTTCCCTTTCGGATTCACGTTTCAAACGAGCTTCTCATATGCATCACATGTGCGGCTGCCAGTTTGAGTTGATCTTTGTGGGCATCTTCAAGGGATAAGGAACGGAGTGTAAGTCTCATCCTCTTATGGCGCAAGGTGTAGCTATTCAAATACCCATCATACGTAACCCTCCTATCATATTGCCATGGTCTCCCAAGTATGATATGACAAGCAAGCATAGGGGCTACATCACATAAAACTTCATCTTCGAGCCTACCAAGATTAAAAGATATTAAGGCCTGTTTGGTAACTCGCACTTGACCAACATCACTGAGTCCTTGCAACGTATATGGTTGAGGATGAGGTGTCATAGGAATAGCTAAATCGGAGACAAAACCAGCACTTATGACATTGGCACAGCTTCCCGCATCAATTTTCATTAAGCAAATCTTCCCACTAACCAAAACCCTCGTATGAAAACTATTTTCTCGGTGCAAATCATTCTCCACGTTCACCACACTACTCAAGGCGTTCTTTATCACAAACATCTCTCCTTTCAATGATTCATACCCTCCAGATGTCTTAGTTTCACAATTGTTTTGACAACAGAATTTCACAGGTGTGAAAATGTTTACACCCTGGGTGTGAAACCCACGTATTTAAGCACCAAACGACTACGAATTTGGGAAAACTCAAAAGACAAAAGTTGTAGAACTGAGAGTTTTCTAAAGTATGTCAAATTTTCAGATTTTTTGGAGATACGGAAGTCGCTCAAACAATCGTTTTTTTCGGAAACTGGTGCAATCTGTCAATGATTTTCAGATTGGTAGCAGTGTCTTACGGTGCCAATTACGAAAAAACTACAGAGAATTTGGAAAAACTCAAAAGATAAAAGTTGTATATCAGAGTATTTCCTATACTATCACCAATTTTCAGGTAATTTGGAGTCGTCTAAAGCACAAAAACCTAAAACGATCGACGCTTGACGGCTGCTGTTTTTCTGGACAGACTGTTCGGAGTAATCGGCGGTTTTAGGCAAGATTTATGTTGAATCTGGATTGGGTGTAAAGATAGAAATTGTAGAACGAGATGTGCTGTATATGTGGTAAAAATTGCAGAATTTTTCGAGTTGTTTTGGTTAGGGAACGAACTGATACAAAAAAACGGGATCTGGAAAATAATTAGGGTTCTTGGGATGAAGGTTTGAAGAATCTTCAAGTTTTCCGGGTAGGATGGATGAAGATTTGAAGATTTTGGATGTTCTTGGGAGAGGGTGGACGAAATTATGAACAAAAAACAAGGAATTTTTTTTTTTTTTGAATAAGAAAATTAAAGAAGGAAAATAAACGGGGATATTTGATACCTTCGTCGCTGAGCTCTGCTACCAACTGATGCGGATACGATCCCAGGAGATCGACGAAAGGATCAATACGAGCGGAAAAACCCTAACCTAACTGGGCAGCAGTCTAGGAAGAGGGCCAAGAACAACTCAACGCTTTGCTCAAGAACGCCGATAAGCTCTCGAAAGGGGTGCAATCTCTACGACAAAGAGATCACTCGCCATAAGCGATGTTCTTGATCAATCACGAGACCAAGGAAGAAGAAAACTCTCAATTTCATTATAAAGATTTCATCATTGATTGATTATATAAAATTACAAGGAATACCTTTATATAGGCTACAAAATAAATGACTAACCAACTCCTAAGCAATGTGGGATAAATTACATAGTAATTTTCGCCACTTTATTTTACACTAAACCTAACTCTTGACCCAAATAAGCCCAAATGGCTTTTATTTGCTAAAAATAAACACACCGGCCCAATATACTAACATATGGGCAACTTTTGACACGGGTTTAAGGCCGTTTTATTCATTAAAACACTGAAAACTAAAATAAACAAAACAAATAAAATGACTCGGGACGGATCACATCAATTTAGGTCAATTTCAATCAGGTTTCCATCAGTGACTGCCTCAGTGGACTTGCTGTAGTAGGGTGTCCTTTCAAAGAATTTTACATCCATAGAATTGTAAAATCTTTTTTCAGAAGGAGAGTAACACTTGTAACCTTTCCTGTCCTTTGCATATCCTAGGAAAATGCACTTGTGGGCTTTGGGATCAAGTTTGCTTCTGTGTTGGGCATGGATATAAACAAACACAAGACAACCAAATATTTTTGGGGTAATTGGGAAATAAGATGAGGCGGTGAGTGTGTGTGATCGGGGTTTGGATAGGAGTTTTGAAGCCTAACACTCTGCTGGGAAGTCTGTTGATTAAGTATGTGGCAGTTAATATAGCTTCACCCCACATATACTTTGGAACATGTGTGGTGAACATGATTGATCTAGCCATCTCCAGTAGATGCCTGTTCTTTCTCTCAGCAACCCCATTTTGTTGAGGTGTTTCCACACAACTGCTGATATGGACAATCCCCTTATTCATCAAGAAATTACTGAGGTTAGACTCATAGTATTCAAGTGCATTGTCAGTCTTTAAGATCTTGATATTAGTGTCAAATTGAGTAGAGATCATGTTGTAGAATTCCTGAAAAACTGTTCCAACTTCAGATTTATCCTTCATTAAAAATAGCCATGTGTTTCTGGTATGATCATCAATGAAAGTGACAAACCACCTTTTCCCTGTTATACTTTTTACTCTTGAAGGTCCCCATACATCACTATGAATTAAAGTGAAAGGTGTGGAAGGCAAATAAGGTAGTTTGGCATACACAGATTTGGTAAGTTTGGCAAATTGACAAATATCACATTGAAGATCATTGACATTACATCCTTTAAATAATTCAGGAATTACAGACTTCAAATAACCAAAACTTGGATGTCCTAGTCTATAATGCCATAACATGATATTATCTAAGGTTTGAGTGCAGGCTGCTGAGGCAGATTCAGTCTTCAGCAGGGTCGACCACATACAATCCTAAGCAGGGTTTAGCCCTCCCCAATCACTTTGCTGTGAAGAAGGGTCTGAAAGTGCACTCGATTCTTATTAAAAACAACAATCCGATTCAAATCTTTTACAAGTCTACTGACAGATATGAGATTGCAGTCTAATTTTGGAACAAATAGAACATCCTTTAGACATATCTTATTAGTAAGTTTAACATTTCCAAAACCTTTTGCACGAGAGATAGATCCATCAGCAGTCTTAACATTGTGGATTTGATGACATGGCATAAGGTGAGTTATGAGGTTTTTATTGCCAGTCATATGGGAGGAGGCCCTAATCAACAATCCATGTTTCATTACTAATAGAAGAGTAAAATTTACCTCACACTAGCCTGAGTAGCCGTGTCGGTAGAGGACTACCTCCTTTTTGTTGAGTGAGGAAAGCTTTGAATGCAGCAAACTGAGCATTCAACTTGTTATCATTCTCCTCTCATTGACATGCCTGCCCTGACTTTCCCTGATAGGCTTGAAGGATTTAGGCATGCCATGTAGCTTCCAGCAAGTGTCCTTGGTGTGATTTGTGCATTTGCAGTGCTCACAGAACAACTTTCCGATTCTATCAAGAGCCTTCCGATGACCTCAAGAAACCTCAAAGAGCTTCCCGACACGGTCAGGTAGCACTCTCAAGGGTTGTCGGCCAGGGAGTTCAAAGAATCACTTTCCTCCTACTTTCCTCATGTTTGACTTCAAAGAAACATGGATTTGAGATTGGGAGAGGTTTTATGGCAAGGATTCTTCCTCTAACATCATCAAGAGTGGGATCCAGTCCAGTAAGAAACTTGAATATTCTCTTTTTCTCAATAATGTCCTTATAAAGGGCAGCATCCTTGACATCATTCCAGGGGTGAGTTTCCAGCATATCTAGGTGTTGCCATGCCCTAGATGTTGGGTTGAAGTATTGAGTTACATACATATCTCCTTGTCTGCAGTTTTGAATCTGAGCTTCAAGTTCATACACTTCTGATGTATTGTCTTTCTTGGAGTAAAGGTCCCTGGCATTATCCCAGATTTCCTTTGCAGTGTCATACATCATAAAGTTCTCACTAATCTCTTTTGTCATTGATCTTGTGAGAATGGTCATGACTTGATTATTAGTAGTGTCCCATGCTTCAAATCTGGGTCATCTTCAAAGAGGGGCGGAGTTTAGAGCCGGACGGTATCCCATCTTACCTTGTCCAGAGATGTACATTTTCATAGACCTTGACCATAACAAGTAGTTGTTGCCATCAAGTCTATGGTTAGTATAAGATGACGATTCAGTGACCCTATCTGGCGAGGCACCGGGACTCAATCGAGGTGAGGAAGCTTGGATAATGAAGACATCTTGATTCAAAGAGGTACTTGAGAGTTTGCAAATGGATTCGTGAGTTTAAGTCTCTGCTACCATGAAGAGAGTTTGAGAAAGTAAATAATACTTGAGTAAACTTCAACTTGTTTATTCATGTTGAAAGAATGAGTATAAATAGATACAAGAGAGAATCCTAGTTAGTAAAGTAAAAGTAACTAGAGTCGGCTAGAATAAATGCTAGAGTCGGCTATGTCTAAGCTATTACATAACAGGACAAGAGATAGTTACTTTATGACTTTTAGGACATATTAATTGTTTATTTAATACAATTAATATGTCTCTTTGATACATACATAACATGTTACAATATAACGTGTTATTAGTACAACAATGTAATATTAACCATAATATTTCCACAAATAGTTTCAAGCAGTGGAAGGCTCTAGTGGAGAATCAGAGGCAAGAAGATCAAGAGGCTTCGAACATATAATGGTCTGGAATTCTGCTGGTCTGAATTTGATATATTATGTAAACAGAGGATATTTCCAGGCATCATACAGTCAGGAATACACCTCTGCAGAAAGGTGTAGCTGAGAGAAGGAATCAAACACTTCTAAGGAGGACAAGATGCATGCTCTCTAGTGCTGGTTTATCAAGGGGATTTTGGGCAGAGGCTGTAAGCAAAACATGCTAGTTAATCAAAATGAGTCCTTGGACAGGGATCAATCTCAAGACAACATTTGAGATGTGGTCAGGAAAACTTACTGACTACTCAGTTCTAGGGGTTCTTGGAAGCACAGTTTACTATCATGTGAGTGAAGGGAAACTGGAACCGAGGGCCAAGAAAGGAGTGTTTGTAGCGTACGGAGATGGAGTTAAGGCATATGTAATGTGGTTATGGCAAACAAAGTTATTCTCAGCAGAGATGTGTTTTTCGATGAAAATTCTATGCTCAGCTCATCAATGAGAAAGATTGATGAGTCTGAAGCCAGTGCTGAATCTAAGAGGACTGATAGTAAGGTGGAGCTTTAGGTGGAGTGAGCTGAGATGCAACACTCAGCTGGTCCAAGTCAGCACTCATCTGATCTGGTTGTTGAACCAGAGCTGAATCCAAGCCAGTCAGTAGAGCATGGGTCAGCTGAGAATCAAACAGCAGATATTGGTCAGCAGAGTATAGCTGTCAGCAGAGCTAAAAGAACCAATGTTGGGGTACCTTTCAAGAGGTATGGGTTTGATGATATGGTTGGATAAAAATTTCAAGTTGTAGAAGAAGTGGATGGTTTTGAATCTTCTACTTACATGGAAGCAATGACATGTTCTGAAGCATCTCAATGGCTTGCTCCCATGAGAGATGAAATGGAGTCATTACTGAAAGACCAGACTTGGGATATGGTCAAACATCCAGCTGATATGAGAGTTGTTACTTGCAAGTGGATCTTCAAGAAAAAGGAAGGAACGCCTGAGGCAGAAGAGATTAAGGATAAGGCACGTTTAGTAGAGGGTTCAATTATAAAGAAGGGGTGGACTGATGATATTCTCACCAGTGGTTAGACACACTTTAATCAGAGTGTTACTAGCAATGGTGGCATAACAGGATATTGAACATGAGCAGTTAGATGTGAAGACTGTTTTTCTACATGGTTAGGTAGATAAGGAGATATACATGACTCAACTAGAGGGATTCCAAGTTCCTGGCAAGGAATATTTTGTGTGAAAGTTGAAGAAGTCCGTGTATGGACTGAAGCAGGCTCATAGGCAGGGGTATAAAAGATTTGACAGTTACATGATCCAGCTTGGTTATAACAGAAGTCCATATGACTGATTTGTTCACAACAGTCAGTTGAGAGATGGATCATACATCTATCTTTTCATGTATATGGATGACATGTTGATAGCTACTAGAGATAAGTCCGATGTTCAGAATCTGAAATACTTGCTCAGTTTAGAGTTTGAAATGAATGATTTGGATGCATCCAAGAAAATATTGGGGATGGAGATCTGGAGAGATAGAAGTCGGAAGAAGTTGTTTTTATCTCAGCAGGGTTATATACAAAAGATTTTGGCCAAGTTTGGCAAGTCTGCTTCAAAACCAATAGATACTCCAATGGCATCTAATGTTCATTTGTCTATTTATGCTTCAAATCAGCAGTGGAGAAGGAGTACATGTCAAGAGTTCCCTATGCTAGTGCGTTGGCAGTATGATGTATGTCATTGTGTGTATTAGGCCTGATATGGCTTAGGCAGTTTATGTTGTCAGCAGGTTTATGGTTCAACCTGGAAAGAAACACTGGAAAGCCGTGAAAAGAATGATTAGGTACCTTAGGGGTAAAACTGATGGTTGCCTCATTTTTGGAGGTGATACTCAAGGTTTGGTCACATGATATTGTGATGTTGATTATGCAGGTGATGTGGACAACAAAAAATCTATGACTGGTTATGTTTTCACATTTAGGAATTCAATGTTGAAATAGTGTCCTAAACCCAATCGGGTTGGACCGGATCTGACCGGATCGAATCATTTTACTATTTCTTTATGATTATACATATATAACAAATGGCTTTTCTGTTGTCATATATTTGTTCTTCTAAAGAACCAATTATGAATTGTTATATGATAACATCCTTAGTATTAAACTGTGATAGATAAGCCATGATAGGCGATTATGGTTGATGAGATCTCTAATCACTTTAATAAGTTTGATACTTAAACGTCTATAGGCTTATGTACTATTAAACAGGGCATTTATAGTACAAACATGCTTGCACGTATTAGATGTCTTCTATCTTTAAGGGCAGGATTAGATCTCGTCTATCGAAGTGTATAGACACTTGGACTGTACGTGGATGTGTTTCAGAGAATGCGTACGTTAGACTGACCCACTTACACTGTTAAGTGTCACACTATGTGACGGTTGTGTAATTATCCTTAAGACCGGAGTCTGCATGACATCACTGTGTGGATTGTCATGCTTTGACACTATTGAGGTTTCCCCTAGCCACGGGGAGATCATGCGGTAGTGATTGAGTGTGATACTGAAGCATGTGGAGTATACATGTTTGGTCATCCGGAAATCGCGCACCCTATCAGTAAGGGTGAATATCTGAATGGCCCTTCTTATAAGGAATGTCTTACTCTCGTGAATCTTTTCAAAGTGGAAGTGAATGAGTTACTTCGAGAGAGCATGATATCCAAATTATAAGATACGGTCGTTGATGTTTGACACTCGACGAATGACCGTATGGATATTATTACAGCGATAGGATTCTATTTACACGGTAACCGTTTCACATGAAAGGTAGTAGTCATTGCATTTGACTCTTCCGATGATTGGGGGTCACGGTGTGTTGGTAGACGCTATCCCATTATCGTTAGGAATGAAGGGCATTTTTGTAATTTGCACTTTATGTCTACGGCCAACATATTCGGAAGCCTATCGGGTCACACACATATGAACATCAAGTCGGATTAAAATGTGGTTATAGTTGATAACCAAATAAGGAAAGTTTTATCCCATACTATAAATGTTATAGTGGTAAATTAATATGGTGGTATTTATTTATTATGAATAAATATAATACATGATATTAATTGTGTTGATTAATTAAATATGTATATAGATACATATATTTCGAAATATGTATATATATATATATATATATATATATATATATATATATATATATATATATATATATATATATATATATATGATATACATGTATTTTATGAATTAATTAATCATAGTATTATATTAATTAAATAAAATCTCCATTCCCAAATTAGTGGGGAAAAGGGGCGCCATATTCAAGTGTATAGGATACATTTGGTTTGTGCAATTTAATTAATAAGATTACCATAATATTAATATCGGATATTAATTGATTTTTGGAAAATAGATTTATGGTAATATGATAAAGATATATTTAATATAAGATATTGTCAATATATATCTTGGAAAAATATTTAAAATAAGATATTGAATGTTAATGAGATAAATCAATCAAAGGTATTTTCCTTATTTTATTAGGAAAATATTTTCTTTCTCCTCAATCTACTAGAAGCTAATCCCAATCAGTTTGGGAATCATAAGTGGCGCCCCAACACCCTATATAAGCAAGGGGTTGGCTAGCTCTTTTGTACATCACAACTCCAAGAGCTAATAGTTCTTGTGAAAAATAGAGAGCTTCTTAGAGAGAGATTAGAGAGAGAGAGAGAAAAGGCCGGTCTAACAACCGGATTTTTCTAGTAGCAATCCATGATAGGATTCCGGTGGGCTGTTCGTGTGGATCACCGGTAGAGGCCGAACGCTTGGGCGGCTCCGTGCATCGCTACTCTCCTTAGACGGTCAAAGCGTCGATCTCTTAGATCAAGCAAGGTAACCACTGTCTACTACTTACTTGTTTATTTCTTAAACGAAGTCGATCTTGGGCAAAAGAAATAAAATTTTGAATTCCGCTGTGTTCCCGCGTAGATTTCTTAACAGCGAGCGGGTCGGCCCCCCGAGTGCTTTGTATCGAGCTAGCTGTTTGCTTCTTCATTTCCATTGCCTTGGCTAATGATGTGGATCGTGATAGCGTGAGGCGGAGCTGGGCCGAGGACCCTATCTGTTACTGGACTTGTCTCTTTTCTGGATTTGGCAGGGCTTTGCCGATTTTGGCATATCAATGGTCCTCTACTCCTTGAGCTCTTCATTGTACTTGCGAGAGTCATGGAGTAAAGTTGTAGATGAATTGATGTACCATTTGCCGAGATGAATGTTGCTGAGTGATCTGTTGAAATATCGTAAGGCTCATTTAGCGATGTCTGTTGGTGTCGTGTTTAGATAGCGAACATACTTACAGAAGATTTGCTCGAGTGTGTGCTCCAAGTATGAGGGAATTCGAGGAATATGTTTAGGATCAAGTTACAGAGTCAGCCAATGAGGGAATCTGGTTAAAAGGACTGGCTGGTGATTTGGGTCTGCATCAGGATCAAGCTGAGATATATTGTGATAGTTTGAGTGCAATATGTTTAGCTAAGGATCAAGTTCATCATGAGAGAACCAAGCATATTGATGTGAGATATTATTTTCTAAATAATAAATAATAAGAAGAGGATTCAGGTAGGAACATCATTACTCATGATAATACTATTGATGTACTCACCAAGTCTGTTCAGGAGAGCAAATTTCAGTTGTGTCTTGATTTTCTTAACATCCAAAGTTGTTAATCTGTTGTCTAAGAAGATAAGATTGAAGAAGAGGAAATCTGGTTCTGTTCATCTGGAAATGACGAGCGCATCTGGTACATTACATATGGTTGAACGAGAGTTCAAATCAATGTGGAGATTTGTTAGTCAATGGTGACTGCTGAAATCTGGAAGACTTAGTTGAAGTGGTGTTCAACTGAGGTATTCAAGTCTGGGAAGTTCAGCTGAAGTGGTATTGAGCTGAGGTGGCCTCATCTGAAATCTGGTGATCACGGTTGAATCAACTTTGAGTCTGAATGTTGTTACATCTGGTGGACTTCGTCTTGATTCTGCGAAGACCATATGTGAGGTATTTCGGGAAGTACTCAGATGGACATTATGGCGGTTATGGTTAGGACCCAAAGGCTATAAATACCAGTAGTTATTGTAATCAACATGTAGTATCTTTGTAAAATTCTGTGGATAAAAAGTATTTTCTTTTTATCCGTGGATTAGTCGGCACATTGCCGGAAACCACGTTAAATTGTCGTGTTCTTCTGTTTTTGTTCTTGTGTGATTATTTAACGTTCATTGAATCTGTTATTCTTGGCTACTTGAAATATGTAACAATAGTTCTTACCAATTTTATGAGACTTATAAAAAGAATCACCAATAGCAATATCTGTGAAAGGTGCAATAGGACTCTGAAGACCAAGACCAACTTTTTTGGTCATGTCCTTCTGCCATCAGAATTTGGAATGCTGACAATCTGATTAATTTTGTGAATGACAAATTCTTTGTAGATTGGTTCTCTCCCAATATTATACATTGTGAAAATACTTTTTTTTTGAAGGGGTGAAAATACATTTTTAAGGGGTGTTAAAGAGAAAATACATTTCTAAGTCATTTTAACACCATTTATTTCATGTCAGGTCGGGTCATATCTGACATTTTTTTTTAAGTCTTCCGTTGAAATTTTCAACTTCGCCCCGTTGAATTTTCAACCAGCCCGTTGAATTTCCCCCCTCCCCCTGTTGAAATTCCCCCCAGCCTGTTGAAATTTCAACGGGCTGGTTGAAAATTCAACAGGGCGAAGTTGAAAATTTAAACCGGGGACTTAAAAAAAGGTCAGATCAGACCCGACCTGATATGAAATAAGAGGTGTGACGATACGGGATTTTACCCATCCACGTGGAATTATCTGATTGGTCCAGCTGGCATGTGGAAAAGTCTAAGTTTATTATCCACGTCGGATCGAATACGAGACGTGCCAGTGAAGACCGCAACAACCGCGGATTCGCGCAGTGTCCCACCCGAGCATCCATGTCGGTGTTATATGAGTCGACATCGATCCAAATTTCCAGGTTCCTAAGCCCAATATTCCAGAGGGTTACTTGGGCAAGGGGCAAGGCCCATTAAAGGGTATTTATGTCAATAGACCAAACCGCCCTAAGTTTAGGGCAGAAGAAGGACATGTGCCTATAAATACATAGCTCCAGGAACTACGTAAGGCTTGATTCCTGGATATGACACAGGATACGTAGGCAATCCAAGATACATTCTTGGACTCATCCATAAAACACCAAAAACATCATCTTTATCAGTCTTTGCCTTGCATATTCTTCTTCCTAACTCATCCTTAGATTACACGTGGCCCTGTTTCACCGGTGGTGCATTATTTAGCATCATCATTTGGCGCTAGAATGAGGGCCTTCTACCGGTGAGTTGGTAAAGATATCGCAATGGCACCACCAGCGAGAAAGAAACCGACGAACAGCAAGAACCCGCAGATCGAAGAGAACACGGATGTAGATCCAGCAGGGATTCAAGCTCAAGAAATCCCCACTGGATCTAGACCCGCAGTCGCAGAACCCCCAAGGCCTCAACTTCCCCCGCAGTTGCAAGATATGGCTGATCACTTGGCGTCTCTGGACGAAGACGCCCTGAAAAGAGTGGTGGCCTCAGCGTTCATAGGTAAGAGAATTTGTAACACCCCTGAGGAACACCTGTTAGACCCACTGGGTCGAAAGGAGTTTGAGAATTCCAGGGGGAAGAAGCCTGTCGATCCTCAAGAAGAGTGTGAGGATGAAGTAGAAATCAGCATAACCAAGAAACGTCCTGGACACAAAAAGCAACAACGGCAGGTCGAGGACAGTATTCGAAACGAGTTCAATCGCATCGTAGGGAAAGAACAGGTCACCAAATGGCTCGAGTCGCCTTTTAGCCCCGAGATAGAAATATACACGATGCCCGAGTCATTCAAGCCACTAAAGATGGAACCTTATGATGGTACTACGGACCCAGAGGACCATCTATATCGGTATATATCATTGATAAGATTGAGAAATGCCAACGACGCCATGAAGTGTCGTGCATTCGATACCTTGCTTACGGGTCGAGCTCGGGAGCGGTTTCATAAACTACGGCCCGGGTCGATCTCAAGTTTTTTACAGTTGGGACAGAAATTTCGAGATGCTTTCATCGGGAACAAGAAGTTCCACCTCAGTGCTACCCACCTCATGAACATCAAGCAAGAGAAAGGGGAATCAACCATTGATTTCATGAGGCGCTTCAATCTCGAGGCCATGAAAGTGCATAACGCCAGTGATGCCCTGCAGGTTAGTGCCTTAGTTGGAGGTCTGCGTAACATGAAGCTATATGACAAGTTGTCCAAGAAAATGCCCAGTGACATGGACGAATGTGTGAACATAGTCCACAAATTTTGCCAAGGTGAAGAGGCAGTGCATCTGCACACCATTTCATTTGGCCTCAACTCGAGGAATGATACCCGAGGCCAGACCAAGGGTCAGCCTAGGGGTCGGAACGAAGAAGGAAAGTCCAACGTGTTCGATCGATTGACCGCACCGATCACGGATCGGCTCGGGAAGAAGGGAAATTTGAAGGATCGAGATTTTATACCTCTCAACCGATCTCGGGGGGAGGTGCTAGCCATTATGATCAGGAAAAACATTGCACGAACACCGAAACCAATGTCCAAAGATCCTGAGAAGAGAAAGAATACCCACAAGTATTGTGACTATCATAAGGATGTGGGGCATGACACAGAAGAGTGTTTTGATTTGAAGAGAGATATCGATGCCTGTATTCAAGAGGGTCGATTAGATGAGGTGATTGACAGATCAGAGAAGGACGAGCCCAAGGGTCGTCGTGAGTATAAGCGAAAAAGTTATAACGGGAAGAGAGATCGATCCCCGCGTCGAGATAATCAAAGGCGACGAGATAGATCATCCGAACCGACCTACAGAGATAACCGTCAGGATGATCATCGAGAAGATTTGAATCGAGACCCTCATAGGGATAACCGCATCGGGTATGACGTCAACACGATTGTCGCTGAACACGAGTCAGATCGACCTCGATCCAGTCGGCAGTCTTCAGTCGGATCGAGGGAATCTAAGAAGCTTAGGTTCACAACGGAAGTGGGTTATGGACCCAAAGATGATATTCCAAGCTCCCACAGTCACAATGAAGGGTTAGTGATAGAGGCAGTGATTAGCCGAGGCTGGATAAAGAGGGTATGTGTCGATAGTGAAGTGCAGTCAACATCCTTTACTACTCAGCCTTCAAAGCCATGAAGCTGAGGGATGAGAACATTATACCGTTGTCAACCCCTTTGTTTGGATTCACAAGTCAGGCAATCCACCCTGTCGGATCGATAAGCTTACTGACTACAGTTGGAGATGGAGAGAAAGGCAGAACGATGGAAATGACTTATGTCGTCGTTAAGGCCCCATCGGGTTACAACGCCATTTTAGGTCAACCTGCCTTATACGATCTGAGAGCCATCATTTCTACATTCCACAATAGCATGAAATTTCCCACCTGGTATGGTACCCATGAAGTGAAAGGAGACGTTGAGGTAGCCAGGAATTGCATTTTGGTCACAATTAAAGGGAAATGAGTTGGACAAGTGTTGGTCGAGGAATTAATTCCTGAGGATGAAGAGGATAAGAGCTGGGTCTCTGTCGATCCGACAGAAGAGATCCGTGTTTGGAAAGAAGAGGAGGGCCAAGGGGTCCAGATCGGGAAGTGGTTACCACACCCCGACATGAAAGCCTTGGTCGACCTCCTAGTCGAATATCGAGATGTTTTCGCATGGAAAGCAGACGATATGCCAGGCCTATCGGCTGATATAGCAGTGCATCGACTAAATGTCGACCCGAAAAAGAAGCCGATACAGCAGAAGAAGAGAAACCTCGCCCCTGAGAGGAAGGAGGCCGTAAAGAAAGAAGTTGATAAATTGTTAGTTGCTGGGATCGTCAAGGAGGTGTTCTATCCAGACTGGTTAGCAAATCCATTGTTGGTGAAAAAGCCGGATGAAAGCTGGTGAATGTGCGTGGATTTTACGGATCTTAACAAGGCATGTCCTAAGGATTCGTATCCACTCCCAAAAATTGATCAGTTAGTCGATTCGACGCTGGGTTTCGAGGTTTTCGGTTTTCTAGATGCATACAGGGGATATTATCAGATTTTCATGGACCCCAAGACTCAGAGAAAACCGCCTTCATAACAGAGTTTGGCACGTTCTGCTTCGTGACGATGCCCTTTGGTTTAAAGAATGCAGGAGCTACTTAGCAAAGAGCAGTTAATAAAATTTTCAAGGGATTGATAGGTCGAAATATGGAAGTCTATGTCGATGATCTGTTAATCAAGAGCAAGTCCATGGGACAGTTTCTTGTCGATACCAGAGAAGTTTTCGAGGTGCTTCGAGCTGCAAGTATGAAGCTCAATCCAAAGAAATGCACCTTCGGGGTTCGGTCTGGGAAATTTTTAGGCTATATGATATCGAGAGATGGAATTCGAGCTAATCCAGATAAGATCGAGGCCCTCAAGAACATGCCTGCACCTCATAATGTCAAAGAGGTGCAACGGTTGACAGGTCGGATGACGGCCCTCAACCGTTTCCTATCGATATCAGCACAGAGAGCCCTACCCTTTTTCAAGATATTGAAGAAAGCAAGTCCGTTCCAATGGGATGATAAATGTCAGAAAGCATTCGACGACCTAAAGGATTATTTATCTGATTTACCGACATTGTCTTCACCTCGGGAAGGAGAGAAACTTCTAGTTTATCTAGCAATTTGTGAAGAAGCGGTAAGTGCGGTGTTGGTCCGTGAAGGAGAACAGGGACAGGTTCCGATATATTTCGTGAGTAAGGCATTACATAGAGCTGAGATCAGGTACACACCTGCTGAAAAATTAGCATTGAGCTTGGTTCACGCATCGAGGAAGTTGAAGCCATATTTTCAAGCACACCCTATTGCTATAATAACTGACCAACCACTGAAGCAAATTCTAACCAAGCCTGAGACATCGGGTCGATTAGCAAAATGGGTCGTCGAGTTAGCTGAATACGACATCGATTTTCTACCTCGTACAGCTGTTAAAGGCCAAGCTCTGGCTGACTTCATAGCTGAGGGATTATCGATTCAGCTAGAGCAGGAGAAACAATCACCAGAGGAACAGTGGACCATCCATGTCGATGGTGCGTCGAGTAAAGAAGGGGCTGGAGCTGGGTTATTGTTGGTTAGTCCAAAGGGAGAAGAGTTCCCCTATGCGCTTTGATTCGAGTTCAAGGCCACCAACAATGAAGCAGAGTATGAGGCCATGATTACGGGGCTGAAGCTGGCATCGAAGTTGGGGGTCGAGAATCTCCTGGTATATAGTGACTCTCAACTCGTAGTGAATCACATACGAGGCGAGTATGAATCCAAAGAGGAAACCATGAAGAGTTATTTGAAAGTTGTTCAGGGGTTGATATCGAAGTTCAAGACGGTTCACATCGAACAGGTACCTCGGAGTGAAAACAAATGGGCCGATGCATTGTCTAAACTTGCATCGAATTTCAAATCAAAGAGGAAGGTCCTGGTCGGAATGTTAGCAGAGAGAAGCTACAATGAGGTCGATGTGCAACCAGTTATCCAGGGGTCGACATGGATGGACCTGATAGCTCTATACTTGAAAGACGGAATTCTCCCGTCTGACAAGTCTCAAGCCAGAAAAATCCGACTGCAAGCCTCCAGGTATGCTCTATTTGACTATGTTCTTTATCGAAAATCGTTTGTAACGCCTTGGATGCGATGCGCATCGGAAGAAGAGGGGGTCTATCTTCTTGAAGAGATACATCGAGGGGTTTGTGGAAAATATTTTATGCAGGTTTGGGGTTCCGAAGTATCTGATATCAGACAATGGGACCCAGTTCCTAGATGAAAGAGTGCAGAGTTGGCTGAAAGAGTACAAGATTGAACATAGAACGACTTCAGTGGCCCGACCTCAGTCCAATGGACAGGTCGAACAGACAAACATGCAGATTAAATTTGGTTTGAAGAAGCGGCTGGAGGATGAAGGTCGGGATTGGGCAACTCAGTTACCAAGTATTCTGTGGTCGTATCAAACAGCACCCAATGCGGCCACACAAGAAACTCCCTTCTCCATGGCTTATGGATGTGAAGCGGTAATACCTGTAGAGATAGGGCTGGCATCGCCTCGAGTTTTGGCCTACAACGTCGAGACAAATGCTGCTGATCTGAGGCTAGAAAAAGACAATATCGAAGAGAGAAGAGAGATTGCTGCACATCGTATGGCCAATTACAAGAGAAAGATCTCACAGTATTACAATGCAAGGGTAAAATACAAATACTTCCATGTAGGGGATCTCGTGTTGAGGAAGAATGAAGCAAGCAGACAGGACCCAATAGGCAAACTCGAGCCGAATTGGGAAGGTCCATACAAAATTCTGAAGGTGCATCCTAAGGGATCGTATCAATTGGGCAGGTCGGATGGAAGCACAGTGCCTCGAACTTGGCATGCCACCAACCTCAGAAAATATTATGTTTAGACTATTTGTTCGATTTATGACATTTACAACTTTAATTCCCTAGTTACTTGTAACTGGTCGATGTGACAATTAACCTCGATGTCTTTTATTCAAGTCATTTTCTTTTCTAATTATGCTTAACTTGCAAGCTCATGTAAAAAAGAAAAGGCGGCTGGAAGAAAAAGACCAAAATTCGACTTCAACAGCAATACCTCGACATGACGAAGTTGGAGTAAAATAGTGAACAAAGCCAAGTCACTGACAATGCTTATATCACTCCCAACTTGCAATGCTTCGACACGATGGAATTAAAATAAAACGGTGAAAAAAGCCAAGTCACTGACAGCGCTTATATCACTCCTGACCTGCCAATAAGCCACGATGCTAGGCAGTTGGAAGATCCCACGATGGATACCCTATTCGACTAGTTCAGAAGCACCACGAAGTGCGACAGTCGAGTAGGGATTTTTCAATTCGACCATGTCAAAAGCCTGACGAGGCAAGACAGTTGACTCGAGCTCCGACCAAATAGCCAAGTGATATACTACTTTTATATGATTAAATATACGTTACATTATTATGTTTTATCAACGAATTCTATATAAAATATATGAAATTATGATATAAATAGTATGAAATGTTAATCTTTATAGTTTAGAGTAGTTAGTAGTAAAACTTAGTAATAATAGTGAAAAGTTATCATTTTGTACCGATTTTAGTAAATCGGAATGTCGTGTCAGATTTACGTGGGTATTTGTGGTATTTTATTGCAGATGTATAAGTCAAGACCCGAGAATCGATATTTTGAAGTATAATCATATCTCTGAAAGGATTTAGAGAATGTCACGAGCTTAAGTGGTCAATCGAATTGCTTAAGTGGTCAAGTGGTCAATCGAAGTGGTCAAGTGGCTAATCGATTCGATTTAGTGGTAATCGAGAAATATCTTAGACAAACAAATGGCTCATCAAAACGACATTTTCTGAAGAAGAGTCCTTCATGAAAGTTGTAGATTTTTCCGAGAGCTTTCTGATGCCTCTTGAATCATGTTGTTTGGAGATCCAGAACTCGAGATATGAATTTTAGAAGTTATATTCCAAAATATATAATTTATATCCGAAAATTGGAAATTAAGGGGAGATGATTGTGATGATTACACCGGCCCAGTCCGGCTATGACCCGTCCCAGTCCGGCCTTCATCCAAATTTCTATATAAGGAGCATCAGTGCAGAGCAGATCGATGGTACCAATATATATATACATATAGCATATATATATATCTCCTCCTTCTTATTTTCTTTTTATATAGTAGTTGTAAATAGGCCTTATGCCAAAAATAATAATACCGTAGTATTGTTGTAATGCTCGGGAAATTATCGGAAGTTCGGTGTTGTTGAAGTCGTTGTAATATCCGGAAGAATACGACCTCTGATTCAGCATTTGTAATCGGGTAAAATTTCTAAAGTATTTATGTTTGTTATGTTTGTTTTTATCTTTTTAGTCGTTATAATGTTTTTAGGCTAAATCTAATAACTAGCCAAAGTTATGTAATCGTTTTATTTCGATCTTTTTGGTAAAGGAATGTTGTCTAAGTAAAATTTTACTAAAATTGAGTTAATTGAATATTTTTCTATTTTGCAACGTATTGATAATATTCGGATTGAAGTAATTAACCAAGATGAATCGCAACATATAACCTAACGATGAACTGACCAGAGAAGTTAGGATATGAGATAAAAGATAGAAAAACCGGAGGGTAAAATTGGCCGTGCGAAAGCGTGACAACGGAATCTTATTTCCTACCCGGGGGCAGATTTGTCTTGGGAAAGATGAATCTTATTAAATTTATGCTCAAGATCGTAATAATGTTAAAATCAACGGTTTAATTGAAACTAACACCGGAAAGTTAAATCGATCCGCCTCGACAACCGGAGCCTTTTGAATAACATCGGCCGTCGACAAACGGAATAACCTCTTTTATCCGGGGTAGATTTGTACTCGGTACTGCTCGCACTAACCGAGATTAGCATGGGGCGCTTGTGGAGATTAAATCGATGACAATTTGACATATGACAATTTCATACGCCGTGTGAGGAGGAATTGTTAACCTCGAGAGTGCACCGTTTCATTTACTCAATTGGACCTAATATAAAAGGAAAGATCGAGCACATTCCGTTTCTTGAAAAAGATCGTATAAATCAATTATATAAACTTTGGCTAGTTCTATAAGATTATCTGTCTAGTCTATTATTATAAACTATATATTGGTATATATATATATATATATATATATATATATATATATATATATATATATATATATATATATATTATTATAACTTTTTAAATTACGCATTTACTTTATGTTAAGTAGAATAGTAGTAATCTGTGTTATAAAATTACGGTTTAGATCGAGTTAATAACAGCTCTTTGGTGTTTAACCACACTTAAAAGAATTACCACGTTTCCCTGAGGATTCGACACTCTGACTCATCACACTAGCACTATGATTTGACCCGGTACACTGCCGGTAAGGATTGTAACACTCTAGAAAAGGTCCGTCAGCTTTCTGGCGCCGTTGCCGGGGAACACGTCGCTAATTTCTTTCTTTGTGTCTATGGTTACTACTTGTATTAGCTCAAAATTCTCGAGGATAAATCAACACTTTTTCTTATCTCATTTCTATTTTATTTTTCGTTGGTATCTACTTTCTTTTAGTACCAATTTTCTTCTTCTATAAAACTCGAGCATTTTTCTATTTTTGTTAGTTGATGACCGTAAGTCAGAAAGCCTTACTTACTCCTTATAAGCCTGACATAAACGCTACGAAAGGCGATTCATCTGAATAAAGAGTAAACGTGGTCAAACCAAATTAGACTCCTTGGAAAATCTCCAACGGAATCATCTTCTAATAAAAATACAGAAATGGTCAAACTAGTGATGAAACAAATGAACAGAGGCTAGATCATGCTCCAGGCATGGACAAAACCCTGTTAACCCTAATAATAATCAAAATCATAATAATAGAAATAATCAAGATCGGAACCGAATAATCGTAATAACCCACCAAACCCGAGACCTATCTTGTGATCAAACCATAAGAAGAAACCAGACTAATAATCTCATACTTTTACCCAATGAAGGAGCGAATAATTTCGAAATTAAATCTCATCTTTTTGGTTTAATTGACGCAAGAGCCCAATTCTAGGAGAGGATGATGAAGATCCACATCATCATCTCTATCTTTTGAAGAATCAGCAATACACCAAAAGTCAAGGTGCTCATAAGGAACTAACGAGGATGACTATGTTTCCTTTTTCTTTAAAAGGACGAGCCTGAGATTGGTTTATGTCTCTTCCACATCATTCACTTACTAGTTGGGAGGATATTCAAACTGAATTTCTGAAACAATATTTCACTCGTGACGAAATTTGGAATTAAAAGTCGAGGTTGCTAACTTTAGACAGGATCTCAAGAAACGCTGGGAATGCCTCGGGAAAGATTTAAAAATTGTTAAGAGTCCGTCCCGACCATGGTTATTCCTTAGATATGCAAATTCAACTTTTCGTCAGTAAATTAAGAAAAGATTCACGTCTGCGTATGTAGATCATGCATGTGGTGGTTCTTTAATAATGAGTGAAGCTCAAATAGTTTACGATGCTATAGAAAAGATTTCCAAAAATAACAGAATGTGGGAAACCGGTTCTAGCACCAGAAAAGTAGCTTTTGCAGGAGAATGTACATCTAATACGGAAGTTCTAGCACATTTAGAAAATTTGAGTAGGAAATTTGATGGCCAACAATCGAACAAAACCAAAGTTCGTAAAATAGTACACCAACCGAATACTCAAATCGAGATAATATGCCATTAGGGATCAAGAACCAACAGGATATTCAAGAGAGGAGGTGAGTTTTCTTCAGCAGCATAGGAATTTGAGCAATGCATATTCAAACTCGTTTAAAGCTATTAAAAGAGATCACCCTACTTTTCGATGGTCTGAAAACCCTAGTAAGCAAGGACAACCGCCATATCCAGCTCGAAAGATAGGAATATGAATAATAATCAAGTTTATCAAGAAAATACATCTAATCGAGAATTTACAATCATTACCTAGATCCTATCCTCAACATACCACTCAAAGTATACCAGTAACTCAAAGTTCAACTCAACCTACAGAAGGAGTTGAAAAATGGGAAAAACTAATGGAAAATATGATGGGTGTAGTATATACTCAAGCTAAGAATATGGAAACAATGATGACTTCTATAGGTACAGTCTCTAAGGATTTGAGTTCAATGAAAACATCTATGAGTGGACATGATACCAGAATGAGAACGATCGAAGACTCATTAAGGAATATGGAAGATCATTTGAGTAGGGAAGGTGAACGTAATAACAAAGAGACCTCCTGGAGGATTACCAAGCAATACTGAAAGAAACCCAAGAGAGGTAAATGTTGTAGTTTTGAGAAGTAGAAAACTCTGTGGTAGTAATGGAGTAGAAAACTTCGAAATAATGAAGTAGAAAATGATTTAGATGGAAAAATGATGAAACTAAAGATGAACTTGAATTCATCGATGAGGAAGAAGAAATTATAGAGAATTTCTTGAAAAGGAATAGAAGTTTGGAACCTGAGAATGAAGGTGAAAAATAGGTAAAAATCCCAAGGATTTTGAAAGATCCCATGGATAAAGATTTAAGGACTTTATTCAAGGAACATTTTAGAATAGAAGATAATGAAAACAAGGATGAAAAACAAGAAGAATCAAGGAATCAAGTAGAGATTGATTCAGGGAATGTTTTAAAAGAAAAAACTCAAGATCATGATACTTGGCGATCAAGTAATACTCAAAAGTTTAAGGAGAAAGGAAAAGAGAAAATGACTTTGGGATCAAAGGTTATAGATTTAGAATCTTTACCTTACCCACCTAAAGATCAAAATAAAAAGATTAAAACTGATCAGAAGTATGCTCGTTTCCTTGATACTTTTCGTCATAGTCATGTTAATATCCTCATTATCGAAGCTCTAATTAGTATGCTCATTATGGAAAGTTTCAAAAGATATTCACAAACAAGAAAAAATTAGAGGAATATGAGAATATATGCCTAAATGAAGAATGTTCTGCAGCTTTTGCGGATAAGTTACCACCTAAACTGAAAGATCTCTGGAAGTTTTACCATCCCATGTGAAATTGGAGGATTTCATTTAAGAAGGTCTTATGTGATCTTGGAGCTAGTATAAATCTCATGTCTTATGAGGATTATAGAAAGCTAGGCATAGAAAGCTTACGAAAGACTGAAATGACTCTGCAAATGCCGATAGATCGATTAAATACCCTAAAGGAATTATTGAGGACGTATTGGTTAAAGTAGACAAGTTCTATTTTCCAAAGATACTTTGTAGTTATGGAAATGGAAGAAGGATATTCAGCGCCACTTATCTTAGGTCGACCATTTCTAGCTACAGAAGACCTTTAATAGATGTCCGTAAGAGAGTTAATTCGAGAGTCAATGAAGATGAAGTTGCTTTCAATATTTTCAAAGCTATGAACCATCCATACAGATCACCGTAATCATGTTCTTTTATAGAAGATATTCATTCTGCCTATGATATTCGATTACCAACTTTTGAAGACAGATTAGAAGAATGCTTAACTCTGTCTATCTATAAGGAAGATGAGAAAGACACCGAAATGAAAGAGATAATCCTTTCTCTAGATAAAGGAAGTTTTACTTTTAAACCATCATGGCATAAGTATTTGGAATTAGAACTAGAAGGACCGGTTCTTAAACCATCACCTGGAAGATCCACCTAAGAATCTGGAATTGAAACCGTTACCTTTAAATCAAGTATGCTTTTCTTGAAACTAATAATCTATTACGGTTATTATTTCATCATCTTTAATCGAGCAACAAGAAGATCAATTACTTAGAATGTTGAAAAAGCATAAGAAAGCTTTTGGATGGACAATTGCCGATATTCAAGTATTAGCCCTGAGATTTGCGTTCATAAGATAATTCTGAAGGAAGATGCTAAACCTTGTATTCAACCGCAACACCGCCTCAACCCAATTTTGCAGTTAATTGTTAAGAAAGAGGTCATTAAGCTATTAGAAATGGGGATAATTTTTCCCATATCAGATAGTGAATGGGTAAGTCCAACTCAAGTGGTACCAAAGAAAGGAGGTTTCACAGTGAAAGAGAATGAAAAGAATGAATGGATTCCGACAAGAGAGATTACGGGTTATCGAATGTGCATTGATTTTAGAAAACTAAATGATCATACTAAGAAAGATCATCATCCACTCCCATTCATAGTTCGGATGTTGGAACGCTTAAGTGGACATAAGTATTATCGCTTCTTAGATGGTTATTCATGATATTTACAGTATATTCATTGCAAAGAGGAGATAGAGAAAAACTACTTTCACTTGTCCTTATGGAACTTTTGCTTATAAAAGAATGCCGCTTTGGTTTATGTAATGCACCAGCTACGTTTCAAAGGTGTATGATGGCTATATTTGCTGATATGGTTGAGAAATTCTTAGAAATTTTTATGGATGACTTTAGTGTTTACGGAGACTCATTTGATGTTCGTTTGGTACACTTAGAACGAGTGTTACAACGCTGTGAAGATACCAATCTAGTACTAAACTGGGAAAAATGTCATCTAATGGTATTAGAAGGAATTGTTTTAGGTCATAGAATCTCTGAAGAAGGTATTGAAGTTGATAAAACTAAAGTCGAAGTAATTGAAAAATTACCTCCACCAGTTAATTTAAGAACTCTAAGAGGATTTCTGGGACATGCAGGATTTTATAGAAGATTCATTGCCGATTTCTCAAAAATAGCAAAGCCTCTAAGTCATTTGCTTGAAAAAGAAGTACCTTTTAACTTTGACAGTAAATGTATGGAAGCTTTTCGGACCTTAAAAGTGAGATTAACTCATCGCACCGCTTTTAGTAGCACCAAACCGAGTTTGCCGCTTGAGATTATGTGTGATGCAAGTGATTTAGTTGTAGGAGTGCTTTTAGGTCAAAGATATAACAAAATTCTCAAAGCTATTTACTATGCATCTCACACATTAAACATCGCTCAACTAAATTATGCAACTACTGAAAAGAACTGCTATGTGATTTTTGCCTTAGATAAGTTTCGATCGTATATTGTTGGTTCTAAGGTAATAATTTATACGAGACCATTCAAAGATCAAGTATTTAATGAGTAAGAAAGATGCTAAACCTCGCCTTTCTTAGATGGATTCTCTTACTTCAAGAATTCGATATTGAAGTTAAAGATAAAAAAGGAAGTGAGAATGTAGTAGCAGATCATCTAAGTAGAATGGAAAATGATAAAGATAAAATAGGAAATGAAATTAAAGATTCATTTCCTGATGAACAATTATTTAGAATAGATACTCCTTCAACCATGCAGTTATTAAAGAATAGAATTCCTTCTAAGGAAATGTCACATTGGTTTGGAGATATCATTAATTACTTAACCTGTGATTATATTCCGTCTCATTGGACTTGGCAGCAGAAAAAGAAGTTCTTTTATGACTTAAATATTACTGGGAGGAACAAGACCTTTTCCGTAAATGTTAGGATGGGATAATCAGAAAATGTGTGCCTGATAATGAAATTTTACGTGTTTTATCATTTTGTCATGATCGTGAGGCAGGAGGTCATCATGGAGGTTGGAAAACTGCTTTTAAAGTTTTACAATGTGGTTTTTATTGGCCTACACTAGATAGAGATGCTTATAAGTATGTTAAATCTTGTGAGTCTTGTCAAAAATGGGGAAATATATCTAAAAACATGAAATGCCTATGCAACCTATTTTAGAATGTGAGTTATTTGATGTTTGGGGTATAGATTTCATGGGACCTTTCCCTATATCTTTTGGAAAAAGATTTATTCTTGTAATGGTAGATTATGTCTCGAAATGGGTAGAAGCTGAAGCTCTTCCCACTAATGATACCAAAGTTGTCATACGATTCCTTAAAAAGAATATATTTACCAGATATGGCATTCCGAGGGCTATCATTAGTGATAGAGGTCACACTTTTGCAATAGACCATTTACTAAGATAGTTGAAAAATATGGTGTAACGATAAGTTAGAACGCCTATCATCCGCAAAACCAGGGACAGTAGAGGTGTCAAATAGAGAAATCAAAAGAATCGTGGAGAAAACAAAGGATTCAAATCGTAAAATCGGCAGGCGCTTAAATTAGATGATGCATTATGGGCGTACAGAACAGCTTTTAAAACACCAATTGGTTGTTCTACCTATAAGCTAGTCTTTGGTAAGTCTTGTCATCTCCCAGTTGAGTTAGAACACCGAGCCTTCCGGGGCTATTAGATTTCAATTTCGATCCTAAGGTTGTCGGTGATCATAGATTGCTTCAATTAATAGAACTAGAAGAATTTCGTCTCGATTCTTATGAAAATGCTCGAATCTACAAGGAACGCACGAAATCTTTCCATGATAAGAGAATCTTTAAACGTGAGTTCCATGTAGGTGATCGAGTGCTCTTGTACAATTCACGCTTAAAGTTGTTTCCGTGTAAGCTTAAATCAAGATGGACAGTCCATTTAAAGTAACACGGTTTTACAAATCTGGAGTCATTGAACTAATCGATGGAAATACGACTTTTATAGCCAATGGCCACAGAGTAAAGTTATTTGTGGAGGAGAAGGAATCACACCGAAAAGAAGAAGTAATGCTACTTGATTGATCCCCGACAAATTGAAAAAGCAGAAAAAAAAAAAGCGAAAAGCGAGAAACCAAATCACCCGAATACCAGTGCTATCTATCTTTACTCTACTTTTCTGTGTTTTTATTTATGTTTAAACTCTTTTCGCCTTTTACCGGATAGACGTAAAAGAACCGGATGTCTTTTAGATAGATTAGGAGTTTTTGTTTTACTTTTGAAATTAGGCATTGATAAAGATGTCGCGTTTGCTATGAAGCTTTAGTTTTTGAACAAAACAAGAAATTGTTGAGAGAGATTAGATTGAAAGAAGTTTGTAATGGAACATCAAGGAGTGCAATAAAAGAAGGGGCAAAGTTTCACGATGAGATGCAGAATCTATGGAAAAAGTGAACATGTTGGACGCTGTGGGAAAAACACAACCAAATCCCAGGATGAGTGTTTGAATATTGTTAGGAAGGGAACGATTAGGTGGTTATCCGAAAATCCCGACGGAATTCCAAGAGATAATTCAATTGCTTCGTTTTTAGGAGTTAGGTTGATTGAACATTATATCGTAACTCGGAAGATTTAGAAATCGAAGAATCGTGAACCCTTAAGTTTTGAGTCTTTTCTTATGTTTTATTAATATTTTATAAAATTTTCTTATAACTTCAAAAATTTTAAAAAATTGATCTTTATAAAATTAAGGAGTTTTATAAAAAAATTATAAAAGTTTTTTTTAGTTTTAATTTAGATATTTTATAAGAATTAATATAAATTTATTAAATTTTTATAAGCTTTTTATTAAGTTTTATAAAGATTTTATTAAATTTTTAAAAATTGTTATAAAATTATTTTTAAGATTTTAATCAAGTTTTATTAGAGTTTTTATAAGTTTTTAATCAAAAATCATAAAAAGTACAAAAAAATTTGTGCACGGACCGATCCGGTCATTAACCCGGACCGATCCGGGGTCTATTTGCATAAAAAAAAACGGGGACCCCTTTTCTTCTCCATCTTCTTCTTCCCTAATTTTTTGCCGCCGCCCCACACCCCAAAACCCCACTACTCAATTTTTTATTTTTTTTTCAATTCTTCCATAAAATTTCATCTCACACTACACCACCACTTGATTTCTTCCTCCTTTCATCTCCTCTCTTCCACAAAAGTTAAAAAAATCGAAAAGGATCGAAAACAAGCTCCATTTTTATTCCGGCGACTTTACAACTTTTCCGGCCTATTTTTCAACGTTTTCTTCATTATAAGGTATTATTTAGTTATCAATTTCGTATTTTTCATAATTTTTTAGATTAATTTCAACTGTTTTGATTTTTGAGTGTGTTGTGACATTTTTATTTTATGTTGTTTTTTTGTTGTTGTGTTGTTGATTGGCTTTACCAATATCGTAGAATGGCTGAGTCGAGTAGAAAAGCCTCTAAGAAGCGGAAATCGAACATTCCTATAGCAACTCCGGTAGTAGGCACGATAATTTTATCACCTGAAGAAGAAGCCGTAAGCTTCAATGAAACAGCATCACAAGAACCTAAGAATGCTCATCAAAGGATTTATAGTAAATGTGATGTTTTGGTTGAAAGAGGATTAGATTTTGATGACTTAGGTGATGAAGTTAAGGATATTTTTACGAGACGTCAGTGGTTAGAATTAGCAGCCAAAAGAGAAGGGGAAATAAATACGACTTTAGTAGCTGAGTTTTATTCGGTTTTGTCTACATTTTCACAGGATGAGCTTACTGAGTCGCAAGCTTTACCCCTAAGAGCTAGAAATGTTACCTTTAACCCTGCCGTTATAAATGCGATTTTGGGAGTTGAAGTTTTTCCAGATAATGAAGATTACAGGGTAGTTTGGAGTTTAGATGATCCTGCAAGATTTGAGCAGATTGCCTTAAGAGCTCAGCATGCTTTTGATTCAACCGCTGTGTGGGTTGAAAATAGGTTTAACTACGGGAAGTGTTTGAGAGGTTTAAGGGCGATTAAAAGGTTTATTAGCCATAATCTCTATCCTTCGAGTAAACATACAGCTTATGGAAAAGAAGATGTTTGTATCGCATGGGCGATGGTAAAAGATGTAAAGGTGGATGTTGGAAAGGTAATGTTTAAAAGTTTTTTCAAAGCATTGTCATCGCTGCACTGTGGAGTCATCTCAGATTTCCCTTGTTTTATTTCGATTTATGTCGTGAGGTCGGGAGTACCATTCCCGCCTAATGACAAGTTAGCTCGCGAGATGAACCTCTGATTGGACCAAGTTTGACTAGGCTTCTAGATGGTAAAATAAGCTCTTTGATTAGAAGCCGTCAAACTCAACCACTCCACCAGCCTACATCTTCTTCTTTTTTTCATCTTTTTCTAGTCACCTCAACAAACTCCTTTCTCCGACACTATCACTTATGACATGTTTCAATCTTTAGTTTCGGACGTTGCACGTGGTCAAGCCAACATGGATTTGTTTGCTGTCAAAGTAATAAGCGATGGTGTGTGACGATATTCATAGAGGTTTAAGGAGGCACGGCGCAGCTTGCTTTGTGATCCTACTTTTGATGATCCTGCCTATCCACCTTGTCAGTCCAATCCGTATACCTTACCAGAGTGGTTAGCACCTATTTCACCACCCTCGAGCATTCATCCAATGTCATATCCTTTTGGAAGCCAATCGAGTGGTACAGGTGTATTTTCGACAGTATTCGTGAGACCCGCGATGTCTAGTTGGGGAGGATTCACGAGTTTGCGCATATCACTACCGGCATGAGTTCTATGGGTCTTGATAGTTCATCAGACCACGACTACATTTCACCCGCCAAACTTCTCGATGCTTCCAAGTTCGAGCTTTCATGTTGATCCTGAGGAAGATTATGAAGAAGATTGAATTTTATTACTATATTTGATTAAACATTTTTACTGCATGTTTTTATTTTCGACATTTTCATTTAGATTTTGGTTTGTTTTTCATTTTAATTGTTTCGTTTTATAGTAGTTTTTTATTTTATTTTATTTAGAGTATCGTCTTAGTTATTCTAATCGTTTTAAGTTACCGTTTAAAATATTTCATTAAAAAAAATTAATAATACCAAAAATATTTACAAACTTTGTATCATTAGTAAATCGTTTTCAACATTTTAATCGTTTTATAAGTATCATTTTAAATCTCTTAAAAGTAAGTATTCATATGCATTGTTACACTTGTGAGGGAAGTAAAAAAAAAACAAAACCAAAATTGACTTTTACCTCTGTACTCGATGAAAAGATATTGAGGCCAGACCGATCCGGCCTACTCTCGGACCGATCCGGGAAGAGGGGTGACTCATTCTCGAGTTCGTCTAATGCATCCACGTATGTTTTATTTACTATCTATTAAAAGAAATGAAGCCATGAGCAAACTTTGCCATCACTTTCACTTTCTATCTTGTTACTATCTTTTTTACTTTCATCTGCTTTTAAGTTTTCATCTGCTTTTAAAAATGTCAAACCATTCATCGCCTCTCTGTTAATTCGTATGAACCGAACACACCGAAATCGTAGCTCCGTAATCCCGAGCATCCAACGATAATATGCCTTTACACCTCGTTTTGCTAATTCTCCAATCCTGTTGGAGAAAAGTTTGAATTTCGATAAACTCGATCGATGGGGTAAAACTGTGATCAGGGGATTCGGTTGGAAAAAGTGTGTGAGTGCGCCAAGAGGACGAGTAAATATCTCGATTGTTCGAGAATTTTATTTTGCCTTGATGTCGACATCCATGATTGAAATTACTCAAATTATCACAAGAAGATGAGTGGTTGTTCCTTCTCTTCGCCTCATTATTAATCAACTTTTGAAATTCCGCTGTGTGACGCTTACACTTTGAAATAAAGTGGGGATTGAATAATGCCTATAATCATCTAAATAAAACTCATGAGGCATTCCAGTGTCTTTTTCCACTCTTTGATTTGAATCACGATTTGTCCACAAATGCCTTACTTCCACATTTAAAGGCATGGAAAAATTTCATTAACTCTAGGGTGTATCCTACTTGGGATTTCGGGAGCCTTAGTGGTAATGAAATGCTTTTGTTGTACGCCTTGGCATTTGGTGAGTATGTGGATTGGGGAATTTTAATTCAGAGGACGGTGTTAGAGTTTGCCATAACGAGGGGCAGTAGGGGGAAGCCTATGCCTTCTTCGTGGATGATTTCAAGACTATGCTTTCAGATGAATGGAGTTGGTGAGTTGGAGACGGATGAAATTTTTCCTTCAAGAGATAGTAGAGTTGGATTATTGCCGGTGGATACACCGGGATGTTCGTCAACCATTTAAAATGGTTTTTCAGTTTTAAGAATTATGATGAAGTTTGTTTAAGTTTGTAGTTTTTAAGTTCAGTTAGTTAAGTCTTTTTAATTGTAATCGTTTTTATTATCCTGTTTAATATATATGTTTAAGTTTTTTAAGTTTGTTTGTTATTTAATAATATATTAGTATACGCTAAGAATGAAATCAGAATAATAATGATAATAGATAATTTTAATTTTATTTTCAAACCTACTTTTTTAATACTCATTGAACATTAGAAAATTCATTAAAATTTTGAAAAAATAGTTATAAATTATTAAAATTATCAAATTTTTTATTACTTATTAGTTTTAATTTTTTAGATAAATTAAGTAGTTAATATATAAATATGAAAAAAAAATGATATAATTTGGAAGAATAAGTTTTTAATTAAGTAAAGTAAATTAGATATATTATAATTATATTTTATGTCTAATTTAGATTTTAACGAGATTTTAAGTTTATATAATTGAGTAATTAATGTTAAATATTGTTTTCATGAAATTATATAGGTATGTTGATATTTATAAGTAAAATTTTTAGAATAATTTTCTTTTCAATATGAATTATGAGTTTGGAATTGGACTAGGGATGACGATTTTTGGCACCACAAAAATATAAACTATAGCCAAATAGCCTACCTAAATAAATTTCCAATTTTTGTTCCTACCTCAGCCTTGATTAGAGTGATCAAGACCTCACTCGAAATTGCCATTATGATTAACTAGAAGTAACCGACCTTTAGCTAATTTTGGTCTACATTTCCTTGAAAATTCCGCAAGTTTGTATGTACTTATGAAAAGAGATGAAGACATAAAAGCTAAGTTTTGGTGTATGCTGAGATTGGAAAAATTAGATAAGTATTAGTATATTCGATCTTACCTCATGACACTTGCAAGATAGTCGATTTTGGCAATGAGTTCGGATATGTTAATATTCTATAAAAGAATTAAGAACGAAGCACCATATCTACACAGAATTAATCAAATACCAGGTATCTTCCTTATCTTTGATCGACAACTTAAAAATAAAAAGAACATATCGGTTGTAGCTACCAATGATTTGAGTGCAAAGAGGGTGTTATCTCGAAAATGTCCTATATCACTATGAGGTTTAAAAGCTCCCGATTGCCTGTTGATAGTAGTCCACTAGGTATTATCTCTCGATGTCCTATTGCTGGGAATGAAGGCATAGAATGAAAAAGAAAAAGTCGAATCATAAGATCTCAAGAATGATTACAAGTTTAAGGAAACCGGACTTGTAATTTTCGATCGAAAGAGTAGTACTCCGATCAATCTTGATGAAGCAATGCTTGTAAGTTTGATTTTCTACACACACTCACGCTTTTAGTTCTTAAAAAAAAAAAAAAAAAGGAGAGAAAATCTGAAAAATAGTTGGAATAAAAATAGGATGCTATTAATCGAGATTGTTTTTTGATCAAGAATATGAAGATGTAGGTACATACGACTTGCCTCTTTCTCTTTTTGATTTCTTTTTTCCGATTAACCAACATCTTGAGCCTAAACTTTATAAGCCATTTTGTCAACTACCTGACCAAGTTTACGATTCCAGGATTTCATAATAGTTCCGATTAAAAATAATTCTAATATTTTATTTATACTTATTAAGTATTACATGTACAATTTCATCTAAATAATATTTGATGTTTAAGCTAATTAAGTTATATACACTTTTTGTCTTCTTACAATTTTAAATTAGAATAAGTAATATATTTATAATATTGACAATATAAATTACATTAAAAATTATAATCTGATCAATTATATTATCTTTTATTACCGCTTATTTTTGCTCGAGGACGATCAAAAGCTAAGTGGGGAGTACTTGATATACTACTTTTATATGATTAAATATACGTTATATTATTATGTTTTATCTACGAATTCTATATAAAATATATGAAATTATGATATAAATAGTATGAAATGTTAATCTTTATAGTTTAGAGTAGTTAGTAGTAAAACTTAGTAATAATAGTGAAAAGTTATCATTTTGTACCGATTTTAGTAAATCGGAATTAATGTCGTGTCAGATTTACGTGGGTATTTGTGGTATTTTATTGCAGATGTATAAGTCAAGACCCCGAGAATCGACATTTTGAAGTATAATCATATCTCTGAAAGGATTTAGAGGATGTCATGAGCTTAAGTGGTCAATCGAATTGCTTAAATGGTCAAGTGGTCAATCGAAGTGGTCAAGTGGCTAATCGATTCGATTTAGTGGTAATCGAGAAATATCTTCGACAAACAAATGGCTCATCAAAACACATTTTCTGAAGAAGAGTCCTTCATGAAAGTTGTAGATTTTTCCGAGAGCTTTCCGATGCCTCTTGAATCATGTTGTTTGGAGATCCAAAACTCGAGATATGAATTTTAGAAGTTTTATTCCAAAATATATAATTTATATCCGAAAATTGGAAATTAAGGGGAGATGAATGTGATGATTACACCGGCCCAGTCCGGCTATGACCCGGCCCGGTCCGGCCTTCATCCAAATTTCTATATAAGGAGCATCAGTGCAGAGCAGATCGATGGTACCAATATATATATACATATAGCATATATATATATATATATATATATATATATATATATCTCCTCCTTCTTATTTTCTTTTTATTTAGTAGTTGTAAATAGGCCTTATGCCAAAAATAATAATACCGTAGTATTGTTGTTATGCTCGGAAAATTATCGGAAGTTCGGTGTTGTTGAAGTCGTTGTAATATCCGGAAGAATACGACATCCGATTCAAAGATTTGTAATCGGGTAAAATTTCTAAAGTATTTACGCTTGTTATGTTTGTTTTTATCTTTTAGTCGTTATAATGTTTTTAGGCTAAATCTAATAACTAGCCAAAGTTATGTAATCGCTTTATTTCGATCTTTTGGTAAAGGAATGTTGTCTAAGTAAAATTTTACTTAAAATTGAGTTAATTGAATCCTTTTCTATTTTGCAACGTATTGATAATATTCGGATTGAAGTAATTAACCAAGATGAATCGCAACATATAACCTAACGATGAACCCACTGCAGAGAAGTTAGGATATGAGATAAAAGATAGAAAACCGGAGGGTAAAATTGGCCGTCATAAAGCGTGACAACGGAATCTTATTTCCTACCCGGGGCGATTTGTCTTGGGAAAGATGAATCTTATTAAATTTGTGCTCAAGATCGTAATAATGTTAAAATCAACGGTTTAATTGAAACTAACACCGGAAATTTAAATCGATCCGCCTGACAACCGGAGCCTTTTGAATAACATCGGCCGTCTGACAAACGGAATAACCTCTTTTATCCGGGGTAGATTTGTACTGCACTGCTCGCACTAACCGAGATTAGCATGGGGCGCTTGTGGAGATTAAATCGATGACAATTTGACATATGACAATTTCATACGCCGTGTGAGGAGGAATTGTTAACCTTGAGTGCACCGCTTCATTTACTCAATTGGACCTAATATAAAAGGAAAGATCGAGCACATTCCGCTTACTAAAAAAGATCGTATAAGTCAATTATATAAACTTTGGCTAGTTCTATAAAATTATCTGTCTAGTCTATTATTATAAACTATATATTGGTATCTATATATATATATATATATATATATATATATATATATATATATATATATATATATATATATATATATATATATATATATATATTAGAATAACTTTTAAATTACGCATTTACTTTATGTTAAGTAGAATAGTAGTAATCAGATATTATAAAATTACGGTTTAGATCGAGTTAATAATGTGCTTCTTTGGTGTTTAACCACACTTAAAAGAATTACCACGTTTCCTCGAGGATTCGACACTGACTCACCACACTAGCACTATGATTTGACCCGGTACACTGCCGGTAAGGATTGTAACACTCTAGAAAAGGTCCGTCACCAAGTCAAGCCGATAAGGCAGTAGAGTGCTAGGTCGACTTATATCCAAGTGTATCACGAGTCATGCACTCATAATACACTTCGAGGGGCCATAGGGGAATTAAGTCCAAAGGATTGCACCCCACAAGGCAGCGTCTACAAGGGAATTAAGTCGAAAAAGACTACACCCTAGACAAATAATCAACAAGAGATAAAAGACATTCAATGGAAAAGCATAGATTGAAATTCAAAAATCAGAATGCAAAATTAAATTGAAAAGTCAAGTCTCCGAGATCGAATCGATGAAATATACATCCAGATAAAAAAAAAATACCAAAGTTATACAACCAGATTGAATCGAATAGTTCAATAAAAAATCAATAAAAGTTGTTGCAAAATAAGAGAGATCGCTGCAAGAGTCGGGCTTGAGGTAGAGGCATTGGGGTCGACTGGACTAGCTGACTCGAGGTCCTCCTCACCATCCCCTTCCATGGAAGGTACCACATACTTGTCGTACAGGGAAACGCCAGCCTTGAACTCTGTGAAGTATTGGCCGTAACGAGGGATGGCCTCAGGATCGTACAGGTGGGCCTTCTTGATGTTGGATACTTCAAAATTCGGGACAACTGTCTTGACTTGGTCAAGGGCCATCGTAAATCCACCCTTCATACCCTGACTCATCAGCAGTGACAAGTCATTTTCGAGCTCAGCAGAGACAAGAAAGTCCTTTTTAGCCGCCTCCAGGCGAGTCGTGAAGCTATCGACCTCAAGCTGAAGGTCGTCTCGAGCCTTGATAGATCCCGCAAGCTCATTCTTCGTCTCATCGAGCTCTGACCTCACCTCCGCCAGTTCCGACCTCTTTTGCTAGCTCAGCATCCCTGTCGGATATATCTCTCTGTGCTTTGGACAGATCGTCTCGAGAGGTTTCCAGGTCAGACTCCAGCTTGACGCGCCGATCATCAAGTTTGTTCATCTTGGCTTTTTGCTTCTCGATGTCGGAGGTCAATCTGGCAATTGTCTCTTTCTGCTCCTCCATGACAGCTGATGGAGACTCGATCTTGCTTATAGCCACTTTGGTCGTTAGCCGAGCCTGCAAAGAAAACGAAGTGAATTCAAGACCAAGAATGGTAAAAGTCACCAAGTTAAAAGAGTCGATTAAAAGTGTGAAGACTTACAGCCCGGATGATTTTTGAGTAATAGTCACTTAGTCGCCAGAGCCATGGCCTCCATCTCGGCAAGGCTCATGGCAGGGGCGCCTCGATGCCACTCGAGCCTTGAGGAGGGAGATTGCGGGCTTCTTTTCCGGCCCCATGCCTCACCGCAGTTGTCTTTTGTCACTTTCTCGGAATGAGGTCCCCCTCGGTCTGCTCCGTCATTCGAGCCTCGTCGGGTTGATCTCTCAGAATGTCCGACGTGGACACAGGAGTTGAAGCTCGAGCCGGAGTCCTCTGACCTCCGGAGACTATTGTTCCAGATATCAAGCTTCGCGACCTGATGCCGGCCAGCTCTTGAATCTTCTTGGGGTCCGTCTTCTTGGGGTTGGGCATTTTTCCCAACACCTCTAATTTTGAAAAGAATTCCACTGCAAATAAAGAGAAATCGACATCAATACATAGTAAAAAAGAAACAAGTATGGAAAAGAAAATGCGTATATAGCAACTCGACATAGTTTATAAAAATCCTACACAAGACTCGAACGTCCTCATCGAGTTCCAGATAAGCACCCGGACCCGCAGTCTCGATATCAGCGAAGGGATATAAGGAATGCAAATTCCGTGTTGCGACATCGGGACAAACCCTCTTAAGAATCCTACACTCACTAGGGGGTCGAATCCAATCACAAGTGACATTTCTTAGGCCTTTTGTGCCAGGTTCGATGTCGATATCTTCCACCCGTGTCGGATGAAAAAGAAATGTGGCTTACACTCGCCTTGAGACGAGGTTACTCTCCTCACAAACTCCGACACTGGGGACGCCTCGAATATATACCATCCTCGCATCTTGCGTGCCTTGATTGCATAGTATCGCCGAACAAATGGACCGTGAACTTGATTTTGGCGATCCGACACGCCAAAGACGAATCCCATGACGCCCCGACCCGCTTGGAGCGAGCCGAGTAATGCAGATCCGGTAGTGCCGGCGACTTCGATGAGGGACGGGTCGGCGATACCTTAACCCTCTTTCGGGCCATGCGCCTCGTAAATGGCACAGAACCCATGAGGGGGATCACAGGCATATTGATGGCTACCGTGAGATACTTTAATGTTTTCGGATGAGTATGGGATGCCGTATCGTAGACAAACGGCTTTGGCTTTTTCTTGGGTAAGATCGGATATGCAGCCATAAGGTCCTTGACCTTTCATCCTAGTTTGGCGCTTGGCAGCAGGTCGAGAAGACGATTCTTCTTCTCCTCCCTCTTCTTCTTCTTCTCCGGCAACTCTTTCACCAGAAGCAATTGGTGCCTCAAAAATCGTCCTTTCCGTCGATTCTTCTTCTGTCACAACAATTTCCTCCCTATTTTGAGAGTCACTCTCAATACTAGACATGGAACTGGGAAAAGATACAAGAAACAAAAACAAAAGGGAAAATTTGAGTAAGATTATGGCTTACTTGAGTTTTCGGCTAAAACGTAGATTTGCAGAAATTGTAATGGCAAGTGGGAAACTTCGGTATCTTGGACTCCTTATATGCTTGTCAATCTTCTAAATGATTTGAAAGGGCGAGATTGGGGGCAGTTATAGGGGTAGGAGCGCGATAAACAAGGACAGGATCCCCGCGTGGACCAATAAAAAACACTTCGTTTCCTGCACCCTTTAATGCTGATACAGTGTGACATCACCTTACGACAGCCTACCACGATCTAGAAGACAGTTGTTTTCCCGCCTAAAGAAGACCACGCGTCGAGAAGATAATTCAAATTTTCAGATCCGATCTCAGCACTCGAGATGCACTTCCCTCCGATCTGGGGGGCTTATGACGATATAGGATTTTACCCCTCCACGTGGAATTATCTGATTGGTCCAGCTGGCATGTGGAAAAGTCTAAGTTTATTATCCACGTCGGATCGAATACGAGACGTGCCAGTGAAGACCGCAACAACCGACAAATTCTGCAAGTGTCCCACCCCGAGCATCCATGTCGGTGTTATACGAGTCGACATCAGATCCACCCAGTTCCTAAGCCCAATATTCCGTAGGTTACTTGGGCGCGGGCAATGCCCATTAAAGGGTATTTATGTCAATAGACCAAACCGCCCTAAGTTTAGGACAGAAGAAGGACATGTGCCTATAAATACATAGCTCCAGGAACTACGTAAGGCTTGATTCCTGGATATGACACAGGATACGTAGGCAATCCAAGATACATTCTTGGACTCAGCCATAAAACACCAAAAACATCATCTTTATCAGTCTTTGTCTTGCATATTCTTCTTCCTAACTCATCCTTAGATTACACGTGGCCCTATTTCACCGGTGGTGCATTATTTAGCATCATCAAGGTGTTAAAATGATTTTATTTTCTCCAATATTATTGATCATGACTCATGGCATTATCATGACGCCAAACTTCCCTAGGCCGAAGAGTACTCTTTTTGTGTTTACTACGTGGCATATCTGGAAAGCCAAAAATGACTTCGTTTTTTTTAGTAAAATTAATCTACTACTAAAGAGATTATTGCTTCTGTTTATTCTGTGATAGTGAATTTATTAGTACCTGCTTTCCTAACTAGATTAATCGTTCTCACAAGGAAACTCATGGATAGCTTGGTAACTCATGGATAGCTTGGTTGGATCAAAATTAATACTGATGCTAACTTCATTCTAGATGATGAAGAAGTGAATCTCAATTCACTTTTCTAACAGATCTGCTAATTTGGGAAGAAAACTAGGGTTTATTCAATAAAGGAACGGGGAGAGAAAAGGGGGCCGTAATTTGCCCAGATTTTCTATTAAACTTAGAAAAGGAAATATTGTCATTACATCTATTTATACTGCTAAAAATAAAAGAGATAAAAAAAGGTTATAATGTCCCACTTACAAAAAATAATAAAAACTTAATATCAAATAATATATGTACTAACACCCCCCCTCAAGATGGACTTGGGAGGCGAAGAAGAGTGCTGCAATTGAAGCTGATCTAACAAGGAGTGAAAGATGGGTCCATCCAACGGTTTGGTGAAGATGTCGGCTAGTTGATGCACCGTAGAAACAGGGACAAGCTTCACAAGTCCAGCTTGAATCTTCTCACGTATGACATGGCAATCGATCTCGATATGCTTCGTGCGCTCGTGGAAAACCGGATTCCGGGCCAGATGGATTGCACTTAGATTATCACAATGCAGTAAAACAGGAGCAGGAAACGGGCATTTAAAATCTTGGGCTAAGTAGCACAACCATTGATCTCAAGTAGCTAAAGCTAATGATCTATATTCAAATCTCCGTAGAACTTCGAGAAACAATGCTCGTTTTTTTTGATTTCCAGGAAACCAAAGCGTCACCAATAAACATACAGTAGCCTGTAATGCTTCTACGGGTATCTTTGCAAGTAGCCCAATCGGAATCAGCGAAAGCAGAGAGAACAATAGGATTATCAACCGAGTAATAAAGCCCTTTGTTTGGAGCATCTTTGATGTATCTTAAAACTTGCTGGGCCGCATGATACTGATGTACCGTAGGTGCATCCAGAAATTGGCTCAATTGTTGTACAGCGAAGCTAATGTCTGGACGTGTGATAGTAAGATAAAGTAATTTTCCCACTAGGCTGTGGTATAACGTATTATCAGACAACATTTCAGAATCTCCATTAAACAAAACAGTCTTCGATTTCATGGGTGTGTGTGCAGGCTTGCAATCTAGCATATCAAATTCCTCTAGAATATTAAGTGCATATTTACGTTGAGAAATGTGCAAACCTGACGGAGTCCGAGAAATTTCCAGCCCAAGGAAGAACTTCAACTCACCCAAATCTTTTATTTTGAACAAACCATGAAGATATGTTTTGATCTCTGTAATTAGGTTCATATTGTTCCCAACCAACACAATGTCATCTACGTAAACTAATGCCAAAACAAAATCTTCACCATCTGTCTTAACAAAAAGGCTATGGTCATGACACGATTGATTATAACCCAGTTTTTGAAGAACTGCTGTAAGTTTAAAATTCCATTGACGACTCGCCTGTTTTAACCCGTAAAGGGACTTTTTTAATTTGCAGACCTGTTGAGGATGTGAGGTTTGAAATCTCAGTGAGGCTTCATGTACACCTCCTCGTATAGATCCCCATGAAGAAAGGCGTTATTTACATCGAGTTGATGTAAATACCAGTCTTTAGCTGCTGCTATAGCCAATAAACTTCGAATAGTAGTCACTTTTGCTACTGGAGAAAACGTTTCCTCAAAGTCTATGCCTCGTGTTTGGGTGTATCCCTTAGCTACGAGGCGAGCTTTGTATCTTTCAATGGATCCATCCGAATTATATTTCACTTTATACACCCATTTACACCCTATGGGCTTCTTCCCAATGGGTAGATCTACTACATCCCAAGTCTGGTTTTGCTCTAAAGCCTCTATCTCTTGTTTCATGGCAGCTTGCCACTTTGGATCAACCACTGCTTTATTGTAGGTCTGTGGTTCAGGAACTTTGTCAATGGCTGCTATGAAAGCGGATTGTGAATCTCATAGGTGACCAGATCCAACACCGACTCAAGTGTGTATGGAGAGGAACGTTTTTGATGTGAGCACATACATAATCCTCGCAAGTGTACAAAGTTGCTTTCGACCCTAGCAGTCTCTCGAACTACAACCGATCGGTAGGGTATTTCATTGAGGAAGAAGGTGTAGCAAATGTTCTCAATTGGAGGGGAGGTGTTGTGGGATTAGTGTAATCAAGAGAAAAATGCAGGTCTCTACATCATCATACGGGACAAATTTAGAGGAAGTTTAGAGTTAGAGCCGTGGGTGATAAAGTTCTCATGGAAAGGAAACACCATCTCATGAAACACTACATCTCTGTACATAAAAATGTCTCTAGTGGCTAAGTGACGCCACCAAACTGCACCTTAAAAACGGCGCCAAGAAAGGATGCACCTTTCTAGGTTAGACGGATCCTAACCGGCAAAGTACCGGTCAAATTGTAGTGATAAAGTGGTGAGTCAAATCAATCCTCAGGGAAAAAAATGGTAATTCTTTTAAGTGTGGTTAAACACCAAAGAGCTGCTATTAACTCGATCTAAACCGCAATTTTATAACACAAATTACTACTACTCTAACCAACATAAAATAAATGCGTAATTTAAAAGTTATTCTAATATAATATATATAGATATATAAATATATATAGATGTACATAAATAGTAAAATATATATATATATATATATAAATATATAGATACCAATATATAGTTTATAAATTAGACTAGCCAAAGTATATATAATCGATTTATATGATCTTTTCAATTAATGGAATGTGTTCGATCTTCCTTTTAGGTCCAATTGAGAAAATGAAACGGTGTACTCCTAATGTCAACAACTCCTCCTCACACGAGCGTATGAAATTGTCATATGTCAAAAGTCATCACCCAATGTCCACAATCGCCCCATGCTAAACTTAGTTAGTCAAAACAGTACTTTGAGTACAAATCTACCCCGGATAAAAGAGGTGATTCCATTTGTCGATGGCCGATGTTATTCAAGAGGCTCCGGTTGTCAAGCGGATCGATTTAATACAAACGGTGTAGTTTCAATTAAACTGTGATTTTAACATTATTAAGATCTCGAGTACAAATTTTAATAAGATTTATCTTTCCAGACAAATCGCTTCGGTAGGAAATAGGATTCCGTTAATCGACGGCCATTTTTACCTCCGGTTTTTCTATTTTTACTCATATCCTCGACTTCTCCGGTCGGTTCATCATCATCAGTTATATGTGGTATTCATCATGATTGATTACTTCATTCAATATGTTATCAATACGTGAGCGAAATAGAAAAGATTCATTTTAACTCAATTTTATTCAATTTTATTTTAACAAAGATTCCATTACCGAAAAGATCGAAATAATACGATTACATAACTTTGGCTAGTTATTAGATCTAGCCTAATAACATTATAAAAAGAAGAAAATAACAAACATAAACATAATTATTATAGAAATTACCCGACATAAACGCTTGACTCAAAAATCGCCTTTTCCGAGTATTACAACGACTTCAAAGAACACCGAATCTTCGAGAATTTCCCGAGCATTACTACCGTACTACTACTAATTTATTCTTGGCATAAGGCCTATTTACAAACTAAGAAAAGAGGGGATAGAGAATATATATAGAATGTTGTATATATATATTGGTACAATGAAAGTGAGCTCGATCTCCCTATTTATAGAAATAGCTCCTTCCCGGACCGGTCCTCAAAATCTGCCGATCGGTCCGTGTAATGATGACAATCATTACGCTTAGTTATCGCATGTGCAAGCATGTTACTCCCTAATCATCACTTAGGCTGCGGTCAGTAATTATATATAATTATATATAATTACACACTAACTTCTAAAAATCGTGAATTTGAATTCTTGATATCGAATGACATAATCGAACTTCCGCTGAAAAGCTCGTTGAATTCTCTACAACTTTTATCAAGATCACTTCTTCGTAAAACGATTCTCGATGAGCCATTTGTATTATACGCCCTTTTCGAGATTCAAAACAATTATTCCTTGACCATATATATCGCTGACGCTTTATAACTTCATTTCACCGATTTGAATTGACTTCAAAAGTGTCTCAGACTGGATTTCAGCTCATCTTAGGATTCTCGCAATGAAATAAACACAAAATACCCGTAAAATAGACATAATATTCCGGTCACTAAAACCGGTACAAAAACTACAACTTTTATTATAAATACTAACTTTTACTACTGACTATACCAAACTATAAAGATTAATATTTTATACTAATTATATCATAATTTTAGATATTTTACATAGAATTCATTGATAAAACGTAATAAAATCACGAAATTCAATCATATAAAAATAATACATCAAATTACTTCCCACTTAGCTTTTGATCGTCCCTCGAGCAAAAATAAGCTGTAATATATAAATAATGTATAATATAATTGGTTAGATTAAAATTTCAAAAGTAATATATATCATTCAATATTACAAACATATAATTTATAAATTTTATAGAAATTTAAGAAAGAAAGATTATATAACTTAAATGAATTAAGTATCAAATATGAATTAGATGGAAACATGCATGCAATAATTCGTAAATATAAATAAAATATTAGAAATACTTTCTATCTCGATTATTACGAATTTCTGGGAATCATTAACTAAGTCGATAGAAGACACATTGGCTTAATATATTAGGATAGGACATTGGTTAATCGAAAAGATAGAAAAGGAAATCAAAAGAGAAAGATGCAAGTCGTGACGCACTCACGCCTTCACATTCTTGATCAAAAACAGCCTCCGATTAAGAAACATCCTTTTATTCCAACTATTTTTCGATTTTCTCTTCTTCTTTTTTTTTTTTTTTTTTTTTTTTTTATTTTATTAAGAACTAAAGCGTGAGTGTGTGTAGAAAATCAAACTTACAAGCATTGCTTCATCAAGATTGATCGGAGTACTACTTCTTTCGATCTAAAATTACGAGTCCGGTTTCTTAAACCCGTAATTATTCTTGAGATCTTATGATTCAATTTTTATCGGAGCTTTATACCTCATAGTGATATAGGACGTTTCTAGATAACACCCTACTGCACTCAAATCATTGGTAGCTACTACCGATATATTTTATTTTTATATTGTCGATCAAAGATAGGGAAGATACCTGATATTTGATTAATTCTGTGTAAAAATGGTGCTTTGTTCCTAATATAAATTTTTCATAGGACACTAACATATCTGAACTCATTCCAATCTCAGCATATACCATTTTTCTCAACTCTTAACTCTTTCACATCATCTCCTCTCATAAGTACGCATAAAACTCGGAAGGATGTCAAAGAAATGTAGACCAAAACAAACTAAGGGTCGGAAATTTCTAGTTAATCAAAATGGCTAAATTCCGAGTGAGGTCTTGATCACTCTTTAAAAAGCTGAGGTGGGGTCAAAAATTGGAAATTTTATTCAGGTAGGCTATTTGGCTATAGTTATATTTTTGTGGTGCCAAAAATCATCATTCCTAATTTTGATTCCAAATTCATAATTTATCTTGAAAAGAAAATTATCTAAAAATTTATTTATAAATTTAAAAATTACTTGAATAATTCCATAAAAGAAATATTTGACAAAAATTATTTAGTTATACATACTCAAAATCTTATAAAAGATATAAAACATATTCATTATATATCTAATATATTTTACTAAATCAAAAATTAATCTTCTCAAATTATATCATTTTTATTCATATATTAACCAACTTAAATTATTCAAGAAAAATTAAAACTAAGAAATAAGTAATTAAAGTACTAATTTATATGAAAAAGGTTATATTTTATAATTATTTTTTATTTTTTCCGAAAATTTTAATGAAATTTTCAAACCTAACTCTACTCCCCACTTACGAAGTGGCATCGTCCCGATGTTCAATGAGTATGAAAAAGTAGGTTCGAAAATTAAATTAAAATTATAGATGAGCGGTATAATTATCGATAATACGCGTATATTAAAAACACATAAACATATATATTAAACAAAAAGAAACTATTACAACTAAAAGATTCAAAATAAAACAAAATTACTACTAACTTACTAACCTTAATCAACTTACTAACACAAACCCCGGATAAAAGAGGTGATTCCATTTGTCAGATGGCCGATGTTATTCAAGAGGCTCCGGTTGTCAAGCGGATCGATTTAATACAAACGGTGTAGTTTCAATTAAACTGTGATTTTAACATTATTAAGATCTCGAAGTACAAATTTTAATAAGATTTATCTTTCCAGACAACCGCCTCGGTAGGAAATAGGATTCCGTTAATCGACGGCCATTTTTACCTCCGGTTTTTCTATTTTTACTCATATCCTCGACTTCTATGGTCAGCTTCATCATCAAAGAGATGTGGTATTCATCATGATTGATTACTTCATTCAATATGTTATCAATACGTAGCTAAAATAGAAAAAGATTCATTTTAACTCAATTTTATTCAATTTTATTTTAACAAAGATTCCATTACCGAAAAGATCGAAATAATACGATTACATATACTTTGGCTAGTTATTAGATCTAGCCTAATAACATTATAAAAAGAAGAAAATAACAAACATAAACATAATTATTATAGAAATTACCCGATTACAATCGTTGACTCGTAAATCGCCTTTTCCGAGTATTACAACGACTTCAAAGAACACCGAATCTTCGAGAATTTCCGAAAGCATTACTACCGCATTACTACTAATTTATTCTGGCATAAGGCCTATTTACAAACTAAGAAAAGAGGGATAGAGAATATATATAGAATGTTGTATATATATATTGGTACCATGAAAGTGAGCTCTGATCTCCCTATTTATAGAAATAGCTCCTTCCCGACCGTCTCGAAAATCAGCCGATCGGTCCGTGTAATGATGACAATCATTACAGCTTATTATCAAGATGCGCAAGCATGTTACTCCCTAATCATCACTTGTGCTGCGGTCGTAATTATATATAATTATATATAATTACACACTAACTTCTAAAAATCGTGAATTTGAATTCTTGATATCGTAATGACATAATCGAACTTCCGCTGAAAAGCTCGCTGAATTCTCTACAACTTTTATCAAGATCACTTCTTCGTAAAACGATTCTCGATGAGCCATTTGTATTATACGCCCTTTTCGAGATTCGTAAACAATTATTCCTTGATCATATATATCGTTGACGCTTATAACTTCCTTTCACCGATTTGAATTGACTTCAAAAGTGTCTCAGACTGGATTTCGGGCTTCATCTTAGGATTCTCAGAATGAAATAAACACAAAATACCCGCGTAAAATAGACACAATATTCCGGGTCACTAAAACCGCACAAAACTACAACTTTTTATTATAAATACTAACTTTTACTAATGACTATACCAAACTATAAAGATTAATATTTTATACTAATTATATCATAATTTTAGATATTTTACATAGAATTCGTTGATAAAACGTAATAAAATCACGAAATTCAATCATAAAAATAATACATCAATTACTTCCCACTTAGCTTTTGATCGCCCTCGAGCAAAAATAAGCTGTAATATATAAATAATGATAATATAATTGGTTAGATTAAAATTTCAAAAGTAATATATATCAATCAATATTACAAACATATAATTTATAAATTTTATAGAAATTTAAAAAGAAAGATTATATAACTTAAATGAATTAAGTATCAAATATGAATTAGATGGAAACATGCATGCAATAATTCAGAAATATAAATAAAATATTAGAAATACTTTCTATCTCGATTATTACGAATTTCTGGAATTTCTTTGACATCCTTCGAGTTTGTACGTACTTATGAGAGGAGATGATGACAGAAAGAGTTAAGAGTTGAGAAAATGGTATATGCCGAGATTGGAATGAGTTCGATATGTTAGTGTCCTATGAAAATTTATATTAGAACAAAGCACCATTTTTACACGCACTAATCAAATATCGTATCTTCCCTATCTTTGATCGACAATATAAAAATAAAATATATCGGTAGTAGCTACCAATGATTTGAGTGCAGAGGTGTTATCTAAACGCCCCTATATCACTATGAGGTATAAAGCTCCCGATAAAAATTAATCATAAGATCTCAAGAATAATTACGGGTTTAAGGAAACCGACTCGTAATTTTAGATCGAAAGAGTAGTACTCCGATCAATCTTGATGAAGCAATGCTTGTAAGTTTGATTTTCTACACACACTCACGCTTTAGTTCTTAAAAAAAAAAAAAAAAAAAAAGAAAGAGAGAAAAATCAAAAATAGTTGGAATAAAAGGATGTTACTAATCGAATCGCTTTTGATCAAGAATGCGAAGACGTAGTACGCATTTACTTGCATCTTTCTCTTTTTTGATTTCCTTTTCTATCTTTCGATTAACCAATGTCCTATCCTAATATATTAAGCCAATGTGTCTTCTATCCTGACTTAGTTAATGATTCCAAAATTGCAATAATCGAGATAGAAAGTATTTCTAATATTTTATTTATATTTCAATTATTGCATGCATGTTTCCATCTAATTCATATTTGATACTTAATTCATTTAAGTTATATAATCTTTCTTTCTTAAATTTCTATAAAATTTATAAATTATATGTTTGTAATATTGATTTATATATATTACTTTTGAAATTTTAATCTAACCAATTATATTATCTCGTTATTTATATATTATCGCTATTTTTGCTCGATGACGATCAAAAGCTAAGTGGGGAGTAATTTGATGTATTATTTTTATATGATTGAATTTACGTGATTTTATTACGCTTTATCAACGAATTCTATGTAAAATATCTAAAATTATGATATAATTAGTATAAAATATTAATCTTTATAGTTTGGTATAGTCGTAGTAAAAGTTAGTATTTATAATAAAAGTTGTAGTTTTTGTACCGTTTTTAGTGACCGAATATTATTGGTCTATTTTACACGGGTATTTTGTGTTTATTTCATTGCGTAATCCTAAGATGAACTCGAATCCTTGAGTACGCATAATTTTTGAAGTCAATTCAAAACAAAGAAAGGAAGTTATAAAGTCACCACCGATATATATGATCAAGGAATAATTGTTTCAACTCAAAAAAGGACGATAATACAAATGGCTCATCGAGAATACGCTTTCAAGAAGTGATCTTGATAAAAGTTGTAGAGAATTCAACGAGCTTTTCAACGGAAGTTCGATTATGTCATTCTCGATATCAAGAATTCAAGTTACGATTTTTAGAAGTTAGTGTGTAATTATATATAATTATATATAATTACAAAGACAAAGACAAGTGATGATTAGTGAGTAACATGCTTGCACATGTCGATAACTAATCAGAATGATTGTCATCATTACACCGACCGATCCGCAGATTTTCGTGACCGGTCCGGGAAGGAGCTATTTCTATAAATAGGGGAGATCAGAGCTCACTTTCATTGTACCAATATATATATACAACATTCTATATATATTCTCTATCCCCTCTTTTCTTAGTTTGTAAATAGGCCTTATGCCAAGAATAAATTAGTAGTAGTACGGTAGTAATGCTCGGGAAATTCTCAAGATTCGTGTTGGCCAAGTCGTTGTAATATCTCCGAAAAGACGATTTCGAGTCAACAACTTGTAATCGGGTAATTTCTATAATAATTATGTTTATGTTTGTTATTTTCTTTTTTATAATGTTATTAGGCTAGATCTAATAACTAGCCAAAGTTATGTAATCGTATTATTTCGATCTTTCGTAATGGAATGTCAAGTAAAATAAAATTGAATAAAATTGAGTTAAAATGAATCTTTTTCTATTTCGCTACGTATTGATAACATATTCGAATGAAGTAATCAATCATGATGAATACCACATATAACTCGATGATGAACTCACCATGTAAGTCGATATGAGTAAAAATAGAAAACCGGAGGGTAAAATGGCCGCCTGATTAACGGAATCCTATTTCCTACCCGGGGCGATTTGTCCTGGAAAGATAAATCTTATTAAAATTTGTACTCGAGATCTTAATGTTAAAATCACGCTTAATTGAAACTACACCGCTTGTATTAAATCGATCCGCTTGACAACCGAGCCTCTTGAATAACATCGCCATCCGACAAATGGAATCACCTCTTTATCCGGGGTAGATTTGTACTGCACTGCTTTGACTAACTAAGTTTAGCATGGGGCGCTGTGGACATTGGACTCGATGACTTTTGACATATGACAATTTCATACGCCGCGTGGAGTGAGGAGTTGTTGACATTAGAGTACACCGCTTCATTTGCTCAATTGGACCTAAAAAGGAAGATCTAACACATTCCATTAATTGAAAAGATCATATAAATCGATTATATATACTTTGGCTAGTCTAATTTATAAACTATATATTGGTATCTATATATTTATATATATATATATATATTTTACTATTTATGTACATCTATATATATTTATATATCTATATATATTATATTAGAATAACTTTTAAATTACGCATTTATTTTATGTTGGTTAGAGTAGAGTAATTTGTGTTATAAAATTGCAGCTAGATCGAGTTAATAGTAGCTTTTGGTGTTTAACCACACTTAAAAGAATTACCATTTTTTTCCCTGAGGATTCGACACCTGACTCACCACTTTATCACTAACCTTGGAAACGGCGCCAGAAAGCTGACGGACATTACCTAGGCTATACAGATCCTAACCGGCAAAGGTACCGGTCAAATTGTAGCTCTAGTCCGGTGAGTCAGTCGTATTCCTCAGTGGAAAACATGGTAAATCTTTTAAGTGGGGTTAAACACCAAGAAGCTATTATTAACTCGATCTAAGTCGCAGTTTATCATTTTCCTCGGTTAGATTATGTTAGATCAGCTTAGATTAGTTAGTAATGTTAGAGTTAGATGTTAGTAAAACAGAAAATAAAACAAATAAATACTAATATAATATATAGATATATTTTTGGATCTAGCCAAGAATACTTTACTGAATCAATATCTTTTAGTAGAAATAAATGAGACAGATCTTCCTTTATTCAAGGTGTAAATTATGTATGAATCGGTGTACTCCTAAGCTAGACAACTCCTCCTCACACGAGCGTATGAAATTGTCATATGTCAAATATCATCAGTCCAAGATCATCCAAAGCAAAGGTCCTCCCCGTTTTGTCATACGAGCAATGTTTCGGATTTTGATTAAACAGATAAATTGACATAATACGATCTCGAGTACAATTTTAATAAGATTTGTTTTTCTAGGACAACCGCCTCGGTAGAAATAGGATTCCGCTTGTCACTCGCCATTTTTACCCTCCGGTCTTTCAATTTTACGCTTCATTGCGCAAATAGAAAGAGATTCATCATAATTAATTTTAATCATTATTACCAGAGTCGATCATCCATTTTACCAAAAGATTAACTAATTCGCATTCATATCTTGGCTAGATATATTTTTAGCTTAACATAGTTATAATAAACATCATAATATTAGAATAAATTACCGATTACAACCATGAATCAAATAATTCCGCCAGATCTACAATCTTCGATAATTATTCTACCATTATAACGATACTATAACTACTTTATTTATATATAAAACAACAAACATAATACTTGATAAAATTACCCGCTTATTGCAGATCTAAGTCGATCCTCCTCAAAATAGCAACTTCTTCAACACAATTTTTCGATAATCCTTTCGAGCATTACAACGGTACTTACTTTTATTTATAAAACATATATAGATAGACTCGTGAGTTAATGAAGCGCTTCCATGCTCTCGACGAGCAGTAGAAGCGAAGTGGTAGAGTCGTAATTTTGATCGAACTCGAAACAAATACGGAAAAGCTTCCGTGACATAGTTAACAACGTGACAAGAGTTCCTAATGCCCATTGATATTCATAATGAAGATTATGGATTTGATTGAAAATCGGTATTTCATAGATATGATTGATAATATGAGGTGACAAGTGAATAAGTGTACCACGCAATGTATATAAGCCGTGACGGATCTACCGTAGTAATAAAGAGAAAGAGCGGAATAAAATTCCTAACAATAAAAACATTAATTCTTCCTCGAGGATGCTTAACAAATTTTCTCCATCCTTGATTCAATTAAATCCTTCCGAACTCATCAATTTTTTCAAAATTGATACCCTTTCTACCAATATTGAGAATTTGCAAACTCGTGATTCACCAACAAATTAACATTTGAAGCGCTAGACTCCGGGACAAAACATCTAATGCCTCCGATCGTATGAATTGATCGATGGTGATGATCGGTTTGACATTTTAGTTGAAACAGATGAAAACAATTTAATGTATAGAAAGGTGAAAGTAATCGAGTGAATTTGCAAGTTTTTCACTCTCACCGCTTTCCTTAAATGGACAAAATTGAGAGTGTACGTGTTCTGCACATTAGAACTCTCAACATGACTCAAGCTTTTACTCCCGGATCGATCTCGAAATGACCGGACCGGTCCGACTTTAAGATATTTTTACCGTACAGTTGTAAAATTCAAGTTCTCTTTGTTTATCTAAATAGACTTCAAGCTATATTAAGCTTATAAAGGTACTTTTAAATATTATTTCAACGATACGGATAAAACGACACATGAATTATATATTTTAAAAACGATATATGAAAATATTTTTTTTTATTTTTGATAACATATTTAAATACTATTAAAAGTGATTAATTTTATCACACTTACATAAAATGATTATGAAAACGACAAACTATTAGATTAGCAAACTTAGTATTTAAAATGCGTAAAATAAAATAAACAGATAGAAAATGTTTAAAACTAACAAAGTTGTAATGTAAATCAAATAATGTCAACATCATCATCCTCACCGATCAACTGGATCATTCAAACTTGGAACCGATGACGAATCGGCCAGGAAACGTAGTCGTGGTCCGAATCAATCAAGCCGAGACCTATCGAACTCATACTTGACGTCATCCTTGCAAAATCCGAAAATCCTCCCCACTTGATGTAACAAAGACTTCGAGAACTCAGATAAAAGACACCGACTACTAGACTCGCTTTCAAAAGGATTTGGCATATGATGAAAGCTCGAGATGGTGGAATAAAGCTATCCATTCCGGTAACGATATGGGTTGATTGACAGCGCGGATAGGCAGATATCGAAAAGAAGGATTAAGATGCATCTCGCCATGTCTCAAAGATCCTCTACGTAAATCATCACTTCCACCGCTTACTCGCCAAAGAAACAGAGCCATATTAGCCTCGCCCTCGGCTACATCTCGACACTCAAGTGATTGAAACATATCGTATGTAATGGTGTTTGGAAAAGCAAGATCGCCGATCGTAAAAAGATGAAAATGTCAAATCGTGGAATCGGGTGAGGTGCACTACGCCTAACTATCGAGCCTATCGAACCCTCCGAGACCTCCTCGCACTAGGGCCTATCAGTGACTCATCTCACATAGTTAACTTATCGTTGGGGACAGAAAGGAACTCCCGATCTACGATGTATAAATCAAATAAAGCCAGAAAGTACATGACTGACTTCGCCTTGGCAAGAATAATAAACTCGAAACCCTTCTATACATGATCTTCCCCACATCCACCTTAACATCATGAATCATCGCCAAGTAATGCATAAATCTTCTTTACCAGCAAGCGCGTGTGTTTGGTAATGATGTAGAGTATGGCTCAAAAATCTTTTGATTGCCCCGATCTCTAAAACATTTCCCATAATTAAATCTGTTATCCACTCATTCCAACAGTAGCATCAAACTCCCTCTCGAGCTCTGAGAGGCAATCCGCTTCATACATAGCAGGGATCATCTAATCTATAAACAAATTTCTATAATCTTCTTCATCCGAAAACTTCTACCCCTAAAACAAAGATTAATAAGTTCCGGACTAAAAGAAACATGTCTAGACCTAAGGGAATAGACTTATCATACTACCCTCGTGGGTGTCAAAGTAGACAGAATCGCATAAAACTCTCGCCACTAAGGTAGTATTGATTTCTCCTCGCTCTCTGAAATGCAAAATCCAACCATTACGCCTCGCAAAAATACGCCTAACCTCCTCTCCTAAGTCATCAAAATCTAAGCCTCTTTCCAACACAACTCCACATTTACTATAGATATTCTTATAAGCATTCTTAGCTTGAGGTGAAGTCAGTAAAGAAAGAAAACTAATGCATTCTTCTTCCGGTGTTAAATCTTTCAGACTCACGACCGTACTTCTATTGGAATATTAGGCTTTCGCTTCTGTAGAGATTTTTCGACTAGATGAGGCCATTCTACGAATTTTGGAATAATAATAAAACAACAAAACAACAACAACAACAACAAAAATAAAATGTCACAACACACTTAAAAATCAAAATAGTTGAAAATAATCTAAAAATTATAAAGATTATGAAATTGATAACTAGAGTAAAACAAATTATACCTTATAATGAACAAAATATGAAAAGTGGCTGAAAAAGTCGAGTATAAGCCTCGGGATGAAATGGAGCTTGTGTTCGATCTTTTTCAAATTTTTCACTTTTGGTGAAGAGAGGAGAGTAAAGAGGAAGAATGTATGTAATGGTATAGTGTAATTTGTATTTTTGAGAAGAAAATAAAATTTTTGGGGGTGAGATGACGGGTGCCAAGGGCACAGCTGCAAAGAAAAGAGAGAAATGAAGAAGAAGAAAAGATCCCGCCCTTTAGGTTAACTCGAACCCGACCGGTCCGTGTAAGGGGCCGGATCGGTCCGTGTGAAATTTTTATGATTTTTTCAAATTTTTATTTTTTTTTTTTTTTTTTTGATTTTTGATATAAAACTTATAAAACTCAATAAAACTTTAAAATAAATTTATAAATTTTATAATACTTTCAAAATTTATAAAATCTTATAAAACTTATTTAAAAGTTTATAAAAATTCAATAAATTTCTATTAATTTTTATAAAATATCTAAAAACTTAAAAAAACTTTTTTATAAAACTCCTTAATTTTATAAAGATCCAATTTTATAAAATTTTCAAAGTTATGCTAAAATTTTATAAAATCAAAACAATAAAAGACTTGAACTTACGGGTTTCTAATTTTCAATTTCTCTATAAACTCCATTTCTAACATACCGTCAAGCAACTATATCCTAGAAATGTAGGCTTTGAATTAAGTCTTGAAGTCCATCGGGATTTTCGTTAACCACCTAATCGCTCTCTTCTTAATTACATTCAAACACTCATTCCGAGATTGAGTTATATTTTTCCCACATTGCCCATCAGGTTCAATCTTTCCACAGATCTCACTTCCTTAAAAACTTAGCCCTTCTCTTTATCGAGCTTCTCGATCGCACTCATTACAAACTTCTTTCAATTTTTTTCTCTCAACAATTGCTTGTTCTTTCAAAACCAAGGCTTCTATAAAGACGATATCTCTATTAAAACCAAACTTCAAAAAAAAGCAAAACAAAAACTCCTAATCTATCTAAAAAGACATCCAGCTCTTTTTTACGCCTATCCGTAAAAGACGAAACTAGTTTAGACATATAAAAGTAAAGATAAAACCTCGATAATTTGATACTTTCACCTTTCGATAGAAATCGCTTTTCTTTCTTCTGAGGGTCGATCAAGAACATCACTTCATTTATGAGAGAGACTTATTCACCTTCCAGAAATAGCTTCACCCTCGTGACTATTGGCTATAAAAAAGTTGTATTCCCACTCAGCTTAGTTCAATGTTTCCTGCATTTATAAACTCGTGTTACTTTAAATGGTCATGTCCATCTTGATTTAAGCTTTCCGAAACAACTTTAAACGTGAATTGTATAATAACACTCGATCACCTACACGGAACTCA